>JAVJGG010000085.1:40646237-40715094 GCA_035590195.1 Aviceda cuculoides
CCCCCCCGCCGACGGTCGCCTGTGCGTGTTTGGTTCTCTAATTTTGTGTTTGGTCTTTTTGTTCCACGGTGGCATTAAACTCTTGCAGCTAATGCAGGGAAAGAGGTGTTTGCTGAAACGCTGGGTCCTAATCCCAGCCACAGGGTTTCAGCAACAAGTCATTTGGCTGAAATAATTTCCTTGCTCAGCCCCCCTTTCTCCATCTATTCAATGATGAAAATAGCCTGAAATCTACTTGACCTTCTGCCTTGTTAATAAGTGCTATTAACAACCCCGTGTACTAATGAGCTAGAGAAACAAAATTACTGTGTACTGTCATATTTAATTAAACTGTGTTTCAGGAAGCTGTCATTTAAATGATAACTTATATTTCCATGGCATTGATTTCATCTTTCCTTTTTCTAAGTTCATTCCCCCTTATTTTTCTTTTAATTAGTATCCCCTTGTTCTTTTTCCCTACATCTGTCTCTTTCCTCCTTATTTTCCCTTCTTTTTTAATTTGGTGTAATTTGGCTGGTCAGGCACTTAAGTGTTGTGAACAATACAGAAATACCTCCAAAGGCAGGTGCAATTATGCTTTTATTGCTGCCTCCATGAATGTGTGCAGGCAAAGCATTGGAGCATGGCAGAGATCCAGGGTGGATAATGGGAACTGAGGGATGTGCAGGAAGGGCAGACACTCCTCAAAGAAAACAAGCGAACAAGTTGGCTCTCTATTTAAGGGTAAGGTTGAAAAAGGAGGTGGAAAGCCCCAGAGGCTTCTCCTGAACTCTGCATCTCTTTGCTGGTGGTCCACTGCCTTTGCAAATACCAGGTGAGAAGGCACCAAGAGCAAGCCTGCTGCAGACAGCCTTGTTGCTCTGCTCTGCCGCCGTTTAGCATGCCGCACCTTCCACCACGCCGCCCTGAACAAGCCATTGTGCCTTGCTCTGCACGCTTGGCTTTCGAACCCAGTGCAAACTTCTGCCTGTGTGCGGGTGCTGCCCGCTTTGCAGGTGGGTACATGCATCTACTGAGAGCGTTAGCTGGTCCCCATGTGCTAACAGGGATTGGGGCTCAATAAGCAAAGATTTGTTGATCACACAGGCAAGAGAAATTATTTGTTTTTGTTCTTTAACTATGTACATTTTTTAGAGGGAAGAAATAATAACATCCAGGCATTGGTGTTTATCCTAACTGGAGGCCTGATTTATGCCTCTCCTTCTCTCAAGGGTACTGCTCTCAGTGTTTATGTAGTGAAATGGCACTAGAAAGTGAACATGCTTTGGAAACTGTTTATGGATTCGAATTGGCTGCTTTTCTGTTTAATGAAGTCTCTGTCTTTGAGTCTGTGCCGTTTAATTAAGTGGTTTATATAATTACTCTCTGTCATCAGTTCTGTCCACTCTGGAAGGTTTGTGTTTTCTTACTGAAGAAGGTGTTTTATTTAATGCTGATTTGCAAGTCCTTCAACTTGGGAGACAAAACAGCATACAAAAATGCAGAATCCCAAAGTAAAGACACTTTTCCGTAGCAGGGTGGACTGAGTTGGGGTGAGATGCTGCTAAGGCCATTCTTTTTCTCCTCAGTCACTGATGCACCCAAATTTTCTCTTATTCCCCCTCTTTTTAGGAAGAGGAGCTGCGATCCAATCTCTCTGTCAATAGACAACATTTGTGTGCTCTTGGCAGAATACCTAGCCTGGCTCTTTCTTTGCTATAATCCTGGAGATATTTTGGGCTTATGAAAGGTCTGGTGTTCTTTATGTGCAGGTAGAACCTCTTCATGCCCTCAACGGCTGCTTTGTGTAACGTCATTTCTAGCAGTGGAGTCCCTAAAGCATCTTGCTTCAGAACCTTCTCTGCATCCTTACCTATTTCACCTGTCAACATGCGTTGCTCATCGGAGGGAGTTCCCTTCTCAGCAGCAGTTACTTTGGTGACGGAGTAGAGATTTCAGAGTAACCTGGTTCTCCACAAGAGTTTATGGGTGACATCTTCCTTATGACTAATGGAGACCCCTGTGTGGAAGACACATCTTCACTTTTTCTACCTGACCTTAGCTTTGGTAAATTGAGACAGATCCTTGCTTCTCTTGCTGTAACCTTTGGGGTTATTTTTAGTCGTTTTCCTTTTTTGTTGTTGTTTTCTTAAACCCTCAGATATTCTCTTGATTCTCAAATTCCAGATGTAAGAACTAGACAGAGTTTTCCATTAACAATTCCATAATAACTTTACTACAATCAGTCGTTATTATTCCTCTATTTATACGTCTTAGGATTCCAGTAGACTTTTTATACACTATGTCATACCATAATCTTATGTTTCACCCACATGATCACAAAGTCTGACGGGCAAGAAAAATCTTTTTTCCTGGCAGACTTGTGTTGCAGTAGGACACAGAGAGGAGACAAAAGTTCGCTTTATTCTTGAATGGTGTTGGATTAGTTTTACATAAACTATGAATGTGGCACTTTCCTCGCTAGCTCCCAGCTCATTGTTTGCAACATGGGTCAGTACAGTGGCCTCTTCAAATCTGAAGCACGGAGGAGACCTAAGCAAAAGAACCATAATTGCATTTAAACAGAGCTCATTGAATCTCAAAGTCGTTATCTTCACAAATTTTAATTTCCATATACATCACTAAAGGAAAATGTCATCGGGCCCCCGCAGTAAATTGTTTAAAAGACTACACAACCACATTTTCCTCATTAACTGTTTGTGTGCAGGGTTTGTTCCAGCTTTTGAAGAGACAGCGGGGGACTCTGGTAAATATGGCTGGAACAAATCGCAGTTGTGTCATCTATTCATTAATCCCTCCAGTTTCTCAGAGTGAACGGCACAGCAGAACTGCTTGGATTAACCCTGAGGCTCTGCAGCTTCACATACTTTCTTTCTCACACTGAAGTGGTTTATCTTGATTTTTGTCTCCTTCTCATCACAGCATTGGATGTAACATGGGGCTAATTATTAATGTGATTTCTTAATACAGAATTTTTATAAGGTCAATCATATGAGAAACAGGGAACCAAGTGAAAGCTTAAGAATTGTTTCCAGTGTTAGACTTATCCTGTTTAGTAAAAGCGTTATCAGGACAGGACTTGGCTGTTGGCCTCCAGGAGACAACATCTGGTCAAAGCTCCTGCTCCAGAACTGAAGTAGGTGATGTGCTGTCTGCTGCTGCAGTGTTCTGGGTGTGCTGGGTCTCCAAGGTGGCGATGTGCGCGTGATTTATGACTGTGGAAGGCAAAGTAATAGTACGTTATATGTTGATGCTCTGCAGTTATTTGAAAATTCCTGTCCATTTTCTACTTGCTAAGCTTTGGAGTTTTGAAATTGTACTGGAATAATTTACAGAAATATTTCATTCAGGAGTGCTGGACTCAGTATTGGGAAAAGGAGCAGTGGGAGGCTTGCAGGTACCCTAGTTCTTGGGGAAAAATACACCCAGAGCGGCAGGGTGGGAACCAGTGCATGTCTGATACTGTGCTTCCCCTGTTCTTTTAAGTCCATTAAAAAAACCCTTATACTTTACTTTTTAGAATGAACCATACCTGTCTTCCACACACAGTTATAAAATCATAATGCAGAAGGGCAGAACTTTCATTTACCTTGTTCCACAACCTAAACCCTGAGGAGTGACTTACAGGTCAGCGTCTGTGTACCTGCCTTTCTGCATGAGAGCCTGCAAATACAGAACAGCTCTGTATGAACCATCTGTACAGATTACTTCAGCTAAAAGTAATGGTCAGAATGGCAGCAAGCCTCGGTCTACCAGTCCTGACCAGCATTCCTCTGAGCACACTTCACACCGCACAAACAGATGGTAGGTGGCAAAGGACACAAGCAATACTGGCACGTTTCTGTGCTAGGCATCGTAGGAGATGCAAATTCCCAACTGTATATGAAGTGTCTTGTGTGCTCGTCTCTTCATCTATCACCTGATAGCAATGCCTTGCACTGTCATGGAGACATCCCAAAAAGTACAAGTGCCCTGCGTGTGCAGCCCCCTGCTCTGCGTGACTGAGGTGGTATCAAGCTGAAGCTGTTTAAGGAAGTGTTTGCCAAAACTGTGACTTTTACAATGGGAAAAGAATGTCTTGTTCCTTAACTTCTAGATGAATTAAATTATTTGGACTATGGGGCTTTTGTTTTGGGGTTTTTTGGGGTAGGGTTTTTTTGGTTGGTTGGTTGGTTTGTTTGTTTGTTTTTCAGGATAAGAATCTAAAATAGAATATAGGTTTCTGACCAGATGGTTGAATTTTGATAAAATTCTAAGCAGGTGAAAATAGTCTTTTTGGTCTCCTGCATAATAAACTTAATTCTTCAGAGTGTTTCAGCCCGGACTGACTTTAGTTCTTGTGATGATTTCTGCTTGACAGAAAGTGATGTCTCTAAATCAGGGGAGACCATTTAGACTAAAATACTCCACTATACTCAGTCTTTCTTTGCTTGGAGGGAGAGAACAATGGCAAAGAAAGAAGAATATTTCTTGCTATTTAATTGAGTCTAGTAGGCTATAAATACATTTTTCCTTCAACTGAAGTAGCAGAATGAAAGGCTTCTGGTAAAACTGATTCTTCATAAACCATCTTGTATCCCACTGCTGTTTGGAAAAGCATCTACACAGAAACACCTGTAGAAATCCCCTGGTAGTTTTAAGGTACGTTAATTGCTGTTGAAGGCTTTCATTTCAGGACCTGCATTGATGCAAGGTTACAGTCGCAGTTTTAAACATAATTTTTTCAGGAGTTGTACAAAGTTGCATTCATTTTGCAAAACTGATTTTTTTTTCACCTTCTGTGTTGAACTTGATGAGCTCAGTAAAATACAAAATGCAGTATTTTTCTGTATCAAAAATGCTTGATGCCTAACTTGAAAAATGAGCAGTTCAATACTCTTGTCAAGTTAGTTGTTCTTATGACATTTCAGCCCTTATTTTCAGTGTTATTTCTCTTTATCTCACTTCTGCTTTTTTTATGCTACTATAAAAAAAAAATGATCCCCCCATTGCTTAGATTTGATTACGGTAACATAAGAAAATGTTTCAGTTCATCCTGGTTGGGAGAAATTTTTCTGGCAGGTCTTCAGCAAATGCAATTCCTGCTGGTATAGCTGTATAGGCATTTATATTTAGTAATCACTTGTGACCATAAATTGTAATTTGGGACCTAGATTTTTCTGCACTGTTAACTGGTAATGAAGAAGTATTTTAATGCTTTTTTAAATATTTTTTAACATTTCCTAATTTAACATTCAGCTCATTTATGTTAATAGTTACAACCAATTACCATAAAAATTGGGTTAAATCTTGACCTTTTTTTTTTTTTTTTGTAATTCGTTCAAACATATTTTGCTTTGTTACATTAGCTAAATCATGCCTTTTGGCAAATAGAGATATTAGCCTCATATGCCAAATACTAATGTCCTTTACATATGGCCATGTGGATACAGTAGTCCTAATTATTGCTTGTCTTTTGTGTCTGTGCTTGTGCATCTTCCAGAATTTATGAAATACATCACCTTTACAATAAGCTTCAGCTTCCTATTTGTTAAGAATAACAGGAGTGTTATAAAATAAGTGCTTTGTCTGTGGCTAATTTTCAGTTTAATTTACCCACTAATCTCAATTCTTCTCCTGAAAAGGGCATGAATAATAATTGGCTTCCTAGTACAATTAAGATGCAGAGTTTGTGTCTGTGCGTATGCAATTTAAGTGCTAATGCATTTCCTTTTACTAGGGTAATAACTCCTCTTATTCTCATTATTCTTAATATATTTACTAAACGTTTTTGGGTGCATATATGTGGTTGTCTAAACAACCAGAATAAATATTCTGGGTGAAGTAGCCATCCCACTGAATTCTCTGGAAATATTTTTACAGAGTCACAGAGGGGCTGAGGTTGGAAGTGCCTCTGGAGACCATCCAGTCCAACTTCTGCTGGAGATAGGGCAGCTGGAGCAGGTTGCTCAAGAACATGTCCAGTTGGGCTTTGACTGTCTCCAAGCATGGAGACTCCACAGCCTCTCCAGGCAACCTGCCTCAGTATTTGACCACTCTCACCATAAAAAATTTCTTTTTTCTTAGATTTAAATGGAATTTACTGTATTTCAGTTTGTGCCCATTCACTGGGCACCACTGAGAGGAACCTGAATCCATCATTTGTGTTTGTACACATGGATAAGATCCCCCTGAGCCTTCTCTTCATTGGGCTGAACAGTCCCAGCTCTCTTAGCCTCTCCTTGCATGACAGATGCTTCAGTCCCTTAATCACCTTCATGTCCCTTCACTGGACTCACTCCAGTATGTCCCTGTCTCTGTTGTACTGGGGAGCCCAGCACTGGACCCAACGCTCCAGATGCCTCTCACCAGTGCTGAGCAGAGGGGAAGGATCACCCCTCAACCAGCTGGCAACGCTCTGCCTAATGCAGCCCATTGTGCTGTTGGCCCTCTGCTGCTAGGGCACGTTGCTGGCTCATGGTCAGCTTGTTGTCCGCCAGGACCCCCAGGTCCTTCTTCAACCAGCTTTCCAGCTGGTTAGCCCCCCAGCGTGTACTGCTCCATGGGCTTGTTCCTCCCCACGGGCAGGGCTTTGCAGTTCACTTTGTTGAACTTCGTGAGGTTCCTGTTGGCCCATTTCACCAGCATGTCCAGGTCCCTCTAAGTGGCAGCACATCCATCTGGTGTATCAAGTGCTCCTCTTAGTTTTGTATAATCTGCAAAGTTGCTGAGGGTGCGCTCTGTCCCATCATCCACGCTCATTAATGAGAATATACTTGATTTTCTTGTGAGTAGGATTCCACTTCATAGTTGTATTCAACTTCACAGCTGTATGAATCAAAGCATTTGATTGTTTTTAGCAAAATGATAGTTCTCACAGCAGTTAGCCAAAACTTAGAAGAACGTGTGTTTTGACTTGATGTACATGCTATTTTGAATACTTTCAAATCAATAAAGTATGTATTAAAAGGATTAAATTTGGGTTGTGTGATAGACTTCAGGATAATTATACACAGAAATTGTTGAGTGGGTGTATTCATAAGGAGAGCCATCCTGGCTCTTGTAGGGGTGTGACTTAATAATTTAATGAAAGATTGAAGAAGTGATAAATAATGACATTCAGTTAACGATCCAGAGAAATTTGACTCATTTGTTGGGCAAGTAGCATGCATTTGAGTATAATCAACTGTAAGTCTGTATATCTAATATTGCACAGTGTAGGTCATAAAAGAAGATTTAGGGGCTACATGAACTGTACATGAGATCTCAAGGCAATGGTGAGCCAATAAGCATAATGCAAATAGTTAATAAAAGGAAGGGTTTTGGTATTAGTAAGTCTTCCTCTGTGGTGCGTTGCCTTGCTGTGATGATTGCCCCTGAAGACTAAAGCTGGAAAATAGGAGCGTTCAGAGGAGAACCATATGAATGCTTGAAAAGATTAGAAAGGGTGCACAGTAATGTGACATGTAATAATGTGCCATTCAATGAGCTGCATCTATTGAGTTTATCAATGAGAAGATAATGGGGTGATTTGATCAATTTGCATGTATTTGCATGAGAAAGAGGAATGTAGGTGAGCAGACATTTTACTCGATTCAGTGGCTGAAAGTCATAGATAATAGCAGAATCAGATTGGAAATAATGTGAACATTTTCTGTGGTATGTGAATTTATCCTCTAACAGTAAGGATAATTAATTTCCAAGGGCTATGGAAGATTCTCCGTCTCTGAAACAGTTGCATATTTTTCAAAATGACTTATTCAATCAAACAATGAGGCAGGGAAGTCCTGTGGTCCTGATTCAAGATGCCAGACAAGATAATCATAATTCTCCCCCTTGCCTTGATAAAATTAATCTTATAATTTGACGTCCAGATTCCACAGCACTCGTGTAGCTCTGCCAATTGTAGTGAAATCTCTGACAAATCAGTCTCTGTGCTTTGTTTCTTTCCCCATCTGTAGAATGAGTGACTGCTTGGCTATATCACATGGAGCATGTTTTTGTTAATTTTAATTAATCAATTAAAATTAGTTATTAAAAAAATGACTTGTACAAGTATTTCGCTAACCACTCCCTCATTGGAAGATGGAAAATAATTGTTTTGCATTTATTCTTACCTCTTCTGATCTATGTCATAGATCAACGAGTACCATGCCAACATTTGCGTGTATGCTTGTTGCAGTGTCACACATTTCTATATGACTAATGTTGGAGGGAGTGGGAAGGAGAACAGAACATGTAATTTTTACATTACAAATTTTGTTGACTTACTTGCTTCTCATTCTAGGACATTTAAATAAGTCTATTTAGGAAGTGAGTGACAAGTGCTATCTTAGGGAAGAAACTAAAATGCATAATTTAAAGCCATAAATCATCAGCATTTTTTATTTTTATCCTTTCTGTTTGGTGATACGGTTATTTGGATTGCTTGTAGCCATAAATCCACATATAGACTGTGTCAAAGAAGATCAAGCTCTCTGTGCTCAAAGCATAAAGTCAGAGCAAAGCTCCACGACAGATGGCCTTTTCTTTCCATTTCATGGACACCAGTTCTCACTGGGCAATTCATTACTTTCTACAGTTGAAGCAGCTGTGGATTACTGTAATTATGGATTTAATATATCTCTGACAATCCAATGTGAATACTAATTTGAACTTTATACATCTCCTTGGAATCAGGTTAATTTTCTCATGATTATATAGCTTCTGATTAACTAAAGATGTTTGTGAGGCTAATATTTTTCCTGCTATGGACATAAATTGTGCATGGATTGCAAAATAATAGTGGTGCTTTTGGTGTTCAGTCTTGTTGAAAGTCCTAGGAGAGAATTTCTGAGTTCCCCAAATGTTTTCAGGTATCATGCTTTTGCTGATAACTTTTAAGTTTCGTTTTCCTAGGATACATATTCATCAATAGTAAATTATTTACTTGAATATTTAGTTTGGGGAAAAAGGACACTTTTAAATAGAAATAATAGGCTAAGTGTACCAAAAGTTTGTATTACAGGAAAACTCTACTAACAGGTTTCTTTTGGCATGTTTGTTCTTTAAATATTTCCTTGCTTTAGAGGGCAAATTGTTTGTCTTGGTGCCATTTGTAGGTCTTGTCTTACTCTCTTGAGAGTAGATTATGCTTTGCTATCATGTGTTTTCCTTTTGAATAACTATTCATAGCTTCATGTCCTTATTCCAAGAGGTTTGCCTCAGCAAAATCCCACTGACTTCAGTGGAGTTATTCATGGTTCATGCTGATGATGGGGAGGCATTCGATCCTAAACGCCAGGTGTGAGACATGAGAGTCAGGGCTGATGTACGTACAATTCTCTGAAATCAGCTGAAGTGGCACATGTGTGGGCCTGGAGGCAGAGTTTTTGTAACTCCTTCAATCAACACCAGCCTTTCCTGCATTGCAGTGCAAATAGGTTGAAAAGGTGGTTTGTCTGCATTAAGTTTAGCTCTCAGGGAGGCAGGAACCCAAAGAATATTCTTTAACTGTTTCCTTTCTATAGTAAGCACCTGACAGAGCATCAGGATGCCATTTACAACTGATTTGTGAATACAGTAAAATGGGAACAAATACTCCATACGCTGCACCGTGTTTGAAAATGGTGTGGCTGGGCAGAGGGAATGTGCTCATAAAGTGGTCCTTGTTCACCCCTGGAAGCAGGGACATCTCTACCAGAATGAAGTGGGTCAGGCGGCAATTGACTTTCAGGTCTTCATTTAATCTGAGATGTGATTTCTTTAACCTACTGATATGATTTTATATATATATACACATATATATGTGTAAATATATTTATTTTTGTACTGTACTTTTTTTAAGGAAACAGGAAAGCCTTATAGCATTGCTACAAAAAAGTCACTGATAGACTCTCTGGAATACATTTCTTGTCCACAAGCTTATTGTGCCATGGATTTTACCATCCTGTTAGGAGATATCCGATAAGTGCACTGTTCCTAGAATAATGAAGTGTGTGTGTGTGTTGGTGTGTTTTAAAGACATGAGTCCAGAAACCTGTATATAAAGGTATTTTCATGAGGGAATGCTAGACTGAAATGTGGAATGTGAAATTCTGAATGGGATCATTATATATTTCAAAGAGCTCCTCTAGTTGAAATCTTTTCCGTGAGCATTGAAATGGTTGAGCTGCGACTGAAGGTTGGATGGTGGCAGTGACAGGCTTCCACACCCTGCGTCCGCTCCCCAGGAGCACCAAACACACATGTTGGGTCCAGGGGGACTCTGGAGATGCATCTTAATCCTGGAAGATTCTCTGAAATGCTTAACCTGCGTGGGATTCAGCATCCTAATTTACATGGAAGGCTATTTCTCTGGGATCCCCTAAGACTTAAGAGAATAGCATGAAAAATTTGTCTGTGCTGATGACGTGATCAGTGGTACTAAGACTTCTGAGCACAGGCATGTTTGCTGGAATGAGCCAGGGAGCATTTGCTCCCTAGACTGCAGTTGATAGGAACTGAATTAGCAGCTCTCCTTACGCCCTGAGAGAACCACTTTGCTCTCGGCGCTTTACAAATCTTGGTGCTTCCATGTGCGTAGAAATCATTTGATCTTTTATCCCGTTCTTTAGGCATCAAAGTTAAACTGACTAGTCTGTAATTCTGTTTCTTTCCCTTTATACTATTTTAAACATAGCCCCAACATTTGCCCTTTCCAAATAGAGTCTCGCCATCCTCTGTGAATTTTCAAAGACAGAGGTCATTAAAGAGATTGTTTCAGCCCATTACCAATGTATACCTGAATGAATTTCATCTAGCCCAGCCAGCTGGAAAATATCTAATCTTTATAAGCACTTTCTAACATGTTCTTTCCCTATTCTGTCTTGAGATTTTGGTTATTTGCCTCTGATATTAGCTGCCAGTTGAATGCAGCAAGGTAAAGATATTGAGTACTGTAGCAAAAAAAGACATTAAATACTTCAGCTTTTATGGCAGCATCTGTCAATAGCTTTTCTACTCTGCTGAGCAGTAGAGCAATTTCTTGCCTGGGTTTTTTCTTATTACAAATGGACTTGTCGAACCTTTTTTTGCTACCTCTGCTAGCTCCAAGTAATTTTTTTCTTTAGTCTCCATTTATTTCTCAGTGTTTGTTATTCTTTTATTGTCATGTTAAACCACGACATATATTCACATGGTATTCTGACTGTGTATAGGTGTCCTTGAGTTTGAGATCACTGAGCAGCTTACGATTTAGCCAGGTTAATTCCTAGGTTGTTTCTGAATTGGGATAGTTTTCACTCACATCATTTCTCTAAGGAAATGTTTGCTCCCCTTACCTTCTTTTCTCCTTTGAGTTGCAGCTCTTGGTCCTTTTGTACTGTCAAGCCTCAGAGACCTTTTAAGTGCCCTTCCTTTAAAGTCCTTTGTCTTTATTATGTTGTTTTCTCCCTGAAGAATTAATCATCACCTTCACTAAAGTTGTCTTTTGCCTCCCTTATCTTAGGGGACTTCTCCGTTCTGGAACATCCTGTACCCAAACTGGTCTTTCCTACTATCACCAACACACTCCAAGTTTGCTGGACAACCTGTGCTCTGAAATATATTTCCTATAACATATCTGAGTATTTGCAGTGCTTCGTTACATCTTGTGCTTTGGTTGATTATTCCAGTTCCTGGTTAAAATCCCCAACCTCTCTACTTTATTTTTCATTCGGTGTCTCGTGGACCTGCACTACAGTAGTGCTCTCTGCTTCTCTTTTTTACGTGATGACTTTCAGCGGGACTGTCTCCCTTTTACAGACTGGACCTAGAAGAGCAAATACTCTCTTGATGTGCAGGGCAATTTCCAAAGCCTCCTTTCTCAGTAACTTATATCATCTGTATTAACAATCTAGTCTTGTGAATTATTTACTGAGTCTCTCTTATTGCCCAGTTATATTATAGTTTTGATACTGTACTAATTTCCTTCCAGCTCATTTTGAGTATTCTCCGCAATTCTTACAGAGATGTCTGATAGGGTCCACAGATCAGTCCCACTTCACTCTTCATTATGTTTCCTTTGCGTGAGATTATCATGGCCAACACCGTCTTCCACAGGGTTTACACCCATGTTCATTTGTTGTACACACCTCAGGCTTTTATTTATCAAACTCACTTGATCTTACTTAAAAAAATTATTTCCCTGTGGTAAACCAGGAGGTGAGCAAAGTTGAAATTCCTCTTTCTCATAAGGTGAACTCTCTTCTTGCCCAGCAGTTCATGGTGTATCATCTCTGAAGAAGTAAACTTCTTGTAGTGACCCATCTGTCTTTGGAGGGGAGGGAAACAAAAAGGAGAGGCAGCAAGATGCGATAGAGGAATCTTGATGGGTTTTTAAACTCTTCATTGGTTTACGAGCTATAAGAGCAATACCACATTCTAAAATGGATCCTGTATTTTCCCATGGTCTGTGAATGTTTGCATTCAGAGGCAGGCAGAATGAATTGTCCCAAGAATATTAAGATCATAAATTTGTGGTTTCCCTCCTCTCCCTGTAAATCATGGGAGTCGGCGCAGAATGCGGGTCTGAGGCAATGAAGTCTCCATCTTCCATTTTTTAAATTGGAAATCTGTGTTTATAAATAATGGCCATTCCAGCTAATTAGATCCTTCAGTTGCTGTATGTGCCACTGTTCTGATCTTCCCACAGCTCTTGTTTGCAGTGCTTGTTTTTCACGGGGTCGTGGAGCTGCTTAACACTTGCTGTCTTAATTAACGCATTTTGTTGTAGAGTACTGGGGTTGCTTCCTGCATGTTTACACTTACGCCTATGGAGGTGTATCTTCTCTGTGTACAAGTATTTGCATGGAGAGACACATAGTTCAGGAGCTGGCCCTGAAGCTCTGCTGTCCTGCTTCTTCTACCCAACTCCACCACGGGGTGAACAGCAAGCAGATTCCCAGGGCATTGCCACTTGGAGAGGGTTTTCCACTGACTGGTGTTTATCAGCCGATAACACAATTTAATGAGACCTGCTTGCATGTTTCAAATGCCAGAAACATGCAAGGTCCCTGCATTTGCTTTGGTGAAAACCTGAATTTTAAAGGTCAAGTGGGTTGGTGAAGCCAGGCTATGGGACATGTTGAGCTGTAGCAGCCTGCAGAACGTGATGAGGATGAGCAAGGATGCAACTGTCCCTTGTGAGTGTGGTGGTCTTCCACACACCAAGTACTCTACTGTGTGTTGAAAGCCTTTCCAAAATTACCCAATATAGCTGTGTAAGGAGACTGCTTTGCCAAGCTGCCACTTGACTTTTGAAGTAGGTTCATAAAGAAGCCTTTAATTAATCATTTTAGACATTTACTTCCCCACATACAAAAGAGCTCCCAGAAGGATAAACTTCAGAAAAGCAGAGCAAATTTTAGCAGGTAGTTAGCATAATTTGTAAAAAGAAAATTTACTTCGGGTATATATATTTCTCATCAATTAAAAAATGTGGGCAAATTTGGTAGTTACAGAAGGGTGCTGGCTGCATTTAAGGTTCAGGTTACTACACAGTGAGGGATTTCAGCAGTTTCTGATGTGATTTTTATGTAGGGGATTTTTTTTTTAATGAATAGAGAAAAATGTAGGGGGGTTGTGAATAAGCCCTGCAAGTGTATTTCATTGTATGTAGATATTTTAAAATTGATTCTCTATATATGAAATACTAGTTTTCCATGGCAGGATGAAATACCTTAAAGTCAATTATAGGTATTAAAGTCAATCCTTTATTTAATTTGGAGAAGGGTGCTTCAGACTGAAAACAGATTCACGGGGGATGCTGCAGTTTCAATTTTATAGAAGAAATGGATAAATTCCTGCCAGAAAATAGGAGGCTATCGTGACAGAGAGGTAACAGTTCAGCAATGTGCACTTATTTCTGTTACTTTGATGTTTTGAAGCAGTGATCTGTGGGAAGGTGCCTGCATGAGCAGGACCACAGTTTCTTTGCATTTCTCACTGCTGCGGTGCCTAGGGCTCCAAGTTGCTTTCTTGTAGGGGTGGTGATGAGGAAGACTGACCAGCAAATGTTGTACAATTAGTTGTACATATAACTAGTAGCTGCTCCTGGAACACACCTGACTTCAGCCATGTTTGTAATTCCTTTCTGCAGGAGTTAGAGGGACCATACAGAGGAAAAGAGGATAAAGCTATTTTGAAGCCTCAGAGTAGTGAAATGGGTTTTTTTCCTCTAACTTCTGCCTGTGACACAAATACATATTAACGAAAATACATTTCATGAGAGCAGGAGGACCCCAGTGCTGGCTGGAGGATGAGTGGCCGAGCTGCCGTCAGGCTGGCTGGAGTGGTGGGACGCTCTGCTGGCAGGCTGCCCGTGATCAGCATCCCGGCAAACGGGTCTCTGGGCTGCGGTCTGCACTGAAATTGGTGAGGGATACACACGGGGGGAGTTTGTGATCTACTCAGATGTTGAATACTGTGGTCAGTGCAATGAGAATTGAGGTAAGATGGAAGAGCATGGAAATGGTGGAAGTCTTTCTTTTTAAAACGTTGTTTAATTTTTATTCACCTAGTACAGTTAGCTTCTTGGTTTCTATAATACCAAGCACGTGCATAAACACATGCACTCACACCCTTACGCTTTTTCTTTTTTAATGTTCCAGGTACTGGAGTGACTTTTTAAAACCGAAATAAAATTACTTTTGTACTGAATAAAATATAGTACTATCCGTCTCATTGGTGCAGTGCTGCTAGGGATGTAATTACTCAGATGTGGCTGATCACCTTTCTTGCTAGAAAAGGAGAGGAGTTTGTATCAGTTTCATCATTACTTTACAGTTTAAATTTTTAATAACATCTAGATGTAATGTGCAAGGCAGTGGACTAAGTAAGAGTGTTGGGTTTTGCTTCTCACTGCGGGGGAAAAATCCCCGCCTGTGAGATCACACTTGAGATTGGTGTAACCCTTGGCCTTGATGCCTGTGGAAAAACTTGACAGTTGGGCTGCATGTGGTTTGCAACGGCTCTGCATCACGCCAACCACAGCCGATGGTCTCGATGGTTTTCCCATCTTAATGTACCTATCTGTCTCTTGATTTTTACTTGGGCTGCAAGATCTTTGGGACAGCATGGGTATTTTTCCTTATGTGTTTACAGCCAGTACTATACAAATATTCACTTGGCTGCACAAGATGTATTTCAGAAAATGAGTATGTATAAATTCTTGTTTTGTTTTCTGGTCTTCAGAATTGCTGCCTTAGGGAGAGCACAGAAATAGCCCCCTGCAGAGTAAAACCTCTTCTCAAAGGAAACATTAAACACAAATGCCAGAATGTGGACTAAAATAATTAGTATACAGCTTATCTTTTGGCCTTCCCTTGGAAGAAAACCACTACTAAAATGTAACACTAAGTATGCTGTACTCATGTGGAGAGTTCATTTAGTTTTCCTAGAATAATTTCATTTGTCTCACATGGCTTAGCTTGCAGAAAAATTGAACACAACTCCAGTGATATTTTAAGGTTGCAATTTAATCAGCAATTGACTTTGGAAAACTAAGTATAAACTCAGGAAAAGCCTGTTGCTGAGTAGAGGTAACTTCTGGTCAGTTCCAGGCCTGAAATAATACAACCTTGTTATCATTTATTTTTTTACTTTGGTCTTTAGGTTGGTAGGAAAGCTGGAGCACTGGGCAGCAGCCTTTGCTACATCTTTCTTTTCCAGTTCCATTTGTATCAGAGACGGAAAGCAAAAAAACCCCAAAACAACCCAAAACCATGCCAGAAAAAGGGACTTTCTATTCCCTATTATAGTGGGAGTGTAATACTTGCAAGAGAGGGATGCTAGTACTTAAAAACCAGAAAGCTGGTTTGTGTTTGGATCTCACCGAGGTGTCTGAGCCCAAACCCCGAGGGAGAGACCTGTTACAGTGGTGGCAGGGATTCTGCCAGCACCGACACCTCTCCAGAGGCAGATACTCTTATTACTTACTACCATGCACTTTTTTGCACAAGGCTCCATAACACTGGTACAACCATGCCACCTTGTGTTAATTTCTGTTTCCTTACGGCCTTGAGCAGTCAGAGAAAAAAAATTTAAAGAATTTTCTCTGTGTGGATGTGTGTGTATATATAAGTCATTTTTTAATGCTCTTAACATTCACTTCTATCTCCCTATCTGAGTTTGGTTGTGTATCAATAGCAGGTGAAGTGATTCCACTCTGTCACTTTGTACTTTAAAATTTAGAATAAAGATTACATATTTCATAGTTATATTTTCAAAATATGTTAACAACGAAGAAGTTGAACTGTTGTGGTATGTATGTGTCTAGTCCAGCATGGGTAACTCATTCTGGACTGCAATAAACTCCCTGCCAAAGAGTGGTGTTATGTGTCAGCTCAGAGGAATTTGGTCCCTTGTATCCCCAACTATCTGGAATTTTTGGGTTGGCAGGGGTCATTTTGGCAGAGAAAGGACCTGTGGATTTGCACCATGGAGTTAGTAGCATTAAGAGTGTTTTATTCTGAGGAGTTACATTTGAGAATGCTTTAAATTTAAAAGAAAAAAAAATTTGCTATGGGTAGGCATAAAGCTTTTCAGAAGAAAATGTATTAATTAAACATTTGCCTCTTTTCTACATAGTCAGCAGCAGAATATGTGAAGTCCCGTCTGCCTGAAGTCCTAAAACAACATCTTCAAGACTATGAGAAAGACAAGGAGAACAGTGTGCTGTCTTACCAAACCATCCTGGAACAGCAGATTTTATCAATTGATCGAGAAATGCTGGAAAAATTGACTGTATCCTATGATGAAGCAGGTATATTTGTGTTTCTTTCTAAGTTACATTTTACTGAAAAGAAATTGCTCACTTTCAGTCTTTCACCTGAATACTAGTGCTTGTACCAGCAAATTGAACTTTGTCCTCAAAGGTATAAGGTGACTCAGTGAAATATTTCTTTCTCCTAAATTCAAGTTGAGACAGAAGATTTTCTGCTTCAGTGATTGAATACTAACTAGCTGAAAGGACAGTTATTTTTTTAACAACGCTTTGTCCTTTATAATGCACTGATGTTGATTGATCTTTGTTGTCTCTGCAAGTGGTGCAACCTGGTTTCTCCTGTGTTCTCCTTTACTGGTAACTTAATTTCGGGGGCTCACTTAGCTAAGAGTTTGCTGGATAGTCACAGAGTCTGATTTTTAAATGTGACATGATGCATGTTGATGGCCAAAACCAGATAATTTGTAGAGTGTTGGAGGCATTTTAACAGTGCAGTTACAGAGGTTTTCAGTTTTGATATTATGTCTTAATAATTTGGAGATTTTCTTAGTTATAGCTAATACTTTTTACTAGCATTTTGTTTTAAAGTAGTTAGAAATGTCTTCCAGCTTTTAGAACCTTCTCAGAGTCGTGCTGATGCATGGTCTTCTTTACAGTTACAGAGTAAAAAAGAGATGCTCTTGATGTTTTTCACTGATCTTCCAAAATAGCCACCAATATATGCTATATGCCTATCCCCTGAATCTTACCAAGTTTCTTGGTGTTTAGATAAATTGAAATCGACTATGCAACCTTGTAAAGAAAGAATCAAACAAAAAGAACAGTTCATTATTTTACTGCTGAATTAGTATTCACGGCAACGAGTGGACTGGCAGTGCATCCGGAGGTCTGTATGGACAAGCCATGCGTTTCCACGCCAGGTGTGTGCAGCCTGGCTCACTGGACTCCCCTCAGTAGCACATCTCTCGGCATCCTTTATTTCTTACCTCTATCTGAAAGTCGCTGCTCTCTGTTTCTCCGCTTGAACCACTTGTGGCTGAGAGCTGCAACACACCATCTCCTTTCACCTGCAGCCCTACCAACCAGCCTCGGGCAGCCTTGTAGTGCAAAAAGAGAGTTTATACTTAGCATGTCCCCATCTTGGGGGTTTTTCTTGATCCCTAGTGGCACTTTCTTGTTCTGTTATTCCCCTGACTGTACCTGGCACTGTGGTGCCCTTGGGGAACCGTGCTGAGTTCAGCTCCAAGTTTTCCTTCTAGCTGTTTTAGGCAGAAGCCTCAAACTCATAACTGGGTTTTTCATACTGTTTAAATCGTGTTTGCCAGAACCAGCTCAAGTGGATCACTCTTTTGTTTGGTTAGGTGGCACCCTGCTAAAACTACCATCATCTAGGTTTCTCATCACTAGTCCAGTTCTGGAAAACCAAGCACTGACAAGCTGGTGTTATGTTGTCCTATGACTTTGTACTCATTCTGCAGTGCCCTGAAGTACTTAAAATGCTCAAACTACTTAGCAACTTTGTTCAGACTCCTACTCAGATTCCCACTCACTAGCAATATGATTCTCTTAAGCTCCTTTGATCTCAAAGGTGCTCCAGCAACTTAAAATGCCATTTACAGACTGCACGTTCTGGGTACTTGCAGAGCTGTGACCTTTAGTAACTTCAAGTAATTACAGTGCTCTATTACTTTATTAATTATATTCACGTACTCACCCAATAAATAAGCCTGATTCTCTTAAACTGCTTTGATCTTGAATGCTCTCGGGCCCTGTACAGTGCCATTTGCAGACTAAACATCATATACTTAAGGAGCTCGGAGTCATATGAGTTCTTGAAGGACAGCAGAGTTAAGATGAGGGCACAGGATATTTGTGTAATCCCATGTGGCCTGTTTTTAATGATGCATAAAAAACAAGCTTTGAAAGTTGTTGCTTTCTGTTGCTTCTGTTTATCTTTTTTAATGCAGAATTTACCAGTCCAATGAATCATGTAAATCTTTTTCCCCTGGTCTGGTCACTTCATCTCTCCAGTCATTTTGATTGATAGAAGTTTGTTAGGAAGTCAAAAATGGAGTGGAGGAAATTACTGACTCCTGACAGAAGAAAAAGCAAGCATTTTCCTTTATTGAAAACTGCATGTTTGTACAGAGAAAATAAAAGATTAGAACTGCTTGAAACACACATTTGGGGATTTATATCATGCAATAAAACAATCATGTGGAAATGAGAAGCTACATAAATAACTAGTTTAGAGGAGTCCCAGCGTATACACACATTCAGAACAGAGAGCGCAGCTCACTGTAAATAAAAAGCCAGAATTTCAGCTTCCCAATCAGGTAGAGACACCTCTAGAGATTAAAACATGGAAATGGAGCCCGCTCATCATTCTAATCATGTCACTTGTTTACTACAAAAGCAGAAATGCTGCTACCTGCTCTTGAAGTAAGATCTGATTGTGAGCAAAGCACAGAAAATGGGCTGTTAAATATAATTGCAGCAGCTGTTCGTGATCCCGAGTGCTCCAGCTATTCAGCGCTCGAGCAGTTGTGTTGGTGACATTTTTCTTCTTATTAGTGTTTTTACATATCGAAGTCAATTCAGTGAGAAGATCAAGCTGCTGGTGATACACACAAAATGAAGAAAGCAATCTTTAAAAATCAAAATTATGAAAATAAAAGTGATTGTGATGTAAGGGGAAAATACAACTTTGTCTGGCAGGGCACTACATGAGACATCAACAAAACCCATCCCAGAGAGCACTGTCAAGGGCTTAATCATGAGCAATTGGAGTTCTGCTACATGTGAGCCAGGGAAACTAGAAAGTTAAATGTTTAAGGTACGTGTTACGAGGGGTCAGTAGCCGATTGTAGCAGGGTGCTGCATGTAGGGGAGCACTTCCACAGCAAGGGAACAGACTTTTCCCATACCTCCTGGAAGGGCCATTTTCCAAGGGTTCACAGTCTTCACCCCCAGCTAACTCCCTTCACTCCAGGGGTGTCTCCCAAAGCGGGTAGAATTCAGCTGCATCCATTTGCCAGAATAAAATAGAACTGCACTGAAATGGCTTGGGCTTCTGGTACAATTTTGCATGTTAATTTGGCCTTTCTAGAAGCATGCAATATTAATAACGTGCAGCTTCAATGAACTTGACATCCTAATGCCTCTTTTTGTAAATCTTTCCCTTTAGGAAATCAGTATATCAGACCTACCAAATAAAATTAGTTCATCTAAAAATAGTCAAATGTTGACAAGATTTTTAGTGAAGTTTGACTAAGGAAGCTTTATAAAATGAAACCAGACCAAAAGTGACAGATCGGTACAAATCCTCTCATAATCTTTAAATCCCTTAGTTTAAAAAGTGGCATTCTTGACTAGCTAAGACTGGGTTAATTTTGTGCAAGAATATTTTTTTCCACTGAAGCTTTGTTGGATGGTAATCCTATTCCTTCAATTTATAGCATCTCTAAATGTCTGGGGTGGTCAGTGACTGCTCTGTACAAATACAAGTTTAGGATATTTAAAGGCACTTTGGCATTTAACTTTGGTGTGCCAGGTAGCTAAAGCCTGCTAGGAGATTGTGTTAGTGGTTTTGCACTGTAGTCAATAGGTTTTTCTTCAATAGATGGCCGCTCTCCCCCAGAGTCCTGTAGAAAGTAAGTTTCATTATAGTGTGACAAAAAAGATTAATTCCATTTTTCCCTGCCATGAAGCAGTCATGAAAGATATTGATATTTAGGCACTGCATCCAGAGCCAAATGTCAGCCAAAACATGTTTTCTTAGCTAATATTTGCCAGGGCACCCCATGTTTCCTGGAGCCCCCTGCAAGGAAAGTGGGTTGCTGCTCCTTCCCACATCCTCCTGGGGGGACCAAAAGCTCATGCCTGGCCAGACCCTGTGTGCCTCTCCCTGCGGATGCACTTCGCGTTTTAATTTTAAAACCTTTAGATTCAGTTGATGTGCACTGTTGGTTAAGATGGTCGCTGCCAGTACCATAGTGCTTCTTAAAGTGAGTTTTTATGCTAGCAGTCCACATCCCAAATTGCCTGAATACTCCGATTTTAGCAACAAAATTTATTTTCTGCTGAGATAAAATGTGGCCATTAGCACTACAAAACCTTGCACTTAGTCTCTGGATGAGATGGGGATTTGTACTCTGCATACCCCAACCATGCCCAGGTGCTGTGTTCTCCCTGGGAATCACACAGTCTTTCAAAGCAGGTGATGCATCGTCCTCTACTCCTCACTCCCGGCACAATTTAGTATATAATGAATGGGTAAGGAATTAAATCAACTCCTTATATTCAGCCTGTATTTCTGTGCTTCACAGAAGACTGGGTCTGGTTTCTCTAGTAGCTGCAGCTGTGAAAACCGGCTCCAAGCATTAATCCAAGGCTCTAGACCTTCATTCCAACTTCAGGACTGCAACCCGGTGTAGATCCAGTCCCATGAGCATTTGCTGTAGTGGGCAAAAGGTATAGAAAAGCAAAAATATCCAAAATTAAGCTTCAGCCCAAGAGGTTGGCAAATCCATCTGCTTCACACAAACATCCATGCTAGTGTGGTTGCACTGTGAAAAGGTTAACTTTAATCATCGAGAGGCTGATGACGCCCCTTTTTCAATTACAGTGCTCCGTTTCTAGCAGTGCAGGCAGGTGTTTTCCCCCAGAGGAAGTGACTACAAAGGGAAAATGATAAAAATAAAGCAGTAAAATTGCACCAGAAATATATCCTATAATTTGGGATAATAAATACTCTGCTGGGGAAAAACCTTTTTTCCCCACTGCAAAGAGCTTTACAAAGTAAAGTCATCATTATGCTACATCACAGTGAAGATAAAGTGAGTTATCTTTGCTGTGATGTTTATCCCAAGGTGGCTCGTGCTCAGCAGTAACCTATTAAAAATGCAGAAGGAAATCTGTTGGGTTTGTTATGTCCATCTTTAAAAATAATAAAAAAGTCTTATAATGCACATTCATGCTTGGACCATGCTTTTGGTATGTGTTTGGTCCTTTTCACAGAGGGCTTGGTCTTTGGGGAAATACGGGAACACACTTTCAATAGTGGTGACTTGTCAAGTGTTTAAATCCTTGTCCTGACAAGGAGTCTTGGGAATATTTCTCTTCCAGTCTCAGCTACAGCATTGCCAGTAAGGCAGAGTATGGGCTTGCCATGCTGACAGCACTGGGAAGAGCAGACATCTATAATCTCACAATTATACAGTGATAATGGTCCTGCAAGAACATGTATTACTGCCAAAAATGAAATGTCCTGAGCCTAAAAAATGGTTGAAAAGCTTTATGTAAGTTTTTAGGAGGGATTTAAAGAGCAGGAAGGAAAGTCATACACCAAACATGATAAAAACAACAGTTGCAAAGGCAATGGGCTGTACAGAATATGCAAGAACAAAACCAGGAGAGCTGTAAAGAAGCTGCAGGGAAGAGGAGAGCCAGAAGCTGCCTTTTTCTGAAGAAAAAGTGTGTACAGGCAAAAGATGGGGGTTGTAGATGATGTGTTTCTATTATCTCAAGAGGCGTTACTGGGTAGGATTTCTGTGTGCTGTGGTGAGCACCACTTGACAGGGGTGTAGCAATCCAGTACATTTATTTTCCAATGTGCTGCAAACACGTCCACTTGGCAGATGTGTAACTAACAGCTCTTGAATGTGTTGGGCAACATTTATTGCTGTGCCAGAGGCTTTCTTCTGACAAGGAGAAAACCAGAGTAGCCTGCAGGCCACCGCAGGTGGCTGCTTTCTCTCCAGCTCATGTTCGGTTTTTAAGTGATTTTTAGGTATTTGGTCTCTACAAGATGCCCTAAAACAACTGCCTTCTCTGGATCTTTGGTTGCTGCAGTGAGAACTCGATGTTGTACTTTTTCCAGATAATAAAGTAGAAGTTCTACTCTTTATAGCCAGATGACTACTGCTGAATTTATTTCATCTCTGCCTTACGCTCCACACTTGCTTTGGCTTATTTAATTTCTTTTACACATTAAAGATACAGCTTAAACTTGGTCACCATGAACAAGTGCTCTGTTTTTCTGCAGAGGACCAGTACCTACAGCAGAAATCATAGGGCAGTCACTGAGAGTAGAGGTGGTCTCTTTTACCTTTTGATGCCTGCATTGTAGACATCAAATTCTGGGCAACTACTCTAGAGCTCCTTAGTAGTCATTGGAAAGAAAACAGCATTTATGGTGCGATTCATGCATTTATTTTAAGCATCTGCTTTAGTATGTGAAGAGTAATATCCTAAACGTGCCCTCTCTTTTCCGTTGGCTGTGAATTAGCATTTGCTCACGGGTGAAATACAGGCAGGCAGTTCTAGTTAGGAGCTGAACGCCAGCCTAAGCATCTCTGTAGGTGTACACATAAAACCATTGAAATTACGTTTCAGGGTGTAGCTTCAATGCAAAGCATGCAACTTTCTAATTTCCTACACTGTGGTCTTCCAGCTTTCTAGAATATCGACAATGTTTGTAAACAAGCAGACTGTTTAAGCCAGCCCAAGCATGTTACATTCTTTTGCTCCATTAAAATAAATTTTTATTATTCATATAATTATAACCTTTCAGCAGAAGCTCAGAGCAGAAACAGCACTTTGACAGGTGCCTACTTCCTTGTGAAATATTCTTCATTTCTTCATCAATTTTTGGAGTAGGTATTTAGCTATTTAGATTTGTCAGATAGCAGTTGATTTTTCAGAACCCACATAAATGCTAACAATACTTGGTTCGAAGTATTTGGTAAATAAGTTTATATATTTGGTAAAATCAAAAGAATATATTTTTGTATATTTGGTGAAACCTCTGTGCAGTGTAGGTGCAATGCTGACTCTATAGGGCTACATCAGTAAGTTAGGGATTTTTTTTTATTTATCTCGTGAAGCGTTCTGTTCTCACTCAGGCATATGTAACTATTTTCAGTCTTACTGTATAAATGCCTTGTACTCTTCACATTGGTACATTTGTAGCAATTAAAATAATTACAAATTCTACTATTACCAAAGTCCTGCATAAAGAGAAGAAACCAATAAAGCCCTGCAGTGCTGAGATTCAGAAGTGTAATAGAAAGTGGTTTTTAAACCATTTAATGGTTTTAATACTAATTGTTACTAACTGACCATTTCCTTTCTGTGTACTTATCGATTAAGTCTGGAAAGCGTCTTAGATGCATAAACTTATTTTTAGTTGTTGGTTATTTCAGTCAGTCATAACTTGTGGTAGAGTTGGTTCTGGCTTGTGCCCAGTGGAGGGTTGGTTTGATGTCTCCTGCATTTGGGAAAGGTTGCTCCTCCAACCTTTTAAAGTTTTTTTTCCAGGAAGCTGCATTATCAGTGACTGATTGCTGTCTTCCCTGTTTGTATCTTTGGCCTAATGAAAGACTTAAAAAGTGTGTAAGCTCTGGAGAATGAAAACCACTATTTGAGGTTTATTTTGCATAAGTTTTGTGTTAGATTTCATTTGACAACCTATAGATTCAGTTGATGTGCACCACTGCTTGAGATGGTTGCTGTCAGTTCTGTAGTGTTCTTCCTCAATTTCAGATACAAGTGTTGCATGAGTAGACAGACATAAGCATGGATTTATCTCTTTTTTTATTATTTATTAAAAAGATATCAGACAGAGGTAGCATTTGAAGACACAGCTAGCTGCAAATTCAATGTAGGCAGAGAGAATATCTGTTCCAGGTCTCTGGAAGAAAGCCATCCATCTCAGCGGAGGTTTGTCACCTGCTGATGGGTGCAGAGACAAATGCCTGAAGGGTCTTGTGAGTAGCAGTGAAGGCAGAAAAGTTTGTTCTGCCTACAAACCTGACAGACCATTTGGAGATCCTTAGCAAATTTTCCCGCGTCATTATCCAGACAACATAAACAGTTTTGCTGTAGCAGGGTGGAGCGGCACAAAATTATCACCAGCTACACTGTTGCAAAACCCTTCATTACACTTACAGTTGCTAGATTATGGTATTGAAGTGAATATCTTCAGTCTCACTGCTCCTCGTTTTGCCATATCATGTATAAAAAGCTAATGTTTGTGTTCTTTTGAAAACATTTTAATAGGAAAATCATTGAGAAGAAAATACATTGTAATAGCATCAAGAGCATGCGCGTGCACAGGGATTTATGATCTAAGGGCCCTGCTGTGTTTCTGGAGATCGCTTAGGCTCTTGCACACATTTTGTGTCATCTGTCCTTGTGCTCTTCCCATTTGCAGCAGCGTTCAGCTCATGCTAAGCCCTGCTTTGCATGCACAACTGCATTGCACGCTACAATCAATCACTGTTAGCCTTTTCCATTATTTCCCAGTGTTTGAATTATACATGGGGAGATGTAGGAGGAAAAAGGAGCAGGAACAAAAGGAGGCTTTCTGTTCTCAAGCGAAACTTTATTTAAAACCCTATCCATAATCTGTAACAACCCATTAAGGTAAAGAAGTTGGTCATAAACAAGCAAAACTGGGCTCTTCCTCATGCCTTAATACCTTTCTAACAGTGGCAGTGGCCAAGTTTCAGCAATATCGATGCTTTTTGCTCCCTTTGTGTGCATCTTTTCCAGGCAGTTCCGGGATTATGGGCTGCAGTCACTGTTTGCCAGTGGTTTGGGTATATCTTTTTAAAGCTGTTCACCTGGGCTCCAGCTGCCAGTCAGATTTGCTGATCTCATACAAAAGTTCCCCCCAAACTGTGCTGTTTTCACTCAGCTGCATGCCAGGAGGATGATTTCTGAGGTGACAGCTCTGCCCCCAAAAAATGGACATTCAGCAGATGGGAGATTTTGCATTTGCAAATGGGCAAAGTAGGTTTGATACAGAGAACTGGAAGATACAACTGGAGAATATAGAAGGAAAAAAGTATGGTCCGAGATGACTTTTGGCAGGGCATTGGAAGATGATTAGCCCCTGAGTTTGATTAACCTGAAAAGGGGAAAAGTCACCAGCTTGATTTAAGCTGCTGCCCTTGCTCAGGCCAGCCAGCCTATATTTACAGCTCAGTAAAATCTGTATCAGCGAATTCTGTGTGTTGAATAGTGGAGGGAGTGGGGACAGAATGAGGATCTTGAGTTAAATCACAAACCTCCTTAACTGTGTGTAATTCTAGTGCGTTATTGCTCCCCACCCCTTTTTTCCTCTTTGTCTCACTCCCACTCTTCTACCAGCATGGGAAATACAAACTAAGATCACAATCCCTTCAGATGGGGTGCATGTTTGTAATTTGGCGATGCACCTTGGGCACCGAATAAATAATTCTTAAATACCGCCTTGCTGTACAGCTCTGTCTGTATACTAATAAGTTCCTTCTTTGTTCAGGAGTTAAGGCAAGTGATCCATCATGCAAGTGCCTCAGGGCCAGCTGGAGAGCGGAGTGGTCCTCCATGAAATTAGCTGCAACCTGATAGACGGTCCTGCTGCCGATGGGTGTTAGCGCTTCATAAAACCCGACCCCAGGAGCTGAGGGATAATGCAGTCTTAGTAAAAACCATTCGTTGGATACAATTGCCAGCCGTAACGTGGATTTTTGAGCAGCCTGGTTAAGGCTGAGTGATGCGGAGATGTGCACAGCATGTATAAGCTAGCTGTTAGTTACACTGTTTCTGAAGCATTTGCTGATTATAGGTCTTGAGTTCAGTTTAGTGCCTACCCGCTGACACCTTATTTATTAGCTGCTGCTTTAAGTCTGGTATTTATGGCTCAGGCACCTCAGGAAAGTGCAGATCAATTCCTGGGCTTCAAATGAAATTTCGCAGCCTTGATCCTTTAGGCAGGACTGGGATACAGCCAGAGATGTCACAGGCCACACACAAATTGGATGCTTTTAATTATTTTGGTGGGAGTTTTTTTTCCAAGTGGGATTTTAATTTTGCTCCTACTTTTTCCATGTGATTACAGGTCTCGTTACAGTTGAATGTTGCTAATAAAAGCCTGTTGAGCATCTAGCATAACATTTTCTAAATGGATAAGGTCAGTCATGCTCTTATACAGCCTTGTGGGGCAGCGTTTGGAGCAGCAGAATTGCTGACCTTATTGCTGACACTTAAAATCACCAAGCATTGGCTGTCCCTGTGTGGCCACCAGCAAACTTCTGCTTGGCTTAAAATGTGAGGTGGATCCTGCAGCAGGTCGGTACAAAACTGACTCCCTCAAAGCCAGTTAGTGTCATAAACGTAACATCTTTAGTATCTTTGGCACTGTGGTTGTGGAGGGGTTTATTTGTCTGAAATTACTAAGAGGATGGAATCCCTTTTTTCCTCCCCTTTCTTTTGTGTGTGTGATCAGTTCTTCAGACGGTGTTTTACACTGAAATGTGATATATTTCCATAATGGGAAATGCAAAGCTGTAGAAGATTTCTAATGGATCCCTAGAAGATCTGTCTTACAGATCACAAAATTTGGGACAAATCTTAACAAAGCAGACTACACATATCTCACTGTAAAACTTTTAGTAGCTTTTATTTGTTTTTAAACTTTTATCCAGATCTTTCTTAGAGAAGTTAAGGTATTGTTATTTTGAGAGAATACCTTTATCTTTCCCAATGGAAAACTTACAGCTTCTTCCTGAACACCATAGGTTCACACAAGCAGCTTTTGTCAACAGAGGCTGGTATTTTGCAGGACTTGGAAGAGTTGTGATACCCTCCAGCTCCTCTTCTGCTGGCTGTTTGACCGATAGAAATCCCACCACTTTGTTCCAAGATTGGATACCTCCAATTCCAAGGAGGTGAACTATGCAAAATTGCTCCTAAATTTTTGCTCTGCTGTAGAGGTCTAGAAATGGAAGAAAACATGTTCAACAACCGATCAGGGGAAGAAAAAATAATTGGGTGTAAATCCTATTTGAAAGCAATAACTTTTGTTTCTCAGCTTATACAACCTGCGCTTTTCAGCAAGGGAATGCTGCGTGCTCGCCATCGTTTCAGTGCAGTAAATGAGCTGGGGGCTGCACTTTGTCTGCTATGCCTGACATCTCTAAACCTCATGCTAAGCTACTCTTCGCTCTCATTGCTTGGCTTATGTAGCAGCTGGCTTGAGCTATTGTAGGAATATGGTTTGAAATAGTGGTAGCAGGATCCCTATCTGTACATACACTATGTTGCATGATTGTCTACAGTCATTTGTGTTTCCAGTGCTTCAGGAGCTCTTACAATCAGAAGAATTCAGACTTTGCAGCTTGTGTACAAATGCTAGTGTTGCACTGACCACACAGATGGTGTTCCTGCCCGTGGATATCGAAGGCTCACAGGGAAGTGTCAGCAAGAGATTTCTTTTCCTCTCATGTACAGACCTTAGCGTAGGTATTTTTTCTTGTCGTATCGCTGCAAGGCTGCACAGGTTTAACTGCTGCAGAATGCCCGAGCCTGTCCACAAAGGAGATTGCACATATGGTTTTCTGCACTTTAGTTAGCCTTGTGACATACAGAAATTTCTAACCAGAAAAAAATATACAGTTTTCAACATATTTGTACTTTTAGCATATTAAACAGCTGAGTGGGATGTTCAGGTGAAACTAAGTATGGGAGTAATGCGAAGAAATCGACTTTTGAACTGAAATGGAGATTCCCTTTGTATTAAGATTATTTTTCATAAGGACAAGAAATTAATCATGCAGTGCTAGGATAGCACAAAGGTGGGCGCACTCCTTGTTTCCTCAGCAGTGTTGATGAAGCAATGTCAGAGCAGTCTGCAAGATGGAGAGGCTGCCCGAAAGGGTTTCCGTTTTTCAGTAATTGCCTTCTGTTACCTGATGTGCAAAACTTCCTTCCAGCTCTTGTTTTCCTGCCTGGAAGACACTTTCAGGTATTTTTTACATAGCTTCATCTACATGAATCTGTTAGTCTGTAAGTATATCCCAAATATGATTAATGATGAACAGGACTGAGTTATATATACATACTCATTGATCAGACAGGGAAGCAGGATCAATGTTTCAAGTATATAATCTTAAAATAGTACTGCATACAGCGAGGAAGGAGTAGTTTCGTGATGGAAATCAAGCTACAATCTTAGAAAGATTTGAAGTGATTTCTATGTATTTCTAAGAACCTGATGTTTCTTTGAATCTATTTTAAAAGAGGGCGTTCTTTTAAATTTAGGGGGAAAAAATTACATTGAGATGATTAAGGAATTATGAGATCTTGAATTTTCAGAATTTTTTTTTAGGTTTGTGCTTTACAGAATTGACTTTTGCAGGAGAATTTTGTTAACTGAAACAAGGGGCAGGTGCCACTCATTTGTAGGAAACACCAGTACTGAGGGGATTCAAGGATGAATGCCTGTATGATGTGTGGGCTGTTTGATCCCATATACCTTGCAAGACATTTGAGGGAAAGGAGGTGGGTACTTAAAAAATGCATGTATATTTTCGAAAGGTATTGTGGGCGATCAGCAGCTCATTTCATTCACAGGTGGTTAGCCCAGTAATTTGACAAAATTGTGTAGTATTTTGGAGATCATAATAGCATTTCCTCTAACCTGCATAGATTCTGCTAAAAGAAATTGTATAACTATTTAAACATTTCAATAACCTATAAAGGAGTAAGGGACGAAGAAGTGATAATGAGCACGATTAGCTTGGCCTTTCACAAAATCTTTGACAAAGGCCTAACGTCATTAGAGAAGCCCAAAATGCATGTGAGAAATGGTGCCTTGAATTAGAAACCAGCCAAGGAGGACACACACAGATTGTTGTGATCCAGCAAAAGGTCCACCCCAGCAAAAGATTTTACAGTGATCCCACCCCAATTACAGGTTGTTGGGATAATTTTTTTTTCAGTTTGCAGAACTGTTGTTTTCAGTACCTGATTTGTCCCTCCTTTTCTGTGCAGACACGGTGGTTTGGGGAGCATCAGAACAAGCAAAGGGCTTCAGCCTTTGCAATTCCCACAGTTCCTTTCACTGCCGTAGCACGAATGAAACGTGAAGGTCTGCTGTTCGGTTTTATCGTTGCTTATCTTACAGATAAGCAGCGGGTAATTAGATTTATTTTTATGGCTTTAGATTAGAATTGGTGGGTCATTTGGAGGGCACACGGAGGCGGCTTTCATGATCTTGATGGTCTCCCACCACTTCTTGTCCATATTCCTGGTCACTGGGAAGCAAGAGACTCCCTTACCCTCCCTCATATACTTACTTATGGTGGTCTTCTCAGTCTTGCCTATTCCACAGGCTATAATCAAAGTTTTATTTGCATTGCCTGAGGGGTACGTGCAGAGCATGTAAAATAGAAATTGAGGAGACACATGTCTGATCTCAACAGGAGGAGCTGAGGCAGATGGGCACAGAGGACAGCTATATTAATGATAAAAACATCACTTATCTGCCCTGAAAACTACGAGGGTCTTATTGTTTAGGATTTAAAGTCCCTGTAAGGCAAATGGAAATGCATGGTCTATAAATGAGAAAGGAGCTTCATGCAGTGTGAGTTGCTAGTGGAGAGTAAATTTAAATCTATATTTTTGTTTATCCCACTTTTTGCACTGTTCTGAGTAATTCTATTTCCTTCTGGGGATTATTGAAGCTCAAAAATATTAGTGCTTGCTTAATTATTATGCGAATTCAAGCTTGAGCACTGTCGAAAAAAGATGGAAAGGGGTTTGTTGAGTTGTTTTTTGTTTGTTTTTTAATCAATCCAGCCAAGTAAGTACTGAATTTCTTGACCTGCAGTCGCTCTGAATGCATTTCTGCTCAAAGGGTATGGTAGACCTCTACTCTCTGGCGGTCAGGCATCACAGGAGTGCTAATGTACACCATCAGCTTGTGAAAGGCGATCCAGACTTACCAAAAAGTGGTTGTGTGGGTTGATTTAACGTACCTCCCATTTGACCTGGAGTCACTGATAAGGCAGGACTGGGCTGAGCTGTTATTCCATTGTCAGTTCAATACCTGGGTAAAGGAGCCAGCTGCTTCCAACCTGCTGCTATTTTCAAAGATACTGTCAGTGCAGGGCTCATGTTGTTTACATAGAAATTTTCCTCAGCTCTATGTTTGTTCCTACGAAACGCAGACTGCAAAAGCTGTGTCCATCCGAACATGGTGCAGGTCCAGGTACCCAGGATATTCGCTTTCTAATTAGGGTTACTGGGGATCTTTTTCCCCACAGCTTCACAGTGGTCCCTGCTGGTGCAGCCCACCTCCTCCTTCTGCAGACCATCTCAGAGGTGAGATCAGACTAATTTCCTATTGCACAGGCTTCTGTTGAATACAGAAGAGCTGTCACAAGCCCCACCTGTGTGGGAATTAACGTACCTGTTAGCCCTCTGAGGTTTAATGCTTTTAGGCCAAACGCTAAGAGGACAGTGTTGGTCTCTCCAAAGATCATGGTGATGGTCTCTGTTTCTGAGGTCAACCCATCCAAAATGGGCTGCGGGAGATGGTCAGTGTTGGGATAAATATCTGCAAAGAAAACCGGCTGACCTTTTAGTTGAGAGAGGAGACCCCTCTGGGACAGAGAAGTGGGCACAGAGCTCTGTACGGAAACATTGGCCATGTGTGCGTTTGAAGATGGGGCTATGCAGGAGCAAGCCTATGGAGGGACGGGGCGGGGGCCAGTCAGAGACTGGACTTGAGAGAGGAATGGGATGAAGGGTGTTCAGAGATGCTTGTGATTAAAGAAGCAAAGGGGAAAACTAGGAGAGAAGTGTCTCTAGAAGAAGCACTGAGCTGGCAGTGCTGGAGGCAGTAAGAGAGATGAGAGAAACTCACTGCACTGCAGCTGGAAAACACCATTACGATCTCGGCAGAAGTTGTTTCAGTGGCAAGCCATCGCCAAGAGGCTGCGTTGGAGGAGGCATAGCATGGAGCTGAAGGGAAAGAAAACCTCAGGCAGAATGACTGCAAACGACATCTTCAGTGAGCTTACAGGTGAGACAGGAAAGCAGTGGTAGCTGTAAAAATCAAGGGTAATGATGTTTTTTTAGAGTGGCATTATGAAGATGTGCTGTGAGAGAAAAGAGACAGAGAAGCACAGGGATGAAGTGATAATGAATAAAAAAATGTTAAAATCAAGTTATTAGAGTAGGAAGATAAGTAGGCGGGAGGCAGCACATGAGCAACCTTGGCATGTGTTGTGCAAATGGGGAAGCAATGGTCAAAATGTAGGAGGGGGAACTCTTGTTTCTCAGTTTTGTCTGAGAAGGAGACTGTGTGCAGAGAGCCACAGAAAAGGTAGGGGAGGACTGGGAAAAGCAGTGAGAAGGCACATGTGGGAGGGACAGTTGTTCAGGAGCTTTGGCCCGGGACTTCTGCCATTTAAGAGCCTGAGGTAAGGGCAGTGTGGAGGTGTGATTTCTTATGGACGAGGGATTGGCAAAAGTTCAGGGTCAAAGAGAGCAATGAGGGGGAAGAGGAAGGGAGGAGGTTACGTGTGCTGATGGCCTGAAAGCTGTGGGGGCATGAGAGACTTGGAAAACAGAAGGAAAACTTGGCAAAGGGGGAGAAAAGAAGTGATGTCGTGAGCACCTGGTGAGATTAACTGCACTTTTGCTAATGGATTAGGATGAAATGAGGGCACTGGAGGAATTTCAACCAACTTGGGCCATCTGGATCCCAAGAGCTCTGGTCCTCATCCTGAGCTGCCCCACCAGTGGGGATTTGGAGCCAGGCATCAGGAGGATTTTTTGATGCTGCGAGAGATCTCCAGTGCCTGCAGGGTGAGCTGGATCATGCCTGGGCTCTCTAATGCCTTTCAAAGTATTAATCAGATCTTGTTTGTGCTCTGGTGACTTTTCCTTCTTTGGATAAAGCGGTTATCTAAAAACTGGTAGAGCTGGTGCAGCCTTGACTTTTACAAGGTGCCTTGTCTGATACTAAAATACAACACCAATAATCTCACCTGGCTTAAAAAAAAACCCCAACAAACAAAAAAAAACCTCCTATCTCTACAGCCAGTATAGTACAGGGTTTAAATTTTCTGGTGATTTTCTTTGTAAACTGCTCAGCAGGGTATTATTCAGGCAGCTGCATCGAGGGACCAATATAACATGTGTTCTCAATTTTGGACCCTTTATGTTGGGAATTTTCCGTTGTGCAATTGCATTAAATCTGAGGCAGCTGACAAGAGCACGATGTTTTCTAACTCTACACAAGGTTAAATGACTGAAATAAAAATAGATGGAAAAGAAAACAAAGTAAAATAAGTTTGCTTTTTCATGTAATGGCAGGCAGTAGCATGAGGTCAGGGACTTAACGATAGCCCAGCCATCAGTCAGGGACCGTGAAACAACTGGTCCTTCCTAAATCACTTTGGAAATTATCTTCTGTTTCAGATGCTCATTCTCTGTCATTCACACAGATCATATAACCAAGAAGACCGTGTTCAAAGTTATCATTTTTATATAAATTGTGGTAATAATGACAATATTTGTGAAGCATTTTACTTTCTAAACGCCTGGGCTGTAGGATGTTATTTGCAGTATTTTCCTTACTAGGAAATGCATGATTTTTACAACTGTCTGTAGGAAAAATACCCGCTGGACTGGTGTCACGGGAAGGGGGAATGCAGTCTGCAGAGCAGTAGGGTGGTCTTGCACACAGGAGAATCGATGAATTTACAGATGCAAATGTCAGGCCAAGATGGCAGCTACAGGTAAAGCTGGAGCTCTGATCTTCAGAAAGAAGCATCAGTTGGGTGGTAGATCATGGAGGTTTGCAGCCTCATGTGCAGCTTGTGGGTCTCTGTCCTGCAGCACTCCAGGACCTTTCTGGAGTTGTTTTTGGCTCTGTGTTCCCGTCCAACAAGGCTTTCACTTTTGCCTCTGTTTTACATCTCACAGGTTTTGTTTTCAACCCAAACTGCAAAGGCGGCTGTTCTTTTTTTCTCTGAAGTTTAGACAAAATGTCAGACCAGCTTCAGCAGGTACCAGCCCTCTAGCCTCTTACAGGTTGTCAGCACAATGTTGCTTGAATGTTTGTTAAGGAAAGTTTCATAAACAAAAGCAAGGGCGAGTGCCATTTATTACTATAATTTTCTTATTGAACCAGAGCTTTATGTGTTTGCAGAGTTAATAGCTTTTGTTCAGGTAGAGAATGAGGTGACCTCAAATGCTAAATCCCATTTTGTTCTGCTTAAATGACCAACTGCACCCCACTACAGTAGTTTACACCCTCGTTATTATTTTGCTGTCTTTGTAGTTTGGATACTGGTATTTTAACTATGAGGTCCTCTGGCGTTAGAGCAGGTCTCTTCACCAGGGTGCTAAGGCCGGACACCTGCGTCTGAACAGGGCGGGCATCCAGCCGGCAGGTGCCCTTTTCAGCACAACCTTCTTCACACCCTTTGGTGCAATCTCGTTTAGCCTTCAGAGAAGGTATTTCTTGAGCAGGCAGCTCATTTTGCTGGGTTCCTTGGGTGATCCTGGTAGACAGGTTCCTCTGCCTGTCCTGTTGTCAGGTGAGCCAATAAGTTGTGCAGTTAGCAAGGGTTTTTAGCAACAAATGGGAAACTATATCCATTTAGGTCTGCAATGTGTCAGTCAGTTGCAAAAAATATATATATGCCTGTCTTGTGAAAAAATAGCTCAAGTTTAGAGCTGTGCAAGACAGACCATTAAGTTAAAAATAAATCTTCAGAACATAGTGCATCTAAACACAAATTGTTTATTACTGGCTATTTTATTTATACCAGTCATGGGATATTCAACTACTGACATGGGAACAGCAAAACATAGTTTTTAATTCTGGGTTTGGACAGCGACACGACAAGCAGCAGCTATGAGAATTTAGCTTTAAGACCGCAGAACGTAGACTTAAACCCTAATATAGCTCCCCAGGAGCAAAACCAGAGGTCAGGATGCTGCTGATGGAAGGCAATGGTGGAATGCCCTGTTGCCGGTGTTTTCATTAAAACTGCATCTTTGTCCGATTAAAAAGTACAAGCGGAGACACGTTACTTTATAACACCACTGTTGGTTGAGTTTCATCGCTGGGGCCCTTCATCAGGTGTGCTGGCCCCAACTGCTTCCTCTGGAGCACCCCAGCTGTGGATGCACCTTTTTTTTAAATGAATAATCAGATGTAAATTGGTAACAGGTGAAAACTCAACAGTGTGCTTCTCTGGTTTACCTAAAAGGAAAAGAAAGCAGCCATTAAGTTAATTTTATTTGCTGTTGAAGGATACCAGAGTAGCTTTTGTAAGAATTTTAGCTGCACTGTGCAATCTAAACTGAGTGCCAGGCACGTTCCCTTTTAATGTTTGTTAGTGTCTATCTAAAAACTTACTTGCCATCTTTTGATTCTAAAGCATGAATGAAATTGAAACATCTGGTCAAAAGCCTGTACAAGAAATACTTGTAATAGCTGGAGTTTTTATGGATACAGCTTGCACTAGTTCAAAGGGGAAAATATAGAAAAGGCATGGTCTTAACAGGATCTGCTTTGCTCAATCTTCATTCCACTCTGCATCAGTTAAATGAGGAAAATAAAAACCATTGTGTTCGCACTTGAAAACCAGCCAATTTTTCCAATATTTTCCTGCCAATTTAGCCAACAAATGCTATGCCTGTTGGATACAATGGTCAATGTCAACTAATTACATTTTCTGTGTATTTAAAGGTTAAAGTAATTAAAAATGTCAAACCTTTTCCTCTTTTCAATAAAAAAAATAAAAAAAACAACCTCAGTTCTTGAGGGAATGAGGGGAGAGTGCTCTGTTTTACCCATGCATGGTCCAGTGCAGTAGTTTCAGTTCACAGAACTGCAAGTGGGCTCTGGGACTAATTTGTACTTTTCTGTTATTACTTTCCTTGGCCATTAGGAAAAACCAGCTCTCAGACAGAGACTGCAATACACTCCTCCTACTTCAGCTCCTCTCTGCCATTATTAATAGGAAAAACATTTTCCTGCTAATCATGTTTTTACACACGCACATATATATATATCCCCCATGTATTTGTTTTGCTTCCCATTCCCTTCTATTTTTTCCAGGTACAACTTGTTTGATCGCACTGTTGTCAGATAAAGAACTCACAGTGGCCAACGTTGGTGATTCGCGAGGAGTTTTGTGTGACAAGGATGGGAATGCTATCCCCTTGTCACACGATCACAAGCCCTACCAACTGAAAGAGAGGAAGAGGATTAAAAGAGCTGGTGAGTGGTAATGTTTTTGCTTTGGATTGAAGGTTCATCTTTTTTCTTCTCTACTCTGTCAATAATATAGACTTTTCCCCTGAGAGAGACTGAAAAGTACTAAACTGAGGCATCAGCAGATAAAATCTTCCATTATTAATACAGCACTTTTCAGTGGGATGTCATTGTGCAGACAGAGAAATGGAAGCAGATTGACCTATCCCTTAATGAGCCAGTGTCTGAGTAAGAAGAGCAGCCTTCATCTTCAACAGCCAGTTGACCATCCCAGCCAGTTCCCCTGTGATCTCTGCAGGGAACAAATTAATAAACAGGAGCAGCAGCGTTACAGGCTTTGTCACACCAAACCATATCAGCAGCTTTTATGTGAGAGGCTGGGTGAGGTTTAATTCCTAAAATAAGCAGAGCATGAATCTAATTCATCAAAGCTATTTTTTGTTCCCATATAGTGACTGCTAATGAGCACAAACATGTAAATTGTAGCAGGAATATAGCGAAAGAATATAAGAAACAGCAACCTTTCTGCAATAAATCTTTCTAGCTTTCATCACTTGTCAGTTTAGTGACCTCCTGGGCTAGAAGTTACATTTGGATCATCAAGTTTAATAGCCAATTCTCCATTAATTTGTCAAAGTCTCTTTTAAACCCATTTCTGGTTTGGCTCCCACAGCAGCCTGCAGTCGCAAATTATCTGACGAAGAAAAACGTTCTTCTCATTTGTGTTAAACCTACCAATGAGCATTGCCTCCAGAGATGCATTGCCTGTCTGCCTCCACATCTTCATCTGTAAAGTGGAAATAACAAGTTTTTCCCTGAATATAAAACATTTTTAAAACCTACGGTTTATCAATACACTCACACAAGCATAAATGTTGGTACATGTGCAGTGTGCACTTTCCTCTCAGTTTGCTTTTATCACTGAGGAGGCATAAGAGCAGTGGGGATCCTTCCTGCTGCTAGACAGACTGCTGAGGTCACGTACGTTCCCTAAAGGGAAAGAAAAAGTATACAGATCCTAAGAAGAAGGAAAAGGAAAATCTTGGTCTCACTTTGCTTCAACTCTGTACTTGGGGGATTTATTAATAAAATTTGGAGACTTGTCTGTAAAATTGCTTCCCTCTTAGCCAAGTCCAGGGCCTCTATGCAATCATTCACTTAGACAGGGCCTTCACTTAGGAGAAGAAAATAATTTATTTCATTTGTATAGAAGTGAAGCTTTATAACACAACAACGTGTAAAATTAACCTGGATTTTTGCAGGAATTTCCAACTTTGAAGAAATTATTTTAATGGACAGGTAAATGTTGTAACTATCTGCAGCTAAACAACAAATACTCTATCTAGCCTAGTGACTTAATGAATTCTCTTCTCTGTCACCTATTGCCCCATTGTATTATTATGACTCATATGGCCTCATAGTGCTGTTGAAAACATACAATCCAGTTTATACTACTTTTACATTTTGGAACATCCCTTCTTTACATACAGAACGTGTAAAATTGAAGCAAAGTGCACAAACTGAATTATCAAGCCTACATTGCTACTGTGACAAAAGTACCTGACTTTTTTCCACCTTCTAGATACTTCCTTGTCTTGTAGAACTGAAGAAAGTGACAGTCATTATCTTCCATTTCAGTTTTCCAGCTTTACATTGCACCATCAAGCTGCACTGTTCAGTACCTTGTAGGTAGTTACAAAATGACTTCACATTCGTGTTAGTAGGATTAGATTTCATTTAAAAGTGAAATCCATATAGCCACGGTTGAGAAAATATCCTTCAAACCTCATTCTGATATAAATCAATTTGAGGTGCCTGAAACAGCAGCTCTAAGAAAAGTGTGAATTGCCCTCTGCGTTTCAGCAGGGCATTAACATTGGGATGACAAGTCTAAACTAATCTGTCATTTTTTTGCTGCCATGGTGGATGTTTAGTAGGCTTGCTGCTTGTTGCTGTCAGTGGTCGATGGATGGGGAATGAATTCAGTCCCTCTCTTTTTCCCCACTCCCAGCAACTGTGTACAAAGTCTTAGTCAACACACAACCTGAAAAATATTTTCTATTTATCATTCCAACGTGACTCGAGCAGCAATTGCACCGAAGGCCCAGAAGCCAATGCTCAGGTTTCTTGCGGGAGTTCCTGCAGTGCAGCGAGAGGTCGCTGCTACCCAAGCCTGCAGCCAAATACCAAAAGGAAAGACATCAGCTGAGAGAACAGGTCAGGGTCCTCCATTTCGAGCTGAGGTGCCACATCCTGTGGAAATACCTGCTCTGCAGCACGGCTGCGCAGTTAACAGCACGAGTCACGGGGTCTGCGTCAAGGCTGACTTATTTTCACAAGAGGCTGGCTGATGCACGCTGACGAATGCTGGGGTGCCGCTCGTCTCGCAGCTGAATGAGATTGGGGTCCCACTGCTCTGACCCATTCCTGTGGGATAGGGGAATGCATGTCCTGTGATACAAGGATGCTGGTTTCCCCAGAAAACACAAGGAATCTCCTTCTGATCAGGATATTGAGCGATGTATATAGAATCAGCGTAAGACAGTGGCCTTGAAACAACCGTGGGTTTGGCTTGTGAAGAAACACTCAGTTGTAGAGCCACAAGGTGACTGTCACTGCTGGAAATTTAAGTCATTCACCTTGAGCATAATCCTCTGAGCTCAGCTCTTGCTAACATGCAAAATGTTTGTGCCGTTGCCAAAAAGCTTCTAATTCTTTAATGCCTTTTCTTCTCCAGTGGCAGCCAGCACTGCAGAATGTTTGCTTTTCCGTAAGCATTTTTATGTATCCTGTATGGATGGCTTTATAAAAGAAAATATTAGAAGTACCAACAGGCACTTCAGCAAACCACAGGAATTCAACTTGTGCCGTAGGCAGTTCCAGGTGCCATGTGAGAAAGGCACCAAAAAGTCACTTTGTACACGTAAGCGCAAGCTGCAAAGACTGTAGTAAGCATGCTGCAGCGAGTCAGCAGCATCAGCTGTCTCCTCTGTAAGTACAGTAACGGGTGCAGGCATTGCTGTCCTCTAATTGTGTGTAAAATATCTACTTAAAACTGCCTCTTCTTAATTGCATTTTGCTTCCCCTGTCATTCCAATATATACACATGATTACACTCCAGTTACTATAGTCCTAATCACTTATGAAAAAACCCTGGGCTGGTGAATAGGTGGCTGTGTAACGTTCAGCTGAGATGCCCTCAAAACCTACAGCAGCAGCTGGATGAGGTTGGTTTGACTGCATATCTAAGGAGGAGTTGCAGTAGGCTCACCAGTCCTTCCTTTTTTTGACTGCGGAAGGAAACATCTTCATAATGGAGACTCCGTAGAAGTATTGATGAAAACACCCAGCTAAAAAGTTTTGTTTCTGCTGGCTTTAACACAAATCAAGTTTCAAGCTTTAAACAACGATGAATCATTAAATGAAATGTAGTTTCACCTGAAAGCAGAAGGAACTCACAGATTAGATCAGCCAACCAGGAATGGAAATGCTATTGTAAGATTTAGGTGACTAGGTGACTGACAAATAACACATAGGCTGAAGTGCAGAGCTGAAAACATTCTGATAACTACAAAGAACAAAGACATTTATAAGAACACCAAAGCAGATAGCTTGCAGGTATAAAAGACAACAGTTCACCTAATTTTAACAGTTCACTACATTGTAATGTTCCACGTTTGCAAACTGTTTGTCCTCAAGTGACTTTTCATTCATGTTAAGGTGACAGGAATTTTGCTATGAAACAGTGCAGACAGTGGCATGCAGGTGCATGCACAGGAATTGCAGGTGCTTCAGTTTTACTCTTTGACCTTGAACACCGTATAGTTCCCTCCCTGGCACAATCAGACTGTGTAGCAGCCAGGTGCCGGCTGTGTCAGAGTCATCGATTTCAGTGCAAAACATATCTCGCCATAAGCAACCCCTAAATAAAATAATATATTTTCAACTAGAAGTAGCCTTAATCCTGGTGATGGTAAATCCTGGTAAAAATCAATCTGTCAGATTCCATGTTGCATTTTTTCTGACTTGAAGTAAAATTTCCTGATCGGTTTGTTCACAACAGTTTTTTGGTCCTTTTTGACACAGCTCATTCAAGGCAGTTTGATAGAAGAGCCTACAAATGTTCTTGCACTTGCTTCTTTGTTTTATGCCTTAAAGTGAGACGTGAGTCCTACTGCAGGGTGTTTTCAGTGTTGTTACCTTCATAGGTCTTCTGAAAGGGGGAAAACATGAACCACATAGAAAAAGGAGGTGTTTACTAACATAAGAATATAAAGATTTGCTTTCAGCATTTTTGTCTAAACATTGCCTAAGGCTTTCTGAACAGTAATTTGTGTAGTTCCTGTGTAGCAGGAATACCTGTGTTCAAGAAGTTGTCGGTCTCTCTGGAGGAGTAGAGAGCATGAAGCTGCTTTGTTTGAAAGCAGAGCCATTCCCGACTTCTCTGCTTCAGCTGTTTCAACAGCACTAGCGGCCACAATCATGCTCTTCCCTGCAGCGCTCCGAGATTTACTTAAGGCATCTCCTGCTTTTTGAGACATGTAACATCTGTATACCTCAGGACACAGCAGGATGCATTTTTGGGTGGGTCTGGCAGGAATCCAGAGAAATGCTTTAACTTTAAAAAGAACTGCTTTAAGTGTTGGTGTTTCTCTCCAGGTGGTTTTATCAGCTTTAATGGCTCCTGGCGCGTTCAGGGGATCCTGGCCATGTCCCGCTCGTTAGGAGATTACCCTCTGAAGAACCTGAATGTTGTCATTCCTGACCCCGATATTCTTACCTTTGACCTGGACAAACTGCAGCCAGAGTTCATGATCTTGGCGTCGGATGGTCTGTGGGATGCTTTCAGCAACGAGGAAGCTGTCCGATTCATCAAGGAACGCTTGGATGAACCACACTTCGGTGCAAAGAGTATAGTTCTACAGTCCTTTTACAGAGGATGTCCTGATAATATAACAGTGATGGTGGTGAAGTTCAGGAATAGCAGCAAAACAGAAGAACAGTAATTACCAGTGGTTCTCTTGCCTCACTCTGAACTTAAAACAAACTCTTACATTTTAAACATAGTAGAAAGCTCTAGTAAATACCGTTAAGATTCTCTACAAAAGGAACAGATCCCTCTGGTCTTTGTTCTTTGCTTAACAAAAGGAGCAATACAACAAATACATTCTGAGTGATTGTAAGAATTAAGTTTGTTCACATATACCTGTCTCCTGTGACCTTGCTGCTCCTTAGAAACTAACTGTAATCTTCCATTTCAGAATTTTCTTTACAAATACTCTGTAGACTTTTCATTTGATTCCTTACCTCTCATTTCTAATAGTCAAAGGTTCGTTCAGATGCACAGCAGGGTCAGGGCAGTGCTGCTGCTTAATAGCAAGGGATAAGAATGATGCTGCTTTTCACTCATAGGTGTGACTCTTCAGAATGATGCTCTTGTGTTTCTCATCTCTTTTCTATTTTAATCTGCGATGATAAGGTTGTATAGGAAAAGGTTGGCAATTATTGGCCTGTTGTTGATATGAAGGAGGAAGAGGAGCCAACTATTAGCCTGCTACCACACAACTGGCTCTCTCACTTCGTTTACGCCCCCCCCCCCCCCAAATAAATCCCTGCCAAGCATGTGATTAGGTATAGTTACTGAATTACCTGAAGCCACATGTTTCTTCAGTCTGTGCATTACTCTAATAACATTTCTTCTATGCCATGTTGTATTCAAACCAACTAATGTTCAACTTCAGCAAAATACTTTGAGGTCTGACACCTTCTGTATCAAAAAATAGCTCTGTTGTGATAGAAGAATGTCTGTCATTCACTAAGACTCACCCTTACATTAGTTTTTTGGCATGGACTTTTCATAGGCATGTAGAGAAAGTAATGCAAGATAAAATTAATTCTGTTAGTGACTGTTTGAAAAACTAATCAAGACAGGGTATTCCTTAGAGCTACCTAGATGGAAGTCAAGCCTATTAAAGACTTCCTTGTGCCACTGCAGATTAACTTGTGGTGTTAATCCAGGGGAAGACCACTTTAGAACCATTTTTTGGTATAACGTATAAATGCCAGGCAGTGTCATTGCACTGTAGAGATGAAAGCTTGTGTTAAATCTAGATAAAAATATGTTTAGATCTAACTTTCAGTATTTAATTGTATATCCTGATCTGTGACTACTGTAAGTTTAAACAATGATGGTCTGAGTTTGCTCTACATCTGTTTACTTAGTTGGCTGCTTCATGAACGAGAGGCAGCAGAAGCAGAGTGACAGGGCGATGCATGTTAGAGGGACAGAGCCAGGGCCTGAGTTGGAGGTTAGTATTTTGGGTGGCTTGCTTGCCTGTATCGTGTCTTCTAACAATCCTTGGGATTCTCTCCCCACAAAATGTGGTCCTGGACGATCCCCTGAGGTCTCTTGTCGTCAGGGTGATGGAGGTTGTCAGTATTTGGGTCCTGAGGTGAATCATGGATATAATGCATTAACTAACTTTGTGTCTGTTTCTTGGGTAAAGATACAATATGAGCTAGCTAAAAAGTTACCTATTTCTCATCACCCACTGTAGCCCTTTCTGGGCAAGTGGCTTGCTGGTCCCTAAAATACTGCGATGTGTTGTGGTTGTGCTGAGCAGGCGTGTGTCTCTGAAGACAAAAATGAAAGAGGAAAAATTCTTCTTTCTGCTCAAGAAGGAATTTCAGTCTTAGTCTTTTCATTTTTGTTCCTCGGTTATCTCTTCCCCAACAAACTTCCCTCCTTTAGCTTGTTTGGAGATAATCACAACTTTTAATTGGATCTGTCACTACGACCAGTGCTATTCAAATTGTGTATGTATCCTTCAGCAGCCTCTTCTCATCCCAGACTCTGCGTAGAGCCCCTTGACTCTGAGGAACAGACAAGTGAAAAGCAGGAGTATGAAAGTGTCCGGCATGCTCTGAAACCGCAGGCACCCAGCCTGCACTGCTCCTTCCCCGGAGGATGCAAGGTTTCAGACTTTTTTAAATCTCTTGAACAGTGCATTCAGTGAATTTTAAATGCAACTCAGTTAAATTGAGCAGCTAACAAGAAATGTTAATAATTGCAGAGTGCTTCAGTTATTTTATTTTTAAAAGGTATGTGAGGTCAGAACGCTGTGAAATGAAAACCTGGTGTGATATTTTCATGGGAGTGCTTAATCATGTACTCATAATGCTACAGCAGCAGTATCGAAACTGTGCTCCAGGCAGAGCTCACGGTGCATGTAGCGTTTGCCTTTCCTTTCTCCTTCACAGACGATGTTTCCGTTGTACTGGGGTTTTTTTGTGGGACGCAGCTTGGATGTTTGTCAAAACAGCTGCCCAGGGAAAAGAAGAATTAGACCCAGCAGCCTACAGAACCCTAAAGCAGAGGGACGCTTGTATAGCAGAGACATCACTACTAATCCTTCACAGGCATTTGAGAAGTCGGAACTGGAACAATGGTCAGCTCCAAAAAAACCCATTACAGACTAATGCCACTTGAGTGAAAAGCTCATGGCTGCCACTAAGCCTCCTGCCGCGCACGTTCTTGAGGTTAGCAAGCATTGCTGAGGGGTGCCCGACCTTCTCCTGAGCACAGCTCTCTTGCTGGTTGCTCCAGCACTCCAGATAGACAGGAAAAATGAGGTGGCAGGAATTGTACGCATTCACAGACTCCCGAAGCAGCCGTGAGGAAGCAGTGGGAGGGTGGCTCGCTCTGGAAGTAAGCCACGCTCACAGGATTTAGGAAAACACATTGTGCAATGCAATACAGAACTGTTTTGCAGACTTGTCTGGATATTTATTCCAGGATTCATTTACTGTGTCACTCACAGGCCCATCCGTGCAGTTACCAAATCAGCCCTATTTCAACCTCAGTGTCTGCAGTTGCAACAGTAGTTGTTTTAGTACCTTTCATGTTCCCTACAACACGCCCACCTTTGTAGCAGTAGCTCCGGTTGGCCAAAGACGTTCATGCCAATAATCTCTGGTAAGGTTGTTGCCTTTCAGTTTTATTACTTTAAAAAACTAGTTATAGCTACTTTAGGTTTAAAGATGAAGGACTAATGGAGGTGACAGGCTTCATCCAGTCTTCCACATCCACGTGCAGTGCCTGCCTCTGCCCCCTTTTAGAATTCTGTCTTCTAAGAAGTGTTTTAATTCAGTTCTAGACATCCATAACTTCCCAGTCTTACTGATTTGTGCCAAATTCTGTCGTGATCCATACAGCTGTTGGATGACAAGATTAAGTAAGGTACCTATTGCTTACGCAACCTAAACGATCTAGGGTCTGATCCTCCACTGCCTTATCAATATATCCTACATCTGGAAAGGGTTGCCAGGCACTGTAGCCAGAAGTGACCCCAGGTACGCTGGCGCGGTGTGGCAGAATGCGTTACAGCACCGGAGAGGCAGTACTTCCAGCACGCCATCCTCAGCCCCGCTTTCCTGCCTGGGCACCTCGCCAAAAAAGAAGGGAGATGCGTTTTGGTTCAAGTGGCTTGCACACATCTGGGAGCTGCGTTTGTGGAAGTTTTTTGTTGTTTAAGCCTGGGTAGCTCCACTGGTGACATCTGTTCATCAAGTAATGATGGCTTCTAATAGCAGAAAACCGGTATGTTAAGTTGCTGCCAAAGAGCATCTTTTGTATGGGCCAAGAAGAAAAAATGTACCTTGTAATTAGTCTTCTTATCCAGTACTTAAACGAATTTAGGCTTTTCCCAGAGGTATTACAAGCTAACAGTTTAACTCAGGTAGTCCGTTTTAAAGATCCTACCATTTAGCTTTTCATTCAGACTGTAGACTACCATTTAGTTTATCGTTCTGATTATATACGAGTGGGGTTTTGGAGAGGCTGTTCATTCGCCCAGCGAGAGGGACGTAGCCTTCACCCCCCTCTAGCTCCTGGTACGATAGCGGGGATCCCCGGTGCAGGTGCCAGCCTGGTTAGGTGGGATCACAGCTCCGTCTAGTGGCTGGCCTGGCCCTAAGCCCGCTAACCAGCCACTCTCGGTTAAAGCTCATAGTTGCTCTCAGTCCACGAGAAAAAATGCGTGTGATTTAACGTCCCCCGTGTCCCTTGGGCAGAATTCGGCTGCGAGGTTAATGCAGAGCCGTTCTCCCAGGCTGAATTTGGCAGCAGTGCGGGCTGCAGGTGTTGCATCCCCAGACCCAAACACAGACGCTTCGCTGCTAAAACTGCGCGTGAAAGTTTGGCACGCCACAACCCTGCCCTGCGTCCCCGGCCAGCTCACCCCCCACACGGGGGTCTTCACAGCTTTGGTGAGTGCATTTTAAACGCAGTCCTAGAATTTCTGAAAATGCAAAATATTAAATGAATGAGCCTGTTTTACTGAATAGACTGTTTAGATAAATAAAGTAAATGCCATCTAACGTTGTGTATTGTGTACTGACTTGCGAACACAAGGTCAGTACCAAAACTACTGCTAACATTACACTATTTACCAATACTGCAGTATTATACCATTTACATAAGGTAAAATGAAGAAAGGAAAAAAAAAAGTGAGGTTTTAACAGTACAGAAGTTAGTACTAAAGCAGTTTATCAGCTTGAACTAACAGTGTTTGCTACGTAAACACTAAGGCTGCATCTTGAAAATAACGGAGTTTTGTTGTTCAGCTGCCTCTTGGAATATATGATATTCTTGCTTTAAATAATGCTAATATATTGCTAATGTATCTGATACTTATTTTACGCAGAGAAGCATTTAGTAAGTGATTATACTAAAGAAAAAAACCTCACCAGCTTTTGATTTCCTTTAGTAGGTTTTTAGGCCTCCACCCTGAACTCTGGCTGTATGAAATTGCAAGGTTAAAATTTAGAATGTTCTGCTGAGGTTTAGCAACTGTATAGACCAGAGCTGCTGCCCCTCAGTCTTGTCAATATATTTATAAATTATCTTTCTAAACCTGAGGACTCATACCTAAAAAGATGTATCCAATCAAGTTAATACTGAGTTGAAGTTTAAATCACTTTTATTTATATAGTGCTGACTACATAAGGCTTAGGTAAGCAGCTGGTTTACATCTAGTTTTCCCGTAGGTAACTTCTAGTTCTAGGTATCATTTCTTTCTAGTTATGTATGATAGTCCAGGTGCTCTGTTAAGCAAAATGTGTGCAGTTAAAGCAGTTGAAGCCTGCCTAAAACCATCAATAGAGGCTGACATCAAGAGCAATTCTTGAGGAGAGTTTCGAAACCCACTTTTATGAGCAGGTCAGCTCCTGTGTCTGGTCTGCTCAGTCCTAGGGAAGAACTCCAAATTCGTTGAGCAATAGGGAAATAAAGCACTTTTTTCTGCATTTAAATGGCCAACCCTGTAGTTCTTTAAGCCTGTGGAGACGCATCAGTACTTCCAGGGATATGGATGCTCAGAAATCTACTTCAGCCTGGATTCCACCAAATTAATGAAATGAATAATCGATTATGTTGTTTTAGAAATCTAAATGCAAGACCATCAAACATTGCTCTCTGGGAATTCCTGCACTGTATTCAGGGGTGTGAGAGCAATATAGATGAAACTGTACTTTATCCGCACTTGCTTTCATCTTGCATAATCGCAAGAGTCACAAAGTCAAGCCGTGTGGGCTGACGGTCAGGCGCCTGCTCGGCATCCCCCACCGAAACACCTCCGGTGCCACCCTGCCGCCCCTGCCCCAGGAGAGCACGCGGGCTCCGGGCAGAGCGGGGCTGCTGCCGCGCCCCTGCCGATGCGCTTCAGCTGTCATCAGTGAGAGGAGGCTCTCATGCCAGAACTGCTGGAGTCCGTGCGTGATTCTTACGTTTTGTCCTTCTGGTGAGAAAAACTTAGTTATGTTAAAAACATGTTGTTTGGGAGAAGTTCTCTGGAGCAGGTTCCATTCTGTACTGAATCTCTACGCTGCTCTTTGGTCCATCGTTCCTATGTGCATAAGCTAGGTACAAAATGTAAGTGGTGGTTAGCAATGCTGAATTTACAAATGAAGTCAATTTCTATGAAGTCCAAACCCATTTACTATTAACAGGGCAAACCGTAACAATCGTGTAACTGTTAACTACAAAGTTAACAGGAGCAGGGTCTGGAAAAACAACTTTAAAACCTGTCCTGCGTGAATGACGGCAAAACCACTTCTAGACAGTGTATTTGGAAATGCTCTCTCAGAAACGATTGAGACAGACTCGCTACGAAAATGAACCACACGTTTAGAACTCTGCAAGGGCAGGTCAGAGCTTTATTAACAAAAATCCTACACAATGCACAAGATAACAAAACCGCAATGTTTAAGCGATCCGAATGGTTAACGGCAGCTTCCATTTAGTACAACACGGCTGTAGTACCATAGATAAGAGCCTCTTCAGGCTTCTCTGTGACGTTTTTTCACTCAGAGCCAGAAGGGTTTTTAAGATTTTATCTTTATTGCAAGCTCAGGGGAGACCGCGCTTTACTCCTAGGTAGAGGACCACCGCAGGCCAAGCATTACTGAGAGGAGCGGCTAGGACGCCGGGCTGAGCCCCATCCCAGTCGGGAGGGACGTGACACCTCAACACCATCGTCAGTCAGATTAACGTGGCTGGGAAAATTCATGTGCTGTGCAGCAACTGTCTGAAGGCTAGAGGTAAACAGAGCTCAGATACAGAAACCATCTCAAGAGAGGTCACTTGGGGTAAACTTTGGTTTTTTGAGTCCTTATTTTAGAGGAGGAAAACAAAGTCCCAAAAGGGCAGGTGAGACAAACTATCTATACCACAGGTAGTATTTCCTCATGAGAGTTGCAGGTCGATACTGCTTTTAGCTAAGTATCACGTAACAGCAGCGTTTCAGAGAGGCTATGTTTTCTTTAGTCCTGTGAAAGAAAGTGGCTTTAGGATTTTTAGAAACCCCATAAATAAATGGGGGGAGGGCACGTTTGGTTTTGTTTTACAGTTTTAGGTTTCTTGTGCAATTTTAGGTTTCTTTAAAATGCGGACTTGACTACACATGAAAAAAAACCCACCACCAAACCCAACCATCTGCTTAGCTTCATTGTAACTTCATTTTCTTTCCTTCCTACATGGAGTACTTACATTTGGATATAGTTTACAGCTTAATATGCAATACACAGCAATGGCATTAAAACCCGACAAGCTTAATTTAATGGAGACTGCAAAAAGCTTTACGTTTCTTTCCCTACCACCTCTATCTTAAGCAAACTGTAAAGTACTTAATAAATGACCAAAATGGTACACTCAGACAAAAATGGAGATGAATGGAAATTCGAAAAATAGGGAGCAAAGCTCTGCCTCCCAGACTCCTTCAGCATACCTAACGTAACCGATGGACACATATCAGGAATTCAGTGTCATGTTGTTTGGTTAACCTTCAGTCAGTTTTTAGTTTAAATTTGAAAGAATATGATAAAACCACATTATTTATTGTGCATCCAGGCAGTCGTGAGTTACTTGCAATGAACTTGCACTGAAATGCTTTAGTAGTAACTAGAAAACATTAAGGCAAAACTTAGGAAAATACTCCAAACTGTCTGTGTCCTGTTAATGCTGAACTGATCCCAAAGAATAATGCCCCCTATGCTTGCAGCACTTACTATTTCATGGTTTATTTTGAACTTGTTTGTTGTAGAATGCACACAAAACATGTAAGCATTTTGATGTTTTTAACCCTTCTGAAATAACATACAGGCAACACAGACTTGAAATTTCACATTGTAAACCCCCTTCGCTATCCACCCAAACATTTTTGACCAATGGATTATTGTTAGGTTTTTCCAAGTCAGAAGGCTCCACAGTTTTCATATCAAAATCACAAGTGCTTGGAATTCTGATTTAATACAGCTTCCTGAGCCACCTGCCATGCAGAATCTTAGGATTTGGAAAAAATCTTAGCCTGTGGTTTAGGCTTCGTTTTTAGTACAATATTGTAGGCAGATGCAGTAAAATTTGGGCCCACCACTGACTTACTTCTGCTTATATTGGTTCACAGTCTTAAGCTTTTTTTACCTCTTGCATGGCTGCTCACGCTAGAACCTTTCCTGATACTTGCTTTAAGCAGAAACATTAGCTTCATTATGAATTTTTATGGTCTTTTAAGCAATAATAAGGTCAGACTCAAATACAAACCAGATTTGGAAATGAGTTTTTAAAAAAAAAAAAAAAAAAAACAACAGGAGCAGAAGTATTTTACAATGTAAATTTCTTGCAGAATTGATGTCACTTTAGGTTACAATTTCAGGCAGCATCAAGAGATCCCTGTGTATAAACCTCCATTTGTGAAAGCAAAAGCCTTGTAATCTGTGATCAGTGTTATCATTCTGGGGCACAAATATAAAAAATACCCTGCTTGGTGTCAGTTTTGTTTTTATTGCAGTCCTGCACAGCCATTTCTCCGTGACACTCGTTTCTTATTCTCTCAACAGGAGCACTGTCTGCTTTATCTATCCAGTTTCTGAAGACTGCGTAGTCTTTCATAATTACATTTTTTTTTGAAAAAGCAATACAAACCGTGCTGTAGTATCAGTGTTCTTGTGACAAATAATTTATTTCTAAACATTTAATGTGGCAGGCTTATAAAAAAAAAAATTGGAGGTTTTTTTTTTTTAAGATGTATAAACAATCAAAAGAACAAGTTAAACTTTTCTAACAGAGCTCTCAGGATCTGAGCACAGTACAACAATCAAATAACAGATCCTAAAACCATAGGAACAGCTGTAGTTTTACCTCTGTTTCTAGAAATACAATAGCGTTCTTCCCTCAGTTATGCAATACTGTATCTTTAGCTATTTAGTTTAACAAAAAAATCTATTTTTTAAAAACTTTGACCTTCTTAACATACATTCTTAGAACACTGACATCTGAAATACTTGTCTAGAGAGTATTGTCCCCAAGACCTCATTTTTATATCTAAGAAAATAACACATCCTATAATTCCATCGAAAAACCATGTGCAGTTGTTGAAAAGATAGCAAAATTCAATACTGACCATAATCACAATGTAACAAAAAACCTGGTGAAACCTCAAACTTGGTACTAGAGGTTTCTGCACCTCTTCTAATTTGTCTCTAAGAGACTATCTGAAAGACAGCCAAATGTAAATACGTCATAACATCTTAGCTGTAGTACAAATAAGGTGGCAGTGCTCTGTCATTCTAGATGTACAAGATGTAACTATAGTATCTTCACTGTGTAGTGGATGTGTCAAGAATAATAATGTTAATGCAATTGCAAATTCTGTATTGTTGTCTATTAGCAGTGTAAACTACTGAAAACTTGGCCTTGCTGATATGAATAAAGTGATTAAATACTCGTCTTTACAGATATACTAGAGTTTGTCTTCTTTAAGAAACATGAATCTTAGAATTTCTTACTTTGTTTATTTTAAAATTTGAAGAAAGAGAACTATTTTAGAAACGAAGTCACAATATAAATGCATCCGATTTAATCTTCCCTGTGTGGTTCCAGAACTCTGAGGATGCATGGGTACACAGAGGTATGTGTGTACACACGTGGGTTTTGATTATCCCGAAGTATCAGAGATGTCTAGTAACTGAACTGCACACGAACGCTACTGCATCTGGCCCTCTAGTAGTCTGTAAACTTCATCAAAGACACCAAAGCAATTCTATTTTATACGTATATAGGTATACACACACAAAGTGCATCCTGTTTTCAGAATTCCCCATCAGCTCCTGCAGACCCCCCAAGATCCACAGGCTTGTAACACTCTCTGAACCAGTACGGAAGTGGTATGTTTAAATAAGGAGTAACACTCAGAAGGATTACAGAGGTGATACAACAAAAGAAAAAGGTCGTTCTAAGTTTCATGCTGGGCAGAGAACAAATACTGGAGAGTGGCAAAGGATGATGCAGTTGCAAAAACAGTTCTAAAAATCCAGGTGGGAATTCAGGAAGCATCTTCAGAGCTAGTTTCTTGGCATAAACGTTATTCTCGGTGACATTTCATACATTGCAGAAGATTCTGGTAGAAATCCCGTGGTTGCAGCAGACCACGTGGAGGTGTGTGAGAGGAAGACAGGGTAGCACATTCCAAAGTATCCTGCATGTGTAGGATACAGATGTGGAAAAGTGCTTTGTGAGTTCCCAATATTTTTATTTAAGAATATTAGAATGTCCCAGAGAGATGCTGCCATTGCACTTTTGCCCTGGCAGCGCAGCCCTCCAGTCGAAGTCATCTCTACAGCTGTGGTTTTGTTTTGTGTTGCCCTGGACTTCAAACATTTTTACACCAAGTAGGTTTTAATTTATATATTAATACAGAATCAAAGGCAAGTAACTGACGTGTTTGATGACAAATCCTGCCAAAACCTGATTATTTCACTTGACGTAATGCCATGTACTGCAATCAAATGTCTATACTTACAGATATCAAAATTTACTTTATAAAGAAAGAATTGTTGTTTATCTTCTGGAATACTGATGTTCACTTTAAGTATATTTAAGCAAATTCCAACATAAACATCCTCAAATTTAATAGGTTTAATATGACTCATCAGTTCATAAATCCTCAGAGCCAGTTTTCCATCCAATATATAACCCATCCCACTGCAATATGGAGGATACAACTTGAACGGATATTCATCGTAAGAGATGTATGTTTTTTTGTAAAAGCCTCTGTAGGCAAAGTTATCTATAAGGGGATAACCAGTAAAAATATTTTCTGAGGAATTTAGCTTCAGAAGAAATTTTACCAAGTTAGCAGTGTTGATGAAGACATCGGCATCGGTCTTCATGAGGAACCTAGCATTTGAACAGAACTCAGCAACCCACCTAAACGCCATGATCGTTTTCAAGGTGAGATTGTCATAAGTGTCCATGAAGTCCTGGCGAATTATATCACCATAGAGGATGCTTTCATCTTCTACCGACAGTGCTGCAGCATCGACTTCTCTTTCAGTGTCCTCACCTAGTAAGAACAGGGTTAGAACTTGGTGTCCCCACCAGAAGTTTTGAGATCCCCATGTTATCCTGATGGCCTGCCTTGACTTCACATCCTTGGGTCTTGAAGACACCAAGATGACCAGAAATGGATTTATGTCTTTGCATTTCAAGCCCTCCCGCAGCGTGAAGAGGTAGTGTTGCTTGTAAATCGGTTCATATTCATAGAAATACAGGAGGTTTGAACGCTCAATGACAGTGTTGGAAGAAAAAGTCACGTACCACATTGTTATGACAGAAAATGCAAGGAGAAACAAAAAAATCCATTTTAGTGGTCTCATATACATGACACTAACTGCAACTGGTGAATAACTAATTTCCAGAAGTGCATCAGTCACCTTCAAAATCTGCACCGCAAGTCCTGAAGTGTGTTTCTTGCTGAAAAAGAAATGAAAAAGTAGTATTCAGAATGCTATTATTCAAATACCATCTTTTACTGATCTTGTCTAAAGTGTCAGTTCAAAGTGTGCTGTAATACAGTGAAGACAACTCCAAGACTTATTGGTCCAGCTGTTACAGACAGCATCCTGTACACCGCGAATCACTGCTGTATCCCAAAAACGAGTACAAGCAGAACGCTGAGCTGCTATTGAGCATGGCATGGATTGAAACCTCGTCGCTTTCACCTTGGGAATTTCACCTACGTAGACCTGATGTCTGCAAAAGATGACACGTCAAGCACTGTGATCCCAGAGATCTCAGCACAATGTCTTCCACTCAATTAAATCTCGAGGAAGGAATACCGTGCACAAAATCTAGTGGCTACAAAGTGCTCAGCAAAGTGATGTTCAGAGGCTTCAAAAATTTGCAATTTATTTTAAAGAAAGGAAGTCCTACTTGTTTTTATCAGCTGGAGCGAATCAGCCAAGAAATCAGGTAAAAAGATAAGTACAAGCAAATATTTCATCCCTCATTTAAGGGTTGAGCAGGTACTTGTTCTGAATTGACTGAATAGGTGATGGGAGGAGAAGGAAGAAATCAACTTCCTTACAACCAAGGTCAGAGCTGCAGACATAAAAACACAAACCGATCTCGACATGCCAACTGAGCTCTTACGCCACCCAAAGAAATGGCGACTCCCACAACACGCAACACTATACAGCAATCATTTCTTTTCTAATATGTGCTTATTAAATCAAGCAATTTAATAAAGGGGCATCAGAACCAACTTTTTCATAGTAGCTTTACAGTTGATGTAATGGGAGCAGCAGATGAGCTTCAAATCTTCAGTTTTGTAAATTCTTTGAATATTTTCCACTGAAACAGACAAGACACTACAAAATCCTCCTGCTACTTCCCTCTATTTAAGTTTTAAAAGAAGAAGGGAACCCATCTGCATTATTTTCATGAAAAACCCTACTCCCACCTGCTAGCGCACAAAAACATGACAGATTCGCTCAGCTCCATCAGGCATGCCATGCAAACTGAAAACAGCAGTATCAGCACAAGAGGGGGAGACGAACCAAAGCCATTTTTCGGCTAGAGACACGAATCTTGGTCTGGAGTCCAATCTCCCCATGGAGTCCATGCTGAAGACATTACTAGTGTCAGGACTAGATATTCAAATCAATACGTCTTTCCAAAATCAAATTTAAAAACAGAATCTCAGTCCTGTACCCTCCACTTTGCAGTGCTTACCTTTACTGTATTTCTTTAAAAGTACATACACTGTGAACATACATGAGATATCTTTAAGCCAAAATAATTACAGTGTCTTACTGTGGGAGTTCCCAATGGTTTCTAATGTTTGCAGTACTAATATTTACCCTGCACTGTAAGTAACCACAAAGACACAGCAAGGATGATGGAAGGTTCAATTTCACAGCACAATTACTATTTAACTTATCTTCAAAAAGATCACCACACGCCTTGTAAGTGTTTTATATTAAAAAATAAATAAATCCAAAGCCCAACATAGCACGCTAGAATTTAGGTGAATTTGATTTGACAGAGCCCACCTGCCTTGTATTGCTGTGTATGGTTTGACTTTAAATTAATGATCCTTTAAAGGAAGCATTGGGAGCACATTTGAACGACAATGCCTAGGACGTCACTTAAAATGTATTAAAGCAATTTTATACAAATAGCTATTTAAATAGAAGAATTTTAGACTGATTCCTCTCAAAAGCTGCATTACTCCAAAAATACTAGGTGGCTAACAGGAGTCAATCCTTCATTAAAGGTACCTCACGTAACTGCAGATGAACAAGTGAGTTTTATTAAGAACTTCCTAACATGACCAATGTCCTAGCTTATAAAAACACAGAACCTCAGAAGTTTTATATTGATTCACTTATTTTTCTGCACAAGGATTAAACACGTGCAAGTAAAACAGAATAAAAGTTTGGCAAGTGCAGAGGAAATTCTTCTCTCTATATATACCAACCTGACTTGCAGTGAACAGTATGAAACATACATACTGGAAGAAAATAACCTAAGTTATTGTCCTGGTTTCAGCTGGGATAGAGTTAACTGTCTTCCTAGTAGCTGGTACAGTGCTGTGTTTTGAGTTCAGTATGGGAAGAATGTTGATAACACCCTAAGGTTTTCAGTTGTTGCTAAGTAGTGTTTAGACTAAGTCAAGGATTTTCCTTTCAGCCTCTGAGCCCAGCCAGCAAGAAGGCTGGAGGGGCACAAGAAGTTGGGAGGGGACACATCCAGGACAGCTGACCCCAACTGGCCAAATGGGTATTCCATACCATGTGATCATACACCCAGTATATAAACTGGGGGAGTGGGGGCAGGGGGATCACCGCTTGGGGACCAACTGGGCATCAGTCAGCAGGTGGTGAGCAATTGCACTGCACATCATTTGTACATTCCAATCCTTTTATTATTAAGATTGTCATTTCATTAGTGTTATCATTATTAGTTTTTTCCTTTCTGTTCTATTAAACCGTTCTTATCTCAACCCATGAGTTTTGCTTCTTTTTCCCCGATTCTCTCCCACATCCCACTTGGTGGGGGGGGCAAGTGAGTGAGCGGCTGTGTGGTGCTTAGTTGCTGGCTGGGGTTAAACCACGACAGTTATGTATCAGTGCTTATGTATTTGATTTTCTATAAATAACATTTCTCAGGGTTTGATGATCAATTTAAATAAAAGCATATCAAAGTTTGATCAGCTTTTGACTACCTAATGGAAAAAAAATCTGATTATAAGGATTTTGATTCTTTATGGGCAGAAAAGCCTGATTACATGACATTTTGAACAACAGAACTGGAAACCAATGCCTGATCTGCTACATAACGAAAAATCTCATCAGTTCAGGTCCTTTGCCCACACTGTGCAAAATACAGTCTTAAAGCTAACGTATTCTTATGAAGAGCCTGCGCCACGGGGCATCCAGGACAAACACTGTAAAACGCTGTTTTGCTGCGTGACTCCAGAGGAGGTAGGAGGTCCAGTCCTCACACACCCTGCTGCTCTCTCCCCCAAGGTCACATTCCTCCAGTGACATGCTAAACCGCGAGCTAGCAGAGCTTCACCAAAACAGGGCTTTTATAATGGTCAGGGGGTAGAAACTACACTCCCCAAAACATGAGACAGCTATTTCTGCAGCGCTGGAAATTCACAATACAGGCAGTCATCCTCCAACATCATTAAGCGCAGAACACCGACTTCAAACACAGGCAGAAAAAAGGGCAAATCAAAGGGAAAATGCTAACCACAGCCTTCGACAGGAAAATCCCCTTCTCCTCCTATTTCAAATGCTTAAACCAAAGCAATGAGGTTGAAGAAGTAAGGTCTAAAGTTGAGCTGGCACTTCTGCTCGGAGGTGGTGTAGTCATAGACCTTCCACCCTCGCCCAGGACAGGTTCTCCACCACTTCCAGACTTTATTTGCCGGCGGTTTTTACCTTCCAGTTGTACCGCGGCAGCAGGGGACATGTAGCAGGAGCAATAGCAGGTCAAGAACTGCTCCTTTCAGGGAAATACTCTCATTTGCTTCCAAGCTCTCAGCTTGCTGGCATGACATGATAGAGCCTGAGATCATGCTGGCAGATAAAACTGATCAAGTTTAAAACAAACATAAGGAAACACATACTGAGCATGCTCTATAGTTATTTTAGACACATTTCTCACTCCCTGCTATAGCTAGGTAATTGTTGAGTGCAGCCATTCTTGACAGGAAAAAGGTGGCAGATTCTCATATTCATTAAAGTCTAATAATTACAATAACCGATGGACGGTCCAATCTAAAGATTAAAAAAATACACTATCTATAATGTTAGATGTATAGAAATCCCCCGCCCCTTTTTTTTTAAGGCTACCAGTGGAAATAACTTGGAAATACGTTACTGTTGCTGGCTCCTCATTTTCTATATATGACTTACTACCAAGCAAAACGAGAGGAATTTTTGCAAGATCCTGGACTACAATGATCTAATACAGCTACACTTTAAAAATTATTTTCAATAACCTTCCAAATTGCCCCAGCAATCTTAATCGTCCATTCTAGGCAACTTTCCCCAACACATAAATTAAGAGGGCACGGCCCCAAAGATGCAATTCCTTAAGAGTTTATCTACAGTCCCGTCCCCACCCCCGCTGAAACCATAGACAAATTTAAGGCCATTTAACCCTTTTTTTCCGTTAAAAAAAAAAAAAAAGGCAGGAAAACGCAGTGACAGGAGAATACCTGGCATTCCCACAGGAGGCCTTCCCCCTTCCCAGAGCCCTCTCCCGGGCAGCCCTGGGCCCAGGACGGCCGCACCCCCTCCGTCACAGCCCCCGGCACCCCCTGCCCGCCCTCGCCCCTCCTCAGGCTGCTGGCCAGCCGCCATAACACACACACACCCCCCCCCCAGTACCGTTACCGTCACCGGCAGGGTTACGGCTGCCCTGCCGCTTCCCGCGCGTCTCCTCACAGCGACGGCGCTCACGGGGGAGGGGGGCGGCGGGAAACGCCCGCCTCCGCCTCCGCCTCTCCGCCGGGTCAGTCAGCGGGTGTGAGGGCTGCGGGGCTTCGGAAATGGCGTCTGCGGCTGCCCGCCGTCCTGGGAGGGTTCTCCGGTGCCTCAGAGGCTCGAGGGGGGGGGGATGGAGGTAGAGGTCTTGGAGTCCGGGGAAGAGGGGACGGGCGTTCGCAAACTGAACTCGCGCTCTTGCTTCAGCTGCTGGGAGTCCGGTCGCGGGGAGGATTCACACCCGAGCCTCCCTGAAGGACTACGTTAATTGGATCGTTATCAAAGGCGTGCAGCCGCGGTGGAGTATCCTTCTTGGGCAACTGGGGAACCTACATACTTTACATAAACCCACAGAGTTCACAGAAGGTTCAGTGAGCAAAGTTTGAGTTCAGATTAATTGATGGTAAATCAGCTGTCCCCGGTTTTGGTTTATTACTCTCTCTTTTTTAAACTGAACTCATCAGCAAACCCTACACAAGCGAGATAGCCTCACCCCGGCAAAGCAAATACACCTTTGGACAAATCAGAGGTAGATTTCTTATTCTTCCAAACGCTCGCCTTTCCGCCTCAAATGCGGGTTTGAGAAGGCGCACGCAGAAGACTGCAGCGGGCTGTATCCCGTGCAAAGCGGGCTGTATCCAAAGCTGCCTTTGGATCTCCTGCTGGTATATAAACTCCGAAGTAACGCAGGAAAGCATCGCTGGAAGTGCCTCTGCGTGGCAAAACCTTGCCCCGAATCAAAATCGCGTTTGACTCGGGTACGGTTAAGAACTGCCAAACCATGGAGCCTTCAGCAGCTAGCTGTTCTGTCCTGGAAATAAATTTAATTAGCTTGTAAAAAGTCAGACGCTGCTTAAAGACTTCTTTAAAGTGGTAGTCTGATGCAAGAAAGTAACAGTTGAGACCATAAATATCGAATACAGTTGGAGCAAGCACAGAGAGCAGAGAACTGTGAGAAATCTTTAAATCACAGCACTACCCAAGGACGCGGGCCATCCATGGCCTCTGTCACAACTCGCACAGAAGGGAGGTTTTGCCCTTGATCAAGATAACCATATTTCAAGGAAATGGCATGCTATTTTGCAGGGAATTATGATTAATTCGACTGTGTTAATGGTGTGTTTTGCATGGTTTCCTCTCTCCCCATCTTTTGATTCATTCATATACATTATTTATAAAGAAATGCAAACACTTTCTTCCCTGGTTTAATACATCATGACCGCCTTCTGAAAAAAATCCTACACATAATCTATACGTGTTACTAAATATGAAAAATGTACAACAGTGAGTATGTCACTGTCATCTTTTGTTGCCCCTAATTAGTTCTGGGATAACCCTTCTAGCTTCAAGAGAAACCAGATTAGAACTTGTCTGTCAAGACTGAGGTTTATTTTATGCAACTTGTGTAATATCTGAGCAACCAATGTCATAATTATCAAAATGATTACCCTATCAGTCAGCAGCTCATTTGGCTAGAAGACCTTTACATCTTTTTGCTGATTAGGTACTTTCTGAAGCAAAGACAAATGGCAACAACTAATACTAGTGCATCTGGGTGTAAGGGCAAATAACTATTGCAATACTCAGTATGCGTTGGACCAGCCCAACATAGGTCTACTGTCAAAAAAATGGACACTCAATATGAATAGAATAATATTAGACTAAATTTTCTATCTATGTCCTCTTTTTTAATTCTACTATTTAGAATGCTGGAAAGAAAAATGATCTTTTGATCAAGACTCAGTTACTTCCCCCTTCTTGTTCCTTCCCTGAAGGAAATCTTCATGGTGGATCAGTGGGCAGCAACAGAATAGAGCATAATGAAGCAAATAGAAATCTTTAATTTCAGGTAGCTGAATCTCAGTAATGACCAGATCATAAGATCTGTATTTAGTCTCTACCATGCAGAGTGCAGTTGAACTTGTTCACATGAACATAATGCATTGAGTTTACAGCTCCGACACTGTCACAGAAGCAGACAACTTCATGCGCGAGTGGGCAGGAGGAGTAACTGGTGCAGTCCGAGCCAGCCGGTTAGAGCAGAGCACATTTTTAAGGGGAGTTCTCTGCTGCTTTGATTGAGTCCATGTGCCCACCTAGACTCACGTTAGAAACCACTTGAGATCAGTTTGTTGCTGGGAGATGAGATGCACCGATAATTTGCGTACCTTGTCATTTTGTGGATTGGAAATCATGGATAAATCTTAAGATTTCCCCTCCTCACTGGCTGTGTTTCGTTTCTTTTCCGAAACGGATGTGGATGCAGTAATAAAGGGATTTATCTCTGGGCACACACTGGAACAGGGCAGACAGCTAGCGGTTTCCTGGACCACAGGACTAGGGAGCATAACCGGGCTGCTGCTGGTTCAGTACACACAATTTTACAGTGTAAAGAGTTCTTAAATGATCATGAAAGTGTGGTTCACTGTTCAAACATGTTTGAAGACTGTAACCTTTGTGCTCGTGACCAATTGGTACATTACTCATAGTTGTTCCACCCACAGGCTTGGCACTGAACAGTACACCTTCATAAGTACCGTTTGCATATTATCAAGTTGATAAAAGCCAGCATGTATTTGTACAGAGCTTTTACTTACTCTTCATAGCACAGAGCCGCTTCTTCCCCTTCCTCCTCCTCTGTGCTTCACCTCACGGAGGAAGAAAGACATCTTAGTGACAAAAACTGGCGTCACGGAAGACAGGGAATTCCAGCTTTAGAGGCTTACTAGAGAACACCGTGGCACCAATGGGCCTCCAGAGCACGAAACACTCCAAAGTCAAGCAAGCTAACATACTGATGCTAGGACTTGATTATGCAGGAAAATCTACACTGTTGTACAAATTCAGGTACAATGATGTTTTTCTAACAATTCCAACAGTTGGTTTTAATGTTGATATGATTGAAACGGAGAAAGATTTTACACTGACGTTTTGGGATGTTGGAGGACAACAGAAAATGAGAAAAGTTTGGTGCAACTTCCTGGAAAACACAGACGGACTGCTGTACGTTGTGGACAGCTCTGATAAGCAACGTCTGGAAGAATCAAAGAAAGAATTTGAACTCATTTTAAAGAATGAATTTATAAAAAATGTGCCAGTTGTCGTGCTAGCGAACAAGCAGGATTTGCCTGGAGCTTTGAACGCTGAGGAAATAACCAGGAGACTGAAGATGAAGAAATACTGCAGTGACAGAAATTGGTATGTACAACCCTGTTGTGCTATCACAGGAGAAGGTTTGTCAGAAGCTCTCCAAAGACTAACCACATTTGCAAAACACTACAGCAGATCAAAGGAGACTTCTACAATCTTCAAGGAAATCAAAACACTTTAAGAATTTCTAGCATCAAAGTCTGGTGAACGTTAATCAACATATTTTGTTGGACAGACTAAATCTGAAAATACTGGATTCTGGAGAACTCGTATAAGTAAATGTTTATAAAGAACTTTGACAATATGAAATTATACTGTTATACCTGCAGATGCTTCTGAGGTACTACTCTGCAGAATTTTATTAGTGATAGTATACTTGGGGTTATTCAGCTCAGAAGTGTGGCTGTTGAATAATGAAAAAGGTGGAGTTGAGCTTCTGAATTTTAGCAATTGGAAACAAAATAGGTGAGCAGTGCTTAAAATCAAATCATTTTGTCCAGATGTAAAATAGCTGAGTTGTTTGTTCAGCAAGAAAAGCGAGAGATAAAATGTTGTTTTGTGGACGTATTTCTCATGTAAAAATGTAGTGGTTTTAGACCTTAAACTCTTAGTTCTGTACAAGAGAACCTATAAATCTGAAATACTTGTTGGATATTATTGCATTCTAGAACCAGTTACTCCGAATAGATTTTAACAAACAGATCTGCTCCGCATGAAGCCACAGACAAAGCTGAGATGCAGTGCTGTGTGTAAGGTGTAGGTCTAATGTCTCTTTGTTACAGATGTCTACGTACCGACTTCTTTGTTTCTGCACTGTTGGATTGCTATCCTTAGCCAGGAGCAGAGCGATGGAAGTCAGCATGGGATCAGACCAGCAAAGAGCAGATCCCCATTGGTTTTGGGGTGGTGGGTAAAGAGGGGAGGAATGAAGGGATTGGCTCCTTGGTCATTTTTTTATAGATCTTGATGTATTCTGTCCTGCCTGTACTGAAGCCACCTGAAATTTTGTTACTGATAAATTTAGGTTTGATTAAATTTGATGTAAGTGGCACAAAATTGCTAATCCTATTACTACAGTTTGTCGAAAAAAATTCCAAACAAAATTGCTGTTCAGATTTCCTGATTGATGAAGGAGTGAATTAGTATTCTGAATGCCATTAAAGCAATGAAGGATTGATAACTAGAAGACTAATTGAACTGTATCAACCATGAAAACAGTTTAAACACTGAGGCTGAAAAGTTAATAGGGCCTGCTCTTTTAAAAGCAGGAGGGACCATCTCATTACTGGTTATACAGTCCCAGAAAATCCAGCCCAATTATTTCTGCCTTCTTGAGCAATGTCTGCAGAGGTAGGATGCTCCAGTCGTTAGGATGCTTGCTTAGATAGCTGCATTTTTTTTTTCCTCTATGTCTACCACCATCTTTGACCACTGGCAAGTCATTTAATCATTCTGTGTCTCAACAGTCCCTTGGCAAAATTAAATTCCCACTTATGCACTCTGAAAAAGTTGTGGCAAGGGTCAGCTTGTGAGCCTTTCTCTTGTGACAAAAGGATTATGCCAAGTAATTCACGTAAGAAATTTACATTTAGTTCTTACTAATAAACAGGCAGGAATTTCAAGTTATAGAAGGGTGAAGCAGCAAGAAAAGCACCCAGACGTACCCTGTTGTCTCATGCATATATTATTCAAAGACAAAAAAAATCATCAGGTGAATTTGCTGAAATGGTAAACAAAGGAAGGTTTCTCAACAAAGCTGTTATTAATACTGACAGTAATTACCATGGGCTAAATCCTGAGTCATGTTGAGACTACACTTATAAAAGGAGAACAAGTATTTAGACTTGTCATTGCCAGGTCTGATGATTTAGGCTCAACATAAAATACCATCTTCTGTCCCCAAAAAAGACTTTTAAAAGTCTGCAACGATGGGAACATTAGTTTCCCAAACCCAACAATTCAGTGTTTAAAAACGTAGTATTTCAGATCAATACATTTATAAACATTTGCATGCATACGTTACATATTGAATTCTCCCACTAGTTTGATCTAATCATGTGCCTATTATAAATCTGAATCTAGTTCACTGGCCTCAGGACTTCCTCAGGGAGAAATACTGCTGGAGAGATTTAATGAGAGTGCACCAGGGTCTCTAATTAGACAAGAAGCAAGTTCTGACGGCAGAAATACAGTAGTATAATAGACCAGCTCCTATAGCTAAAAAAGAGAATAAGCTTTTAGGCACACAGTCCCTTCTCCAGGTTATCAAATTAGATTAAAAGATACTCACATTGACTTGAAGAAAATATTTTACATTATGATTCAAAGGAAATAAATAAACTCTATTCCATTCACTTTACAGAATATCAAATATTTAAAAATTGATTTTTCTAAGAGCTTGGTTTCCTAAAGAAGTGAAGCTGTGCCCATTTTATCTGCCCATGGAGACCCCTACCCTTTTGAATAATTTTTAAGCTTTAAACCAAATAGCAATCAAGTTGGATAAGGGCGCAGGTTCTCAAAGGAATTATATGCCTGAAAGTTTAATTAAAAAAATCAGTGAGACAGAGAAAAGTGACCATACTGGTGCACCCAGCGAAGGCAAGTCTGCTAAGGTACAAAAGACTAATCGCCTAGGAGATAAATGTTCCATTTCAGCTGCAAGAGAGCCTACAAGAGGACATAAATCCACAGAGCCCAGACTTAATAAGTTCCTCTGCTCCTGGAGCTAGTTGGTCTTTTTCTACACTGAGTAAATAGTGTACTTGGGGGCTTTTTTAGGATGAGGAGATAGAGGTTATAGAATCCGCGGCTTGTAATTTCCTTTTTTACACCTGGAGTAAAGAATCTCCCTGACTATGCAGCATATTCTGGGAAGGGCTCCTGAAAAATCGTATTACACAGGCAGAGGTGCAGAGGAACTTCTGGATCAGTTCTGCAAGAATGCAGAGCTGATGGGGCTGGTTGCACCAACCCACAAGCAGGCCGGGGTTCCTTCTGAAGGAAGGTCAGTTGTCAGCGGCAGGGGGGAGCAGGGTCCCCCATGCTACTCACCGCAGCATCTGCGCCTTCTGCCTTCACCCACTCACCCTGGGCACTGTCTGGTCCCTGCTGGAAACCTGGAAATTGTTTGATATCCGATCCCACCACGTGTTACGTGGTGAAGTCAATAGCAAGGAAGTTACAAAGGTGTTTTACAGCTTCATCCTGCTATGGAGAGTTTTAGAGCTTTTGACTGCTCGTCTGAACAATATAATGAGCAGAATTGTCGTTATGTTTTGGAGCACAACAAAGTGGAATTCTACTTGTGCTAAAAATACAATCCATAGTATCATAAACGTAATTTATTCCTGGACAAGTTCTGTTTAATTTTATTATTTAGGATTTATATAGGTTACTCACTAAAAACAATTTTAGGATTTTTGAAGGCTTCAGGATGCTTTGAGAAGGTGAGAAATTGGAGTATGAAGAGTGCTGCCCCTCAGGCAGTGGAACCAAAGTCTGTGAGTTGAAAAGTTTGCATGGGATGAAAGGCCTTAAAGAGTTTGCCCCCCCCCCCCCAGCTGTTTATATTGCTTCAGGTTTTGGAACTTTTTGCATTAGTTTTCCTAATAAATCACATGATTGTGATCACCCTGGTGTTTCTTGCATTTTTAATTGATGCATACTGGGAGTCTTGTGCAACTGCGATGAAGTGGTAGAAGTATTACAGCTGTAGTGTGGCTTAAGTGTACAAGTCCTCCTAATATTTCTTACACAAAGTTAGCTGTACCTGTTCGTTTCTGCTGACAGAACAGTCATCCATGAAGTAATAAATGGTACATATCTGACATTGTGAAACACAAAGGGTAGGGTCTGGGAAACCTGAGGCATGCTGTATCCTGTGCCCTCTCGAGGAGATTATCCACTGGGACGTGTTTGGATGTGACAATTTAAAAGCTGACAAATCCAGAGTATGGGAAACTGTCCTTTTGACCATTCATTGATAAGATTACTGTGGTAATCATGATGAGCTTTCTGAGTTTTGAAATAGCTGTCATGGAGCTCATTGAACATAGTTCCAGTGGGATGAAATGCTATTTTAAGGGAAGGTGTGGAGCAGCATAAGAAACCATTCCAGATTTGGATAGTAACACTCCCTCCTTCTTTGCCTGGGAGACAACTCTCCCAATGACAGAATACTCTGCAGAATCAAAGGGAAGTGTAGTGTATAAGGAATGCAGGACAAGGCTTTTTCAATATCAGGTAATGTAGAGCTGGGTGAGTTACTCAAAATGTCTCCGTTGCCATCTCATTTCTGACAAGTTAACTGAAACAACCAAAGAAAGACTTTCATGTATCAAACAAGTTCTAAGTCTACTGCAAAGGAAGACAATACTTAGAAGTGCTGTATGCATATTAAACTGCTTAAAGCAGGCTTTCTTCCCAAAGTAAATGACCCATGCTTAGTTCTGTGCTGCTACAATTAGGCTTCTTCCACTCATAATTAGCTCAAGTATTCCTATTCAGCACAGGCATAAGGATTCTGGACATGTATCTCATCAGATCACACAGACTCGATTATACTAGTCTCTAATTTAGGATGTAAACTCTTGAGGGTGGAGGCCCTACTTACACAGCATACACCATACTGCCAGTACAATTTGCAAATATAAATTCATAAAACAGTAACATGTCCAAACACATCTTATCTTGAACTCACGTAATTTTAACAAATTGTGCATTACCTTGTTTTTCGGTTTCTACAATATTCTGTTCTTTAGCTGTGATAAATGTTTTTGTACCACTCCCACTCATCCACAATGTGTTTGCAGTGTAACTGTACCACATCTAGCGCTAAGTTGGGCTGCCGTCAAGAGACACCTCCCCTCACCCTCTGTCACCTCTGCGTCCCCTTCCCCAGCTACATATTTACACTTGCAGGTCTCTGCATAGCAGAGGTTTCTCACTTTCCTTTTTCTTTACCAGTTATCAAAATGGCGATGCCAGTTTTCATGGTCCTTTTATTAGATTTTCACTGAGTGTTTTTGTGCTTGCTCTCATGCTGCTCCTTATACTTGGAATTACCTAAACACATTTACAAAACCATTTCATTGTTTTCTTTCAGAGCCTTCCTTGAAACACTCCCTTCCCATGATGTATGCAAAAATCCTGACAATAGCTGTTAGGGTTTTATGATGGGGCCCTGGCCCGTATCTTTTGATGAGTATTCTTTTATTATTTCCTTGTTCTCCCCATATTTATTCATATGTTCCCTTTTAGCCTTAGAATGTGCTTTCTTTGGTGCAAAGATCATCTTTTCATTCTGTGTTTCATATACTGCCTGACTGAGAAGAGTTTCTAGACATTGTATTACTGCTATAATTAGCCTGAATCTCATGGAGTATATCTGCTAAAATAAGTAAATTTGAGAGTTTAAATAAACCATCTAGCTCTGAAACCCAAGCCATGTGTATCCTCTCTTTTTAGCAAATATAGTTAGGAATTGCAGCAACAATTTCATTGATCCAAACAAAGGCTAATCTGCCTTACAATTGTGCTTGGCTGTTAAAGGATAACCGTGCCTTAATCAATAGTTTTCAGTTACTTTATCTAAAGCATACACATCAATCACTAAAGAATGCTAGTCTCTCAGCCTCTTCTTAACTGAATCATAATTCTGAAAAGTTCTGTTTTAGTTTAGGACCATCACAGATTCATGTGAAAATCGCTCATATCATTTGGAAGTAAAACAAAATGTAAAGGCATTCTGTAAACAGCTTAACTACTCATTGATAAGTAAACATCAGTCTCCTCATCGGCTGGGTCTCATGCCCAGGCCTCCACTGCTGGGTGCTATCATTTCATGTATTCACAACACAATGCAATGGCTTTTGACTAAAGTCACATGTTTTTTCCTTTGTTGAGGATTTACAATGTAAGGTTCAATATACATAAAATATATATTGCTGTTCACAATATGAATGCTTATGTACTCATCAGTTATTTACACATGTTGCAGACCAACACGAGTGCATACAAATCCAGCTTGAATTACTCTGTTTTATCTAGAAAGGTAAAACAAATTAAGGAATAGTATGCTACAGAAAAAAATATATAAGGAGTCAGGCAGGAGGGGAAGTGAGAGAAGATAAGCTTAAGAAATACAGTTGAAAAGGATGGAGAAAAGAAAAATAGGTGACAAAAGTTCTCGGGGCAAACACAGTACTAAGTGTATGTAGATACACAAAGCAACAGAAAGCAAAAAAAAAAAAAAAATGTTCCAGCCATCAACTTTTAAGTGCGTTTTGCATTCCTGTATCGGGTTTGCATGGCAGGGTTTTGGTACTGGGGGCTACAGGGGTGGCTTCTGTGGGAAGCTGCTAGAAACTTTCCCCATGTCCGACAGAGCCAATGCCAGCCGGCTCCGAGACGGACCCGCCATTGGCCAAGGCCGAGCCCATCAGTGACAGGGGTAGTGCCTCTGGGAGAACAGAGTTAAGAAGGGGAAAAAAACCACCTACACAACTGCAGCCAGAGAGAGGAGAGAGAAGGTGAGAGTCCCAGCCCTGCAGAGCCCCAGGTCAGTGCAGGAGGAGGAGGAGATGCTCCAGGCGCCGGAGCAGAGATTCCCCTGCAGCCCGTGGGGATGAAGACCACGGTGAGGCAGGCTGTGCCCCTGCAGCCCAGGGAGGTCCACGGGGGAGCAGATCTCCACCTGCAGCCCGGGGAGAGAGGACCCCACGCCGGAGCAGGGGGATGCCCGAAGGAGGCTGGGACCCCGTGGGAAGCCCGCGCTGGAGCAGGCTCCTGGCAGGACCTGTGGATCTGTGGAGAGAGGAGCCCAGGCTGGAGCAGGTTTTCTGGCAGGACTGGTGACCCTGCGGGGGACCCACGCTGGAGCAGGCTGGGCCTGAAGGACTGCAGCCAGGGGAGGGACCCACGCTGGAGCAGTTCAGGAAGAACTGCAGCCGTTGCAGCTGTTGGTGGAGGACTGCCTCCCATGGGAGGGTCTCCACGCTGGAGCAGGAGAAGAGTGTGATGAGTCCTTCCGCTGAGGAGGATGAAGCGGCAGAAATAACATGATGAACTGACTGTAAACCCCATTCCCTGTCCCCCTGCTGGGGTGTGTGGTGTGGGGGTGTGGGTGTGTGCGTGTGTGTGTGTGTGCGTGTGCCTGGGAAGAAGGGAGGGGTGGAGGGAAGGTGTTCTGAGATTTGGTTTGATTTCTTATTACCCTAATCTGGTTGATTGGTAATAAATTGAGTTAATTTTCCCCAAGCTGAGTCTGTTTTGCCTGTGATGGTAATTGGTGAGCACCAGGTGTTCAGCCAGGGTGAAACCCCCCACCTTTGCAGAGGAAGCTGGCAGGTGCCTGCCTGGAATGCCTTCCAGCTGGAGGAAACCCATCTGCCTTCTGTCTCTCAGCTGTGACCATGCTGCAGACCAGAAACAGCTGCTGCCAGCAGAGCACCTTGGGAAGGGAGGGTGCTCTGGGGAGAAGATTTATCAGAAAAGGGAGGGAGGAATTAGTGGAAGATAAAGTACAGCTGTTCATGGGTGGTGTGGAGTCTGTGGCTTGAAGCTTACAGAAGTTTTGGGTGTTCCTGCTAGCTTGTTTCTGGGAATGGGGCAGTTGCTGTTAAGGTAAGGAGTCTGAGTTGTAATAAACCTCTCACTGAATAGAAGATTGAGGCTGGATTTGCTCTTCTGGGGGTGTTACTGTCTTTCAGCTGCTGTAAGAGAGATGATCTGCCCAGGGTTGCTAAGTTCAGTTTGGTTGTAGTGGCTGTATAAATATACCCAGGGGCTGTGTCTAGGACATGAGATCCAGCAGCCTCCTGGGTTTACCTTTGAGCAAAGGCTGTGCCTTGTAATGCTGTCAGGGCTGGAGCTGGGTGTTGTTTTTTTCCTGGGCTTTGGAAGTAGTCCTGTAGGAAGGAGGTTGCTAAGTTGTGCCTTGAGCCTTGTGGTGGCTTCCCACCAACCTGCTTTTCCTTGGTGGGAGGGAATGGTAGGAAGGGGCCTTGAGAAGGAGGACGTGACTGGCTGATGTGGCAGAGGGCTGTAAGTTCTCACCCAGACCTCTATTTTCATGGTTTCAACTGCCTCTGTGTTCATCCTGGTTTTGAGCTCAAAATCCTGCTGTAGTGAAGTCTCTGAAAATGTACTGTCCTGATGACTGATTCTGGTTATTAATCACTTGAAGGGGAGTGGGTCACTTGCTTAGTTTTAAAATGTATTACCTGTGAGTGAGTGCCTAGGGCAGAGCAGTGCAGCGTGCTGGCGTTATTCAGCGCCGTGACAGGGCAACGAAGGGTAAGCAAGAAAAAACACAAGCAGGACATGCAGTGTGGCAGAAAACCTGTGTGTATACAGTAAGACAGAGAGCAGTCGCTTGCTGGATCCTTTTTCATGAGAAACATCCTACAGCAGTATGACCATTGCTTTTATTCTTCTGCATTGATCTTTATGCCTATTCCCCAGCTGGGAGCTTTCAGGCACCTTACATGTAGTGCAAACTAGAAGAGTCAACTTCTCCTCAGTAAGATTTCCTTTCTTTAGGTCCCAGAAGTGGGTAAATAAGACTACTTAAGGCCAACTGTTAAGTCCTGGTGGAACAGCCTTATAGCTTTTTAGGCTTTGAGGCAGAAGTTCAGCTTGGTACGTGGCTGCTGAACCCAGCAGACTTTATCTGGCCAAATGTCACAGTGCCAGACTTCTCCCCTCTGATGTTTAGAGAAGTGTTTGCTGTTACTGGCTTAAGTTAGAATGGACCATCTGGTGGTACCACAAAAATTGTATATGCCCTAGCAGCGTTTCTAATAAATTGAGATTTTTGAAGCGGAAGAGGTTGGACAGGCATGCAGTATTGTTTGTAGGTATTTCCCGTAGCAGACTGACTTCTCTTGATCTGTCAGCTGGTGTTTACAGTCTGAAGGATCAGGCCCTTGTTCTGAAGCATGAAAAATTTGCTAATTACAAACAATGTAGCAGCTGGGAAAAATCCACAACAAACCAGCAGTATGCCTCTCTGAGTCAGGTTTCGGGTTTGGTTGATGAACCAGAAGCTCCTCCAGAATCAACCCTCTAGCACTGAGACTTGCATAAGTGCCTGTGGC
>JAVJGG010000085.1:40715194-40729295 GCA_035590195.1 Aviceda cuculoides
CAGGCTGGAGCAGGTTTTCTGGCAGGACTGGTGACCCTGCGGGGGACCCACGCTGGAGCAGGCTGGGCCTGAAGGACAGCAGCCCATAGAAGGGACCCACACTGGAGCAGTTCGGGAAGAACTGCAGCCCGTGGGAAGGACCCACACTGGAGAAGTTGGTGGAAGACTGTCTGCCGTGGGAGGGACCCCACGCTGGAGCAGCTCAGGAAGAACATTACCCTACTCTGATTTGATTGGCAATAAATTAAGTTGATTTTCCCCAAGTCGAATCTGTTTTGCCCATGATGGTAATTGGTTGAGTGATCTCTCCCTGTCCTTATCCCAACCCATGAGCCTTTTGTTTTATTTTCTCTCCCCTGTCCAGCTGAGGAGGGGAGTGATAGAGCAGCTCTGTGGTGCTTAGTTGCTGGCCGGGGTTAAACCACAACAATTCCTTTCTTGTGATAATAATGTGTTAAGAAGCCTTCTCTTATTTTTAAATAAACATTTAATGTAGGCAAGCATTCCTACTTGTGCTCACATATGTAACTTCACGTGTATTCTCAATGAGCATATATTACATACTAAAGGCAACTATTTTATAGATTTTAGTAACATTAGACCCCAAAGATAATGTAACCTTAGAGCAAATATTATGCAAATAACTGGCCCTTATAGTAACTCTAAACAATATTAATCCTGAATATGAATAATTAAAAATATATAACATCTTATTAAAATCAAATGTTGTGGAAATTGAATAGAGTAGTTTCAAATAGCTCTTCCATTTAACCTACATAGGAAGACATTCATATTTCTTAGCTATCACATGCTTCCTAAGGGCTATACATTGAGCCTTTCCTTTTTGAAGATTAAGATTTTCCAATGAGTCATTTTGTTCATTGACCATTTAAAATAATAATTTATTGCCTATGCTAATGGGTACATTTGTACATACTTTTCTTCCTCATGTGCTACTAAAAAGCCCCTGTCAGGTATTAAGGAAAACCCAAGCCAAATACTAGAAAATCTTTACCTCAATTGAGTAATATTACAAAAACACTTGTATAAAATTTAGCATTCCACTCTGAGACATCTTGTGGCGTATAAGACATACTGCAGTTAATAAAAATGAAACTATCTGATTGTAAATTCAAATGGTGACAACAGGAGCTTGAGAACTCTATTCTGAGAGGTTTAAACCACACAGCTAAAAATCCTGTACATCACTTTTTCAAACAAAAACCAGGTAATTACAGCACTGATAGGACTTATTTTCAGATATTAAGTATTCAAAAACTGGATAGTAACAATTCGTTAAATTGAAATTTCTGTACTTTAGGTAAAATCCACATTTGTTTTCATTCCACATTAAGAAGCATGTTTCAAAAGTACGGCATTTTGTGGATGTTGTGGTTTAACCCCAGCTGGCAACTAAGCACCATGCAGCCGCTCACTCACTGCTCCCCACCCAGTGGGATGGAGGAGAGAATCGGAAGGAAAAAGGTAAAACTTGTGGGTTGAGCTAAGAACAGTTTAATAGAACAGAAAGGAAGAAAATAATAATAATAATAATAATAACAATAATAAAATGACAATAATAATAAAATGATTGGAATACACAAACCAAGTGATGCACAATACAATTGCTCACCACTTGCCGACCGATGCCCAGTTAGTTCCCGAGCAGCGATCCACCCAGGCCAACTCCCCCCGGTTTATGTACTTGGCATGATGTCCCATGGTATGGAATACCCCTTTGCCCAGTTGGGGTCACCTGTCCTGGCTGTGTCCATTCCAAACTCCTTGTGCCCCTCCAGCCTTCTTGCTGGCTGGGCATGAGAAGCTGAAAACTCTGACTTGGTATAAACACTGCTTGGCAACGACTGAAAATGTCAGTGTGTTATCAATGTTATTCTCATACTTAACCCAAAACATAGCACTATGCTGGCTACTAGAAAAAAACCTAACTCTATTCCAGCCGAAATCAGGACAGTGAAACAAAAATTTCACAACAGTGAGTGATGTCCAAAATGCTGTTTCTTCAAAGAATTGTGTTAAAAAAAAATACTTTAACGTTGTATTTATCTGGTCAAAAAAAATGCTGGTTTGAGTCACTTAAAAAGTAAATATTCCAATTGAACTTGAATCTCTATGGAATTAAATATTTTTTTAAAATTATCTGAAGATTTCTCTAAAGATAAATTATATTGAAAAAATATTTGACAGATTTCTCTGATGAAAGCTTAATTCCTATTATTCTGTTCATTTGTACTTCAGTTTTTGATTTAAAAAAAGACAAAAATTTTCTAGATGAGGGATAGTTAAATGAGTACTTGTAGCTCCCCTGCTAAAATTGTTTAGCTAATAAATACAAACAGTATCACACACTGAAGAAATATCTCACTGTGAAGAAGGTACCACAGTAGTACAGCCTCTGACCTCAACTTTTTCTTTTTTGGATCACCTCCTCTTGCAGTATTTCCAACCCACTTGGTTGACTGTACCACCAGAGAAGAAAAGAGGAGGAACAACAATGCCCAGCTGCCAGAACTGCCTCTGCAACAGGGAGACCCTCCATATGCGACTGTTTACATCAGTACCACAAGACCTCTCTCTGTATGTTTTTTCTTCTGCTTTGGAGGTCTTGGTATTACCAGCCTCACTAACTGTAATTAAAAACCCATTAAGTATGTTAGCAATGTAATTCAAATATACAACAAATTGTATTACATTTTTCATATTTCCTTCACAGGGTTCTGATTTATTTACAGCATGTAAATGCTGAGAGGATTAAAAACTGTGTTTATATCTCATGGGAATCCCTCCTGCAATCTGCTCTATAGAAGGAACAGTGATTTTCGTATCATGGGTAGCCTAAGATGAATGAGCCATGGTTAACAAAACAACAAGCCTAACATTTACTTGAGACATCTTCTGAAGTTAATGAGAATTGAATATAACTCTGGAAAAAACTTGGTATAATATTTGTATAATACTTTACTGTTAAGTCAGTGGTCTGGGGTACTATTTCATGTTAGTAACTTCAAGACTAATTCTGTAATGGCACTCATCCTGACCTGCTCCCCCTCTGACAGTAGCCAAACTTACCTCCTTGTGCCATCACGCTCATGGCGGTGCACCTACAAGTCGTGAACAGCTGTTACAGTGGGTTCTCAAGAGAAGAAATTGCCACCAGCGTGGGAATCATCCATTCTTTCCCTCCTTTTCCTAGCTCTTGGTTGTAGCCTTTGGTTTACGCTAGGGGAAAAAAACAAGCAGACAATAGTAATTTCAACATTCAGTAAGCATAACCCAGTAATATAGATGTCCAAAGCTTAACAACCCGTTAGTGTGCAACACATGCTCTTGATTAAAGTGTGCTCCAGTCAGCACTAACAGCACCACAAGCAGGAACAATCAATAGCAGGCTGAGTGGATCCAAATGAAAACTAGCTCATTACCATGGGAAAGGTACTATGGGGGACCGTGCGCTGCACTGGAGAGGAGCTCAGGGAGGGCAACTTGTCAGGGGACCCCCTTGCTTCTCTTCCTGGCTGGCCACAGGGAGTTTTTCCTTCTCCCTCTTTCTCTCTGTCCTTTTGCTTTTTGTTTTTACCAAAAAGCAAGAAATGTACACTATCAGCTATGTCTCAAGAGTAAATTTTTAGGCAGGTAGGTCTGTCTCAACATCTTCTGTGCAACAGATGGGAACACAAACAAGCTTTATATCAGTTTTCTATTTCCTAGGTTGCGGGTGAGTGTTACTCACATCTACTCAAATGTATTATACTTGAAAAAATACTGTCGGTCATTGCAGCATCCAGGATAGCCAGACTGCCATTCCCCAGTCTGACTTCACTCCTCCTCAACAGTTTCACCCCTGCCCCATTCCCTCCTCCTTGCCGGCAGCATTATTCTCCTGCAGGAACACTACAAAATCCCATCATATCTATCTCACAGGCTCAGACTATCACAACGGAGAAAGGACAAAAGTTACTCCATAGTTTATTCAATTATAATTATGTGTTCCTAAACTGGAATTGCCATTAAAGTTAAATTTTTTTTCACATTAAGTTGGTAATGATTTACAAGAGCCCTGAACACCAGTTCATAACTAAAAGGAGTTTTTAATATAAAAAGAAGTAATGAACATTAAAAGAAAGGGTTGATCTAGGTGATCTGACAGAGGCATAGAGTTCCTGAAGCTACTAAACCGCTATGTATTTCAGGAAAATTATGTGGCCATTTTTTCCCCTCAAAAGCTGAAACAGAAATATTGTCCTTTATCAGACATCAGAAAATCAAGGAGAGCTCAGTCAGAAATCTTATGAGAATGGGCCTCGTTAGTGCTGCTGCTCAGAAGTACTCATTTTCTTTATTACAGTGTAACAAAGAGATATGCATACTTAGGGCATTTTCACATCTCTACTCAATATCAAGCCTTCAGCCTTTCGAAATTCCTTATTCAGTTATGTATTCTAGTTTCCTTGCAAAATTAGCCTGAAACACAGCATAGACAATAGCAATCTGCATCTGGACATTTACATTTTTGTTGCATAAAAGATGCATCTTGGATTTGATGCCATTTTATATGCTAAATTCTGCTTACTGGCAGTGTTAAGAGCCAGAAATAAGATTGCTTAAATTTCAGATGCTCCCGTAAATGACTCTAGCTTTGTGATCCTATTAGTGTTTCTGTGTACAATGTGAAACACATATTATCTAACACTTCATACTAGCATTTAATTATCTAAGCATATTGTATATATTAGTTTTTAAAATACAGCTCTGAGGACCATCCTTCCATTTGAAAACCTGAGGAACTAAGGATATGAGGGCAAGTGAATTCCCTTTCTGCAGACAGTCAAGTGGAACAGAATCCAGAATATTGGAGTTCCCAGGCCTGCCAGCAGATACTAAGTTTTCCTTTCCTTCTAGAAGCATTATGGAACTCACCTAAAACAAGCAGCTGCGACAGAAAAGTTTTCTGTCACTGTCTTACCACCAGCAGTGCTACCAGAGGATGACTTTGTTCTAGGGACTTCTTAAGGCAGCCTTTTTTTTTATCATGGAAACAATATACCCCTGAATCTTTCAGGGAACACTGACATGGCTCATTTCACTAACCGTTTCCTCACTATTTATCTCAAATGAAATTTTCTTCCCTTGCCTTTATTAGGAAATTGTTCCGTTTGAAAGGTAGAGCAGCTATGACAAAGGCAGGAAAGCACAGCTCCACAATCTGCTGATTCATGATTTATTCCTGTTCTTGGGCTATTTGCAGCTGATGGATTTTGTGATCAACTCCAGCTCCAGTACCAAGAAACATTTTTGGCAATGGTCATTTTCATGATCTACAAATTTGTCTGCAAAAGGTCTGACCTAGTGCATTAAAAACTGAACATATATAGTCTGAAGTGTAGAAAACATCACCAATGTAAATTAAAAGCAATCCCAAAATCAAAGCTCATATTAAATAAAAAGTTATATGAAAACAGAGTAACTGACATCAGAAGTAGGCTCATGTACTATTTCAGAGATAGCTTTGAACCTGTGATCATAAATTTTAACAGGACTGACTCCTGCTTAGTGTTTGCAGTCATGTGGGAGCCCTAAGTTTATTTTCTAATAGCAGGAGCAGATGTTCAGCTGATGTGAATCAGCAAACGGCCACTGAAGCCAGAGGAACTACTTTTAATTTGCACCATCTGGGGATCTGTTTTGCAGTCTCTCCTTTTGAAGAAACAGAATATTGCGCATTATCTTATAACTAATCACACAGTAGCTTCCAAAAAATGAAAAATACCTAAAGCCTTTAACTAGAAAAAAGTGCTCATTATGTGGTGTTTCAAATTCAAACAGGCCTTGTGGGAGGAGATCCTCAAGGTATCTATAACACTCAGGCTGTAAGTAAGCACAGGAAAGCAAGCCCGGCAAGGGACAGTGTTAAATGAGTGAGAGCACTAAAACTAAATTGGCCTAGTGACATCAACAGGCCTTTGGCTTCATTAACATCTGATATGGGCCAGCACTGAAATCAAGATCAAGAACATCCCTCAGTAATTTTAGTGTCTTGTACAACATGATTAAAGTGTTATAAATGGAAAGGCATTGAATCCTACTATGTTTTGGACATTTTAGGATATTTTAGGCTGATTTTCTTTTTCAGTTCTGTGCAGTTCATTACTTTGAGAAACTGTGATGCTAGAATGTGAGGTTTTAAGTACCACTCCAACTAAAGAGCATTTTTTTTCTAAGTATAAATAATTTTTTTTTTCCTAAATACAAAAAGCTAAAATACAGTGTAATCAGTAGTTCTAAATTGACAGAGAAAAATAAAGGGGATACATGCACTACATGTAGGAACTCTACAGCTTTTGAATACAACAGAAGCGTCCCACTGCACAAGAGAATGAACCCTGAGAGAGTGAATGTAGCCAAAAGGTAGGAGAGCTGTTTAAGCATCTGTGTTCCAAATCTTTTTTTTCCTACTGTCATCCAAAGAAGTTCAGCCAACTTTCATCAAAAAACAACTTCAAACCAACAGGTTAGGGTAACAATTCAAAAAACAAGTTGAAAAATTACTTGAAATGATTGCATATCTTCTTTTTTAAGTGAGGAGGGAAGCAGGGCAGAAGGATGGATATAATTTAAGAGTTAATAATTCATTCAGTATTAATATGTCTTTCTAGCTCAAAACAGATGATGTGCATCCACACCAGATGTATCGTCAATGTATGGTCCACCATACTGCTGTTTTCAAATGCCTCTAGACAACAGAAAGAGTAAAGGAAATGTCAGCAGTGGTAGCAGGATTTGTTGTAGATGCTGCAGATACTCAGTGTACAGCCTTTTATTACAAAATGGCATACAACAGGGGCAAAGCATATTTGAGCAACTAATTAAGAATCAGCTAAGAAAGCAATTGCTCAGGAAGGAATTTCAACTTTCTGTGAACATTTTCTGAGAGAGAAAAAATCACAGTTTGCCTCAAGTACTTCAAATGGGTAAAATAAGAAAACAGCAGAAGAGAATATAGAGGCTCAGGCAAAATCAAGCACTGTACTAAAAGGCGACATCCTAGAGATAGTAGCTGCTTAATGGCACATCAGAAAAAATTATTCTAACACAGTGACATAAGAGAAGACTAAATGCAAAAATAGCATTCAGAGAGTAGAAATCAAATTTTCTCCTAAATATAACCTTAAAAAATGTGCTGTCTTTTGCAAAAGCATGTCTTTGAGTTATCTCCCCTGAAAGCTGCTTGTGGTTGTTACTTCAGCGGGGGGAAGTCTGAACTGCAAGCGTGGCATCTGCCGCTCACGACCTCCTGCCGCGTGGTGTGGGGATTGCACTGGCGCCTGCTAAGGGTTCTGTGCTGACTTGCCTCTGGGATCGTTATGCCACCACTTGCCCGCTCCTTCAGCAGAAAAACTCTGTCAGCACTTCTCGCTCTTTCTAGAAAAGGCTTTTCATGCTAAGGAGCTACAGCAGAGCACTCCAGGGAAAAGTGAAAATGAGTGCAAAAAAAATGGAGTTGCTTAACGGAGCCCAAGAAAAACATGGTGCTTTACTTGGATTGGTCCTGTTCAATCTTACATAGGTTACTTTTTGTAATAATGTCCCTTTTAAAATAAAGTCCCTATTCTGTGAAGCTCAATTTTGTATATTTATTATTTGTGTGTGACAGTTTTTTATGTCTTTTTAACCCGGTGCAATATTCACAGCTGATCCCAGTTTAAGTTTAGGTATTATTTGATATGGCTGTTTCAATGTCCAGCAAGTAACAGTTGGATTCCAGACTTGGAGACGCTCTGTGTAAAATGAAAACAAATAGCTGTGTTTGCATACCAGATGAAAGATTATCATAAAACAACCTACCAGCAGTCTAGTGGTCTACTTTTTTGTTAATACTAGCTATTCCATTTTTATAAACCCCAGGATTAATGAGACTTTTTCTATGTGCAACACTAATCTTCTGAGCTTTACATAATATTTTGTTTCTTATACTAGGGAGATAGGCTTACTTGCTATGAAAAGCCATCTGCAGTAACTCATTTTACTTAAATGTGTTTAGGGCAAAAAATATTAGTAAAAGATTTCAGATCAGTTTACATTATTACTTGAAAGAGACTTTCAAGACAACTTGATAATTATACATTTTCTAACTGCATAATCAAGTGCAAAGTTCACAAATTATAAACATGTTACCCGTTTGTAAATATAAACTATTTGTAACGTAAATCTATCTGGCTGTGTATACGTATATGGAAGGGACAACAGTGGCTAAAAGCCATTTCAAACATACATATTCTGCCTTTTTTATTTTTCTTTTTTTTTTTCTTTTTTTCAGACATCCAAATGATCTCTGAAATCAGAATGGCCTCTCTATGATGTAGCTGATTGGCGAGCCAGAATTTTCATATGACTGAACACAATGCCCAGGCAGCATATCCTCTGTGTCAGAAACTTTGAAAAGTGACAAAATTGGTTCCTTGCATCAACTGGAAACTTCTATAGTGGAGAAAAATCCCTCCTTGCCAAATGGTATCTGCTTTCTAGCACCTATACATCGCCAGACAGCTCAAATCCTACACAAATTATAACCAACCTCAAGCTACTCTATGTTCAGGTGCCAGGAGCAAATAATTTAGAACCACTCCTTAATGAGGGGTTAAGTCAGCTCTCAGTATCTTTCCTGTTATTGCTTGAAGGATCGGAAGGTGAGCAGAACCTAATACACATCTTTATATTTGCATTACTATTATTTTCCAATCTGAGAAATATGCAAAACTATAAAAAGATATAGAGCTTTGTAATATAGTATCACGTGATGTTTGAACATTATCATACCAAGAGAATTTGCATTATATGCATAATTTATTATGTTGTAGGCACCTACATTTAGCCAACACATATCCTTCTGGGAGAAACTAATTTAGAATCAAAATATCCGTTTGTTTGTTGTTTTTTTTTAAAGACAGCTCAATGCCACGAGATCAAGAATTCAGAAGGGATCTGGTCTATTCTTCAAAATTGGCCTTCTGAGTGCTGGGAGATTTGCACCGCAGATCTGAGGTAAAATCAAACCAATACAAAAATAACATGGTAATTGTTCCTCTGAGAGCTAAACAGATTAATTAGACTACAGTGAAACAAAATGCACTTGATTAATCTCTGATTATGTCTTCACTGAAGTCACACTATAAATTATTTTTCAGATGATACCAGATCAAAAATACAGATCAAAGACCACTGAAGGACAGTCTTCCTCCAAACATACATAATTTAGTAAGAGCAAAGCATGTTCTTGTATTTCATATGAAAGTACACAGTAAGAAAACTATGCATGCCAGAATGGTATGTTAGATCTGATGATGCAGCAATGTGATTTTAAGACAGGTCTGGATTTGAAGGAAGATTCTTCGAGGTGATTCTCCATTATTTTGAAATGGTTACTCATAAAATAACATGATTATGGCTCAGTCCCTTGTCTCTGTCAATCTTTTGCCAAGAACACAGAGGGAAGGTCAACAGAGAGATGACTTCATTAAAAGGTCATTGTTACTAGTTAGGGCATTGAGTCAGTTCTGGTCGCTAGAGAATGTGCTGGCTTTCCGATCCCATCTTTCCCAAACCGCATGCTACGTAATCAGTCAGTGCTAAGCGTGGCGATGGTGGGAGGTGGTAGAGGTGGGATGAGCATGCATACGGTTGGGTTAGCAAAGACATGGGAAAGCAGCAGTGATGGCGCGAAACAGTTTTTCTTTCCTTTCATAAACTTCTGGGTTGGGTCTTAGACACCGTGTATTTTTTACCTTCATAGCCTGACTAGTTATAATCTCAAGATGTAGCCAGGAATGTAACACGCTAGTACCAATGTACTAGAGTCCAATTTCATTATTAATAACTATGTTCTGCTGAGACAGAGCCTCAGTTGTGCTTTAAGAGACTGATTCACAAAGAAATCTTTTGGGGGCCACAAAATTTTAGAATTCATTCTGCAGAAATGTTTCTTGGGAACACTAAAATTATTCCTCAAAGGAAGTGACACTAGAACTAACCAGCAAATTATTGATAGATCTGTAAAATACATTTAATTTTGAGACCAATGACTTATGCCATTACATAATAGTAACTTTTTCAATACTTGATATTTTCAGATAAAATTGCAAGGCAATTTTGTTAAAATTCTCATATTTCCTCCAATCAGTGCATAGTTTCCTCAGAAGGAGCTGAACTTTAAACATACATCTAGATGAGCCAGTCAGAATAACAGATTCATAGTGCTGCATCCTGAATTTTCACATCTTTTGTAATAGTTATTAGTTAAACTTTTGTTATTTTTAGGTATCTCTTTCTGGATTTCATACCCTTATTATGTAAAAAGCTGTGGTTCAGCAAAAACAATTAGAGCATGGTTGCCATTATAATACTATTTCCATCATATCAACTATGTGATGACAATAGGTATGTTCAGCTAGGGCCATTTCTAAGATGACAGAGAATAAAAAATACGAAGGATTTTGCACGTCCCTGTGAAACATACAACACAATCTTTAATCACAAAAGGAAGCAGTGTTAAAATATGCCTGAAAATTAAATCAAAAGTAGGGATTTTTAGTTCAGCTAATTCAAACCATTCAGATGTAAATACAGGGTTATAAAATAAACTCAATGTAACAAAAGCCATAGCAAACATAAGAGATTTCCAATTCGGTAATGCAAATATTTTACCTGCTGATCATTTCCTTGAACAGTAAGTGCAGAAGCTAGAAGCAATGAGAAACTACCTGTCAATTCTATTCAACTGATTTAAAATTAAATGATAGAATTTCTTGTCTCCCAGACTTCACATGTCTACTTTTTACATATTTTAATATTTTTCTTGTTTCTTTACTAAAGGCTTCCTTCTGAAATGACAGCATCAATTTGAAATACATTAATTTTGAAATGTGCATGGTGTTGGGATGGTTGTACTTTTATAATATCCTGTTTTCTTAAGGCAGCTGTGCTGTGATACCAACCAAAATGAATAAGATCACTAGCTAAAGAGATGCTCTTTTTTTTCTTTGTCTCTGTGTAGTCTTCTAAAACATTGCCAAATGGACAAACTGTATTATTTTTTTAAATGTAAATAGCCACATCAAGACAACGTCTTTTTTGTATATCCAGACTGCAATGTGAAAAGGTTGCTGTACCTACACCAGCTTTGAACAAAATGTCTTACATATCGGTAGACAAGTAGCTATGCCTATATGGAATACCATCAGGACTAATTAACCCTGACTAATTTACCCTACTCATACTGCTGTGACATTGCCGCTACATTTACGCAACAGATGTGGCTGTGGTGACTCAGACTTCTGTCACTTTCAGTCTCGATGAGAACCCTTTCTATCTAGAAAGAAGCCTCATCCTCTGAGAAATCTCCCGGAGATAAAACACACAGTAGCTCGTAGTCTGAAAGATCACCATCTTTGTGTTTTTGCAAAGAACTAAATCAAGTTCTCTTTTCCAATAGTCATAAGTCTCTGAGCGACTTAGTTTACACACTTGGGAGACTGCCATCTCCCACCTTAGATATGACTTTTCTCAACACATATCATGGAAAATTATAAGGCCGCTGATGAAATGAGCTCTACCAACATGCAGGACTTAACAGAGAGGAATCCTCACAACCCCTGACTTAGTTTTCCAATCATTAGCAGTGAGTACAAACTACATGCAGTATCAGGAAGTATACATTCCAGTGAGTGCTTCTAGTTATGTGCAGAGGTACTATTTTCTGGATTAAGTCATAGAAGTAGGAAAAAATTTACCATCCTCTCTGCTCTGAAAGTGTATCTATCTATTTCTTTCAATACTCTTCACCTCATTTCAATAAAAATTAACCAGGTTAGCTTAAACAGTTTGGATAGCAGCTTTTCTTTCTAATATTCTGGAAATCTGGAAGGAACAGGTATTACTCTTGTAATTTCCTGAGCATATTTTCCTCACAAGTTAAAGTTGAGTCCCAAACATCACAGGCTTAACCAAGTGAGTTCTGAGAAGAAAAAACACTGGATATTTTGTAAATAAACCACTTTGTTTTCCTGGCAATTGTTGATCTTTCTACCCTTCCAGAAACCTTCTGTAGTCTGATCACCTATATCACAGAAAAGCTATGGGAAGTGGGAATTTCTTTTGTATTTCTGAAGAGTGACAGTCAAGAGGCAATAGCTTATCAGATGTGAGTTACCAATAAATAATTTTTTATAGTTAGGATTTACTTGAATGAAGACAGGGACATACTCTGATAGCCACAGTATTTGGTGTAAACAAAATGTCTTAGTCTATATTCAAACGAAGCACATCTACGCAATTTCCATGGCATCATTCCCTTTGCTGGTATGTCAGTGCAAATTCAGGAATGACTTTTTGCAGCTCACCACAGTTTGCGTAACACATAGGTAATGCTGCTTGTTATAAAGCAGCCTGGAAGGAAGCTTTAAGTCCCAGAAGGGAGTTTACAAACATATGTAACACAGATGACTATACTCAAACGTGAGAAGCCTATGTGGTGAAAGCTCGTAATTAGTTTGGTAACAGTGTCCACCTACATCACCTGACAATGAGTTACAGCAGTTATTACTGGCCAAAATCCACCGCCACTAAAGCTGAGTGCCATCATCAAACTGGGAGGACATTGTCCTGTAAAAAATTCTGAGATTGTAGAATCCAAAAGATGACAGCAATCTATTTTGGACCCAAATAAGCCAATCTGGCCTCTTTTCATCATGCTAAGAAACTAGAAAGATCCACAAAATCTGATCTTACTGAAAAATAATTTTGCTCCCAATGCTGATCATCCCTATCAGAAATATTCTCGCCAAGCCTTGCTTGCGAACTTGGTCCACAGCTGATGTGCAGCATAAATGAGCACATTGCCCGATACGGTGGAATCCTGCAGACACATCTGCATATAGATGTTAATTCTTGGGAAGAGTTTACTCGTCGTCTCCAAACAGGCTGCCAAAATACCTGCTGCTGTATCCTGCGCCCTACTTTCCATTTTCTTTCCAGAATCAGTTGTGCTTAGGGCCAAAGTCTAGTAAAGAAAAGTGGTTTAGATTAAAATCTGGACCGTGCCAAACGTGATAGCTGCAGTTGCCGAGTCTTTACTAAGTACTTTGGTGAAAACTTCACAGGCGTGACACTGCTGAGCACCGGCGCGGTGCCGGGCCGCCGACCCTCTCCTCTCCCCTCAGGTATCTCGGGGGGCTGGGTGCGCCCTTCCCGCGCCGCCCCGGAGGCAGCCCGGGCACCCCTTCCTGCTGTCCTGCGGCCACAAGTGGAACAGTTTTATTAAAAAAAAAAAAAGCACAACTTTTTTTTTTTTTTAAGCTCGCATTAAAGCGGCGCGGGGCGAGGCGATGCCTCCGGTCCCCCGAGAGGAGCGAATGCAAAGTCAAGTGGGGCGAAAGATAGGCCGTTGTAGACTTTCGGAGGAGAAAACGGCGGGCATCAGGCGGGCACGGCCGACCTCCCACCGCTCCTCCTCCTCCCGGCCCGGAAAAAAAACGCCACCCAAAATGGCGGCAGCGGCTGAGGGGACCGGCCGAAACACCTCGAAGGGCCCCCGCCCCCCTCCACTCCGCTCCCTGCGCGCCGTCACCGCGCGCGTCACGTCCCCCGCGCAGCTCCCTCCCTCCACCTCCCTTCTGCCTATTGGCCCCCGGGCTGGGGCACCGCGACCAATCGGCGGGCGAGGCCGGCCGGCCCAAAGCGAGGCTTGCCCCTCTTTCCCCCCTCCTCCCCTCCCCCGCTCGCGCCGTTCCTCGCTACCGGCACGTTCGGCCGCCGGAGCAGCCGCGGGGGGGGCGGCGGCGGCGGCAACGGGCAGCGCCGCCCCGAGCAGGCCAGACAGCGGCAGCGGCGTCTCCTCGCCTCCCCTCCCCTTCCCCTCGCTTCGCCGACGCAGGCCTTCAGCGCAGTGGGCCTTGAGGCGTGAGCGGAGCTCGGCGGCCGTCAGCGGCGCCGGGAAGGGGGAATCCCGGCGGGCTCGGGCAGGGGCACGGGCCCGGCAGCGAAGGCGGAGGAGCCGGCGCTCCCTCCCACCTTTCCCCCCCCCTCCCCG
>JAVJGG010000085.1:40729671-40747644 GCA_035590195.1 Aviceda cuculoides
GGCTGAGGGGGGCAACGGCCGCCGCCTGCCCGGCCCCCGGGGGAAGGGGAGGAGGAAGGGGGCGAGGCGGCGGCTTCCCCCCCCCGCCCCCGGGGCAGGCCGGCACCGGCCTGGCGTTTAGGGCGCTTATTTGGCGTAGTTCGGTGTGAGGCGTTCGCTGGGGTAGGGGGGGGTTTGTCGGCCTGGGTCTTTTTGCCGCCTGCGACAGCGGTGCTGTTGGCGTGTGGCTCTTCCCTTCAGGTCTTGGTAGCGTTTAATAATCACTTTTTGCGCTGAGCGGCCCCTAAAAGCCTGAGTCAGGGATTAGGGCCCGGTTGGGTGGTGTGCGGTGTGTCTCTGTGTGATACTAAAGTCAATAAAGGAATTGATTGTTGCCTGCCCTTTACGGTAAAGATTATTATCAGAAAACCCACTTTAAAAAAAACAAAACAGGGCGAATATTACTATTTTACTGTTAGTTGAGTGCGGAAGCAGTTGTGGCTCGTAGTATAGAGCCTCTAAACTTTTTGGTGGCTGGATTGCCACATACATTATTTGAGCTGCGAAGGTGCTTCCTCGACGCAGCAGAAGAGATAATTAACTTAGGGTTTCCTTAGTAAATAATCAAATTTTAAAATTAGGTATCAATCCTCACCCATAAACGCTTGGCCAGGAACGCCAGTTGAGTAAACCTGTGCATCGTAATATTGTCAGTGTAGGATTCTCATCAAGAAATGGGCTTTGGCATTCTCATTTCTGCTTTTCACTAGCCTCAATATGTCTCCCTGTGAGGACCACAGCAAGTCTAATCCTTCACGTTAAGACAATTGTACAGTATTTCTTTTTCGGAAGTAAAAGATGTGTGTGTTGTTGTCATTCATTAAAACATCTGCCAAGTTTCCCACTTGGGTAATTCAGAAGTCAATAACACCTCGATTTTTAACTTGCCCAAGTATATTGATAAAACAGTTTATTATTCGGTTATGTACAAAGTTTGGTGATGCCAAAAATGTTGGAAGTGGGAATAATTACTGCAGTGATTGCTCTGATTGCCAATAGGGTTGTTAGCTTTGTTAGTAACTACTTGCCTTGGATGTTAATTTCTATAAATTGTTTTGTTATGGAAGAGACAACTGTGCAAGAAAGGCATCTTTAGGAAGGTGTGAAGTAAAGTGTATGCTATCATAATAAAAAATGAAATTAATGGGAAAATACAGGTTGGAATTCATCTGTGTTTTCTCTCTTTTGGTGCCTATGTACTGAGTTTTAAGGTAAGTCAGCCAAAGCAGGGAAGGGGCAAGATGAACACATGCAAGTAAAAAGAACATGTGTGTGTATCAGGAAGCAGGTAACCTCTTCAGTATTTTTTGAACTTGCTGATACATTTAAATGGCCTTCTACACAGTGAAAAAAAACAGTTAGGCTATGTTAAGTTTTAGATATTGACATCTATCCAACAAATCCTGGAACATATGCTTGGTACCTAAAATAACTACCGTGGATGGCTATATTTTATACAATAGCTCAGGCTTATGGCTATCATTCTTGCTTATTAACTGCTTACACATCACATTTTTCATTAGTGTGAGAGATGTTGGTAATGTCCGCTTATCGCCAAGTATCCTATGGTAGCAACAGTTGCTAACGAGTATTCAGTTAGTTCATAACACCTGTGTTCCTTTGCTGCTTTTAGCAGAAAGATGTCTATTTACTTCACATAGGAAGCCAACATTTGATCTTTATCTCTTCCCCTCCTCCTGCCTCCTTCACCCCTCCCCCTTTTTATATCAGCTGAAATTGTGCATTTAGCCATTGGTTTCTTTCACAAAACTGTGATCTTTTTTCTTTTCCATGACAGTTTACCTCCATTTGCCATCAGCAGACAAATAACTCATTCTAGGTTTGGCGAAGCCCAAATCGATAGATACTTCTAGAGGCTATGAAGGCGTAGCCATATTGCAAATTAAAAACTTTTTAAAAATGATAAGTGTTGGTCAGATTATTCTGTTGACAGTTATATGCTAGCAGTTGCTGTCACATTGTACTTAGCTTCCAGGTCTGGCATCTTCACAGAGGGATATCGTATATCTTATAAAAGACAGGGAATTTCCTGCGTTTTGTCTCCCTAAAGTGCTAAGCGTATGTTTAGCTTTTTGGATACGTAATGAGTTAAAGTTGAACTTTAATTTTCCAGTCCATATCAGTGTGCTTCTAAAACCACAAAACCTGGCCTTGAAAAAGGAAAAAGAGAAAAAACAAAACACACACACCTGTTTTACATAAGATGTTTAGCAAAATTCCTTCATATGCTTAAGCATTGGGTAAACATGCATGCATGGACATGTTATGTTGTAAACAATTGCTGCCATGTGTTTTAAGATGACAGATTGGTGGTGACACTGGGAATAGAGGGATTCATTGTGACCAGAAATACAAAATACTTCCTCATCCTTTTTTCTTAGTTATAGTACTGCTCAAAGAAGTACTCAATACAATAAACTTCCTAATATCAGAAGAGTTTGTGCTGCAAGAGCAATAATTTGTAGCTAATACTAAGACATTATCTCTAGGTAGTGTTTAAGATTTCTAGTCTAGTATGTGCAGCATTCTGTTAAGGTCTTCCAAGATTTAAGAGTTGTTAGAGCTGGGGGGGGGGGAGCGAGGAATTAGTATTGTTACAGCACAAAAAGGAGCTAGCCTTACAGAACTGCAGTTGTGATCTTTTTTTTTTTTTTTTTAACATCCAAAACCAAAATCTTAGTTAAACAAGAGCTTATTTGGATTCTTAATACAAAATTATGCAAATGCTCATCTGCTAGGAAAGCTAGTTAAGGTAACTTTGTTTCATCTTGTGTCTTCAATGAGGAACAGGTTCTCCTTGGGCTTTTTTTTTTTTTCTCTTGAATAAGAAAGGATGAGCTGTTTTTTCTGTTTTATTGTGGGTATGGCTGTGATGATACCCAATTTTCTTTCCAACATTTGTTTGTAATTGTAGTACCGTAGACCTTGGAATCAAATATTAGATCTTTACTATACAAAGCCCAGGATAAGTGCAAATTGTTCATTGTGTCTGCAGTAGATGTAGTTTTATGAACAGTTTGGTTTTGCGTAATTGCCGTTTAGTACTGCATGTTAGAGGTCTTGAATGTAGCCTTGCTTCTGGGAAGGTTTGGGGTGGGTTTTTTGTTTGCTTTGTTTTGTTTACCAGGTGATTCAACATTTCATTTTCTGTTGGTGATTGTTGCCTGCTGCAGTGTTTGAATTTGACTGACATTTAGGTGTTTTTAAAATGAAATAAAAAATTTCATGCATATTATTTCTTTGGAAATACGGTAAGAAACTGATGAGTTTCTGCTGGCCTTTTCTTCCCTGACTTGCCTGTGTTGCTGGGCGAGAGATTAAGAATTGCTTTAATAGTGCCAGCACAGGAGAAGTGTCAAATAAATATTTCTGTTCTGTAATTGAGAGACACATGATGTGAAGTGATGGTAATATTGTAATGCAGGGTACTTCAGAACTAATTTTGGAGCAGCCATTGAACCTAGATGTTTTAAGATCAGCAGTAAGAGTTGCCAAGCTGGACTTGTAATACTAGCAATATTTGAGAACACCAAGGAAGCTTCAGGGGATTGAAGGATCAGTAGTGTTATGAGATATACTGGATATTGCAGGTAATTAGAAGCTTTTCAACCTTTTCGTGTATCCCACACAAAATAGTTTGCTTGGGATTCAAATATGGAGCAAGTGAAGGACAGCAGGAATTTCATTCACCGAGTTAGTTAAAAATAGGTTCCTTTAAGCTGACTTGTATTTCTGTGGTGAAGCTCATGCATTTTGTCATTTAAAAATTGTACCTAGATATTTGTTTGTATAAGGCATTTTATTTGGCACGCACAGCTTCTTCAGGGAAAAAACTAGAATGACAGCATGTGCAATGTCATATTGATTTTTATTTATTTATTTGTAACTGAGAGGCCCATTATAATTCTGAAGGGAGAATAGTTGCTGAGATGCATTTTCTGGTGGTATCTTGTAGAGATTGTCTTGGCTTTAAAATCCCACGGCATTTTTATCAGTGATGTTGAGAGTAGACTTTATTGTTCCAGTTTGCAAATGAGCTATGATTAGTATAGGAGGGAAACAACTGTTACAGGAGGGCCTAAATCACTTGATTAAACTGAATGTGAAGAGTATGGGTTTTTACCGAATCCAAATATGAATGTGCATGTATCTCTGAAGGTTTTTTTTCCTTGTTTTGTAGTTCAGTGCCTTTTATACCTGTGAAGGACAAGATGAAGTTTCTTAGTCATTGCTGTGGTCGCTGCACTGGATATTCTGGGTTGTAGACTCGTCTTCTCCAACTGTGGTCTGCAAACCGGGTGCTTTCCGAGTAGCTAGTTTAGTGAGTAAGCAGTTTGTGCACAAGGCTGTAGTAAATGGGGATTTAAAAAGAAAATAATTGAAAATGCCATCCAGTTCACAAAAGGTTTTGGAAGTAAATTGTGCTGTGTTTTTCCACACATACCCCACCCCCCCAACACACACACACACTTTTGTCGTTTGTTTGTTTTGTTTGTGTGTTGAATCATAGACTAGACTAGTGCTAGTGTGGTGTAGCAACTTCCTAGGAAGGAAAGGTGGCTCAAGCAGCTCTGCTTTAAAGCAACTGTTGCCTTTGCAGTTCCACAACAGAAACAGTGTGCCTTTGGATACCATTCACTAGAATGAGAGGAATAGGTAAAGTACCTACCATTCGTTGCATGCTGTCAGACGTTCCTTTTTTAGGTGCATAAAAAGAGCTAGTTTTTTGAAATATTTTATAATAGCAAAAAAAAAAAAAAAAACAACACCCCCACAAAACAGTAAAGGCCAGGTTATATGCCTGATACGGTCTGAGTTTGAGAAGCTGTGGTTCAGAGAAAGAAGTGGAAGAGGGATCGGGACACGTTAGTTGAGCACAAGCTCCAGGAACATGCTAGTGGACTTAGAAAGGGCTAATAGATCTGAGCTGTTGCTGAGTGTGGAGCGTAGAACATTTCTTCTGTTTCTGGCATTGTTGTAAAAAACACGAGAATATATCAGGATCCTTCAGGCATCAGCTAACACAAGATTTTAATGATAAGCTTGAAGGGTTCAGTAATGACTAATGGTCAGAAAATAGCCCTTATGATAAAACTTAAGCTAAATATAATTGCAGAAAGGAGGATGGAGGGGTAGCAATCATAGGCTGACAGAAATAGATTTGATCATTTGATTTTTCAGTGTAGCAAATGAAGAACAGGATCCAATGACCGAAAGAGCCACATGAATTCATGCTGAAGTGATGTGTGTTTTTAAATTGGAGCACTTTCCAATGATCATTCTGAATTCTATTTCTAGAAACTTTTAAGTCGAGATTGGTTTCCTGCTCACAGTCGTGTTAGTGCAAGCTGAGAACTGATTCAGAGAAGTCTAATGATCAAGTCAAATGTTATACAGAAGGGAGAATCTAGCCTTACAATGCTACTTGCCAGAAACTATTATACCTAGGTTGCTGCCCTTTGAGCTGTTTTCCAAAAGACAAGACAAGTTGATCTTGAGTCTGTTTGTCATTTTAGTTTCTCCAAAATATCTATTCCGTTTCTAGGCTGAGATGATGATGCTGTGAAACTCCTTGACAGAGCTAACTTCATTTCTTATTTGTTGTGCATTTTCTCTTCCTAGGAGGAAGAACAGTGACAGGTTGAGCAGTAATAACTAGTTTGTCAACTGACTACTGTTTACACCAAAAATTATTTTAGTGGAGCCCTATTTTGGTAAATTGTTCTTAAGAGTGACTTCACTAGTTGCTTGTCTTTCATGTGAAGGCTTTTGTGAGTCCAAGGTATGCAGGTCTTCTTCAGAAGCAGGCAGGAATTAAAACCAAGGGCCTGTCAGCTTATGTCTGGAGGGAGAACATTCTTGTTCCAGCAGAGGGGTGATGGACTTTCAGGATTTTTTTTAAGCCTGATCAACTGCATGTATGATTTTTTTTTCAAGTGAAGAAACTTCTAAATGACACATCTGAGGCTTTTTTCTTGGAGTATTTGTTTTGGTCCCGCTCACTTCTTCCCACATCTGTCATACATGCACACATATGTACTTGACCTGAAGGTGTGTTACCACTTGAGTTTGAATACATTTCTTTTTAGGCTCACTAGTGATTGTAATTATTACTTTTTAATATCCTTTACAGCTTAATATCCCTTTATAGTTGGTGTTCTAGCAATTCAGTCTTCTACTCCTTGAAAATGTATGTTGAGTTTTGCTCTTGGTTAGCAACAACTTTTCTGTGACCAGTAATATCATTGTTGAAGTCTGGTGGGAATAATACTTCTTGCAGTATGGCTTTTTGATAGGTACGCTTATTTTGTTAGGTTGCAGTAACAGTTGTGGATTGGGAAGGCGTTAACAGTCTTGTGAGATCATCAGGGGCTTGGTACAGTTCTGCAATCTTATTATCAGAGATTTTCCTCATTTTATTTTCTTCTTGAAAATGCCAGGTTAGTAGACTTCGGAGAAACTACACTGAGCACTACATTACAAGCCGAGAGCAAGAGCCTGTAGTAGATAAGTCAGTTGTAAAGCTGCAGCATCTTTCCAAAGCCTCTAAACAGCGGGTGGTATCCAGTAGTGTATCAGCTTCTCTGAGAAGGCAACAGCACTTTGAGCACTGATAAATGACTATTGAGTGCTTCTTGCCTTCAGTTCTGTTCTTTGGAGTTGCATTCGTCATTCAGGTAGGATATGCGTCTTCGCTGGCGAATCCTAGCCTGTGCTTTCCTGGGTTCAAATTGTGTAATACTAACAGGCAGTCTGGACTTCAGCCTCTGTTTTTCAGTGTAGCTGTACGGTGACAGTTACCTGTTGCTAATGGGTTGTGCTCCTTGCTGGTTTCTGGCTGATCAGCCGGTCTGGGTAGTGTAGCCCAGGCAGCCAAGTGTTTCTGCCTGAGGAATCACCCAATTCCCCTGCTACTCTGAGGAAGTAAGAGGTACAAGTTCTTAATTAGGTGTGTAGATAGGCAGTTGTGCTTGACTTTGACTTTACAGTTTTCAAGTGTACCGATAGGCCTTTTCATAGAAGTGGCAGTTTTGGCTGTCTTGGGGTTTTTGACTCGTGCTCCCTCTATGCGTTTATGTTAAAAACCCCTCGAATGAGGAAAATGTTATAAATATTGGGCAAACTTAGTATGCTGTTAGTTTGCCATGGTGTTTATAATGCTTTTGGTGGTGCTGTTTTATGTGCAACTCCTTTCAGTGTTGCCCTTTAAGAAACACTTGTTTATTCCCTGATTCACTTTTTTTTTTTCAGCGTGAAGACCTAGGAGACTCTGGTTTACTCTGAAATAGTGCAGGCAGAAATAATAATCATCTCCACTTCTTGTTGGATTTCTACTTTTATAATGAAAATTAAATCCTGTGTGTACAAGTACTGTTTAAAGAGTATGAACTTAAAAATAGTTGTGCAAGAACTTTTAAAATTACTTGGTCTAGATTCAGAACATAATGTACTTTGATCTTGATTCTTTTCAGACTATGAGAAGACAAAGAAATGAAGTTGTTGTGGAGTTGAGAAAGGTGAGATAACCTAGCTTTGTTCTTGCCAAATGGGATTTGGCTATGTTGATATTTTGGTAAAATTTAAGAGTTTGTGTGCTCTTCTGTAGTACACCAAGAAAGACGATTGTTAAACTATCTATTTGTCTTTACTAATTCTGTGAAGGTATTTTGGTTTAGAAGGAAGTTCTAAAAGTTACCATACCTGGTACTAGAAGTTCCATGATTTTTGCCCTGAAAAACATAATTTTATTTGTAATCTATTGAAGGGAATTCTTGCTTCTCCAGCTAGGTTTTTAATTTAAAAAACTTAGAAAGAGCTTATGTTTTTTCCTTTGAAAATCAGGTGTTCCTGCTAATCTATAGACAGAAGGTTATTTTCTTTCTCAAAATAGCGTAGTTCAACACACAAGTAAGAGTGGAAGAGTAAATCTGTGAAGATAATGCTGTTTACTATGGCTGGAAAAATGATTCTTGAGAAAAATAATCATAACTTCAATTATTTTACTTCTGGGATGAACAGAAAACTAGCCTCTGGGAATTGCCTTGTCTTGTTATAAATAATGACAAATAGGTTGTAATGTCAGTGTTGATGGATGTGTGCACACAACTTCCAGCAACAGTAGTTACTGCTGTAAATAAAGTTGGATGGAGGATTTTTCTAGGAAGAAGTGATTTCCAAAATGTGCTTCTCTGCAGCTGTTTCTGACTTCTTAAATGTTGGAAATTTTGACAGTATCAGTGAAAGCACATTTATGATGCTTGTTTAAAACAGAAACTTTTATTCCCTTCTTAAGACCCCTCACACCCTCTAAACCAAAGTTTTAAAGGTATTACATCATTTTTCTCTTTAAGAACAAAAGAGATGAGCATCTTCTAAAGAGAAGAAATGTTCCCCATGAAGACATATGTGAAGATTCTGATATAGATGGTGACTTTAGAGTGGTAAGAATTAACTCTTGAGCATGTCTTTTTTTATGTACTGGAAAGACATTTATAATTTCTAACTGCTTTTGTGTCTGTTTTCTAGCAAAACACTTCTTTGGAGGCAATAGTACAGGTAAAAAACCCAAACTTAATTGTTTGAACATTCTTTATATCATGGTGAACAAACATATGAAAAGTCTAAATTCTCTTTCATTTTAGAATGCTTCAAGTGACAACCAGGGTATACAGTTAAGTGCTGTGCAGGCTGCAAGGTAAGAACATGCTTTTTTCAAATACACTATTTTTAGTCTTACTTTATCAGGCTCTTAAATTCAGAAAATGTGTTCTAGCTTAACTAGAAAAAGTACGTCATTTACTGATTTTAAAAAAAGAAAACTTCATAAATAGAATGTCACAAAAAAAATCAAAATACCTAGGTCTTGGAAGTAGTCAGGATTTTCATTATGTACAAATAAATACTAGGATTTATCTTCGTGCAATACTTGATGCTTCTCACAAGTAGAGTAAAATATATAATTAGCAGGACTATAAAGTCTTCAGCTTTAAGTACAGAAAGTACTGGCATAATCCTTTTTCTAGTTTTGTCATGGATTAGGCCACTAAAACCACTTTTTCCTTTAAGAGGAATTCTGCATAGTTGTATTTGAGAAGCGATCCTAGGTACTCTTACGAACTTTGCTTGCATAAATTTAGTATTTAACTGCTGTTTCATCAGCTACTGGGCATTTTTTTTGTTGTAGCGGAAAGCTACAACTTTCTATTTGCTAACCCTCTGTGGTCCAGGGAGTTGATTCAAGTGCAAGGGAAGACTTGCAGATCAAAGAGAAGTCAGGTGAATTGGAAGTTACTTTGACTTTAGGGAATTAATGTATTTGAAACTGATAGGGGAAAGAACAATTTCTGTGCTGATTTCCACTGGGCAACTTGTCTTCATTGAAAAGTTTCGTCAGCTCAGGGTAGTGTCGTGTCGAACACCCTATTTACTACAGCTGATCTGAACCAGGTTAGACTAAAGTACACTGAATTAAGCCTGACCTAAAATTAAATGCGAATGTCCATATGGATTTCTTACTATTGTAACTATTTTTTTAAGTTGAAAACTAATTTAAAGCAGTGCAGTTTATTGGAAAGATATTAAAGTATATTTTAGAGGTGAAAACAAGTGCTTTTTCAGTCTTGGTTGAATCTGTACCATCCTTTGGTATGAAGCTGGAACAGGAGGGAAAAATTGTGCTCAAGTCTAACCCCTAAAACATACGACTGGTATATGAGGAACAGAAAACTGATTAGAATTGCTTAAGAAGCAGCAAAACCCAAACCAAATAAAAAACCCTCAATTCCCCAAAGCCTTAAGTTTTATTTGATTCTTGTAGCAGAGTTTCTCTACCTGTTTGAGAAGGTGGTTTGTGAATAGGCTGCACTATGATTGTTTTATCACTGGACAAAGAACAAAAATCAATATTAAGATTCTGTAAGTATGCTTTTGTTCCTTAATTTTTATAAGCTTGTAGAAGTAAATTGTCTTAACTTCTAAAAGGCATCTCCTTTACTTAATTTTAAGTTGAAAATGCACATCTGATTATTGCAAGAGTCTTCACATGATCTGTGTTCAGATCTTTCCTGTTGCAGTTGCTTAGTTTTCTGAGGTATTTTGTTTTGCAGCTCTGGCTTTTCTTCGTCTCCTCTTTCCCCATGTTGCCCCCTTTAACACACTGGTGATATCTTTCAGGATAAAGCAGCAGTGGAAAGTCGATTTCTAGTTACTGTGTTCTGTCAAGCCTTTCATGTGTTTGTGAATAGGCTGGTATATGAAGAGATGACTGTATGCAATCTCTCTTCCCATTGCTAGTGAAAGTTTGGTGTGGCAGCCCATGTTGTCCCCTCCAAGAAGCTTCCTTTGTTCTCCTTAATTCCTTCGCTACAGAAAGGTGAAGCTAAAGGGATTCGAAATTGAAACAATTTTTTATGCTTCTGTTCTTTGCAGTAGTACTTCGTGAATCCTTGCTCTCTGACATTATATATCCTTAGTAAAGAAGAAACAAGTTTCTGCTTTTCCTGTCAAAGCAGCCAGGATCTGTTTATCTCACTTGTTGGGTAGAGGAGGAAGAAGAAGCTGCAGGAGGTGTAACCGAGTAACTGGTGATATTTAGTTTATTGACTGGTAATAAACTTAAAAAGTAGTCAGAGAAAACATGGCAACTGAAATGGGCAATGCTTTACTTTTTCAGTAGTTCAGTAATTTCAATTTTGAGGATTAGTTATTTTCACTTAAAGTGGAGAAAACAAATCCTGCTTGGTCTCAGAGTATGAGACAATGGGGAAAAACTTTCCAGCCCATAAGGTAGTGCAGCACTGGAACAGTTTGTCCAGGGAGGTAGTTGGATCTCTGTGCTTGGAGGTTTCTGAAACTCAACTGCAGGAAGCTGTTACTGGCCTGATCTGTGTCAGCAATAATCCTGCTTTGAGCAGAAGGTTGGACTAAACAACCTTCAGAGATCCTTTCCGGTCATGACTTCTCATTCTGTGATTTGTCTGTTAAGTCTTGTGTTTTCTCCTTTTCTTACACAGAAAGCTGCTTTCCAGTGATCGCAATCCACCAATTGACGATCTAATAAAATCAGGAATATTACCTATTTTAGTGCACTGTCTTGAAAGAGATGACAAGTGAGTATTTGTAAAACTAAAAATGTTTTAATTGTTGCAAGAATTCTTGGTATTTAGCTAATGTGCCTATGGCATCTGATTTGAAAACTTGTGTTACAATAATTATTTTTTTTTCTTACTTTGCAGTCCTTCTTTACAGTTTGAAGCTGCATGGGCTTTGACAAACATTGCCTCTGGAACCTCTGAACAAACACAGGCCGTAGTTCAATCTAGTAAGTCCAACAGTATTTGGTCATTGATAAAGCACGCACTGTAGCTTCCACTAAAAACAAGATCATCTGAATGATGCTGTAAAGAGCATCTGCACTCCTGTTTCTCTCTATCTCAAGCATGTTCACCAATCCATATGTTAGGGTTGGTCCTTTCATGCGATAGCCAGGATGGTTGAAATTGAGTTATCAATCACGGGCAGTTTGCTGAAGGACCTGCCCATGAAATCACCTGCCGGATGTTGTACCTCTTCTCTAGCAAGCAGCATCAGTTGAAGTGCACACCTGCTTTTGTTCTTCATTTTCTCAGATTTTAAATTCAGTTGGGTTTCCTCATGGTGAGTAGTCTCTTCTGGAAACTCACACTATTTTAGCAGAGTTGATACCTGCTGGTTTCCAATTTTCAAACTTAAAATAAAACCCAAAACCAAAACTCCCAAACACCCCAAAGAAACCAACAAAAAACTAGCAACAAAACCAACCAACCAACACCCCCCTCCCCCCCCAAACCCTAAAACACTCCCATGGAGAAATTTCCTATCTGATTGTGAAGAGGGAGGAAAAGATGTGGACCAAGTCCAGAGGGTGACTGACATCAAACTCTCTTCCAAAATCAAGTCGAAGAAAAAACACTGTCCTTCATATTTTGAGGAATCTGGAGCATGGAAAGGAATTGCTGTTGGACTTTGGAATCTGAGTTACCAAGCAAAGCAAACTTTCTTCTGTACTCTAAACATGTCCTAAGTCGAAGTAGTACTTCTGTTGGTAAAGCAGAACTAAGTAGAAAGTGTCTGCAGGCTTTTTGAATTGAGTGAATGAAACAGTAGAGCTTCTTGAGACCCATAGAAGAATCAAACATACAGCAAAACAAGTTTTTGCTTAAAGTTTAAGGACAAAATCCACAGAACTTACATTATGTGAGATATCAGTAGCTTTAATGGTTGGAATCAGTGTGGTATTGCAGTGCATGCTGCTGATACCATTAAACATGCTGTGCTTCCAACAATGAAAATACACCGAATTAGGCTCGATCTTTTTGTGTGTATTCTCCCACCACAACCATCATATATTGATTTTTTAGAACTACTTGGAACTTCTATTCAATGTAGTAAGTACTGTTTCTAAGATGCGTGGTGGTGTTTTAAGTGTTGAAATGTCAATGTTTGTTACATATGTTCCATGACTGAATTTTTCACTTCAGTGATCAAAGATTGTTTATTTTTCGTTGTTAGTGCTAAGCAGTTACAGGCTTTTCACAAACTGTATATTACTGGTTTTATATTTTGAAAAAATATGTATTCCTAAGAAAGTTCTTAGCACCATCTGCTCTGCTAAATGTCTGGGTGTGTTTCAGAAATCTTTAACTGGAAAAATAGGTTAATTATCCACAGCAGATGTGAAGGAATTTAAGGCAGGTGACTTCAGCTTAAAGGATTTTTTTAATTGAATTTATGTTTTGAGATTGCATTGGTTGCAAAATCAGTTGCCCTTTGCTTTTACAAACTGTGTTAAGAGCCCGTTAACTTTGATATAGCTTGGATTTGACTATTATAGTAGGTATTCTTTGCTAATGCTTTTAACTTTCTTTTTTCCCATCCTCTTCCTCCTTCCTTTCCCAGTTGCATCCTGAGTTTTTCTTTTGGAAATATAATTAATATATACTCTGTCCCACACCTCTGATCTAGAACACTTCTTTTTATTTAAACCTAGTTTATCGATGGATTGAAGATGAGTGCCAAATATAGTAATTACTTATTTTCAGTGATAATCTCTGATTTATCTAGGTCTGCATGTATGCACTATATTAGCCAATTTAATAGCTATAACATATGACAGTGTGGTTTATTTCTTCTAATGATTTATTTCAATGAATAAGATGGTCTGTTGTAATCTTTCCAAAAGTACTTATTAATATGCTTGCTGAGGATGTTTTTTCTCCTTGTATACAGGCATTGTGAAATACCTTTATTTAGTAGGAAATGAGAAATCTATTGTGATTTTTCTATTTCTCTAGCAAAAATTTTTTTGCATTGAGAAAGAGCTGAACTAAAAATACCAGCCTCTCTTGAAATACGTGGTCTAAAGTAAATGAGTGTTTCTTACTGACTAACCTGTCATTATTAGCAAATCATGTAAGCAAGTACCTCGGAGCTGGGGATAAAAAAATTAAGGACCAGTTATCTAAATGTGGTGCATGGAGAATGTGTTTGAAATGTTGGCTTAGCTTTAGTTCTAAATATCGGGAGCATTCTCCTGTCTGACACCAACATAGGGTAGAAAAGTAGCCACCTTGATAACAATTATGAAGTTTGTGTGTTGCCTTTTGAATCCCTTTCTTACAGCTCCATCAGTTTGCTTTTTGTTTGTTTGTTTGTTTGTTTTTTGTTACATAGTGATAGCATTTGAAACCATCTCTTCTGTGGTGATGAGTTAGGTTATTCCAGTGGTCATGGGTCTCAAATTGTAGAGTCAAGACTTCACATGGAGGAATGCATCTGTATTAGGTTTCAGGAGACCAAGGTGACTACATTTGTAGAAACAGCTTCTACTGTATACTTGTCTTCATAATGGCTATCAAAAGATACTGAACGCAGAGGTTGCAAATATTAGGGAAAAGTACACAGTGACTTGATGCTTAGTAGTGCATCTATATTGGCAGCAGGGCTTCTTTTGGTGCAGTTTGCCTTGCATGTCTACTTGTGTATGCTCAACAAAAAAGGCTTCTTCTTGGTAGAGCCGCCGGTGAAGTTATGTGCTAAGGCCTTGCCTGAAGCTCTGCACCAGCAATGTACACAGGAGATCCCTCCGTAGTTAGCTTTCTGCGTGTGCTAGGACCAGTAACTGGCATGTACTTCACTACTAGTAAAGATGTGATGGGGGATATAGGGTACTGTAAGTCAGACTGAAACAAATTAAACCCCTGTACTTCCCTCTTACTATGTTACCAGTCAGTAATGTAAATGTGTACCTACTGATTCTTACGTTGGCCAATTTGAATGCGTGAGGTTGGTCTTAAACAGTTACTACTTTGCAGTTGGTTCTGATAGATAACTGAGCATGGAATTTCTAAATTCAATAAGTATAAATTTTAAGTTCTGACAAGCTTCATTAAACTTGTGAGACTTAGAAGCAAATTAAATGTCAGGTTATTTTAAGAGTTGCTTTCATAATATTCTGAAGTGTGGGCTCTGTAAGAAAGAGCAATGAAGGAAGAATTGTCTTAGTGTGTTTTGTTTCAATGTCATCTGGGAAGTTAGTAAAAGATTTGACCAATACTTAACCAGGAGAAAAACTTTTCATGCAGTGCTGAAACTTTATTTAAGAGATAATTATGTGAACTATTTTGTCTTTCGAGAGATGTATTTCTTAACAATTGCATGGGGTTTTGTTTGTATCTTTCAGATGCTGTGCCACTTTTTCTGAGACTGCTGCATTCACCTCATCAAAATGTTTGTGAGCAAGCTGTGTGGGCTTTAGGAAATATCATAGGTTTGTGTTACTCCTGCCACTAAAAACTTCTAAGTTCCTTTTGGTATTGAATGAATAAACTAGGTAGGATTTCGTGTGTTAGAGCTTGGAGATGTTCAACTATGAGACAAAAGGCAGCTGTTAGACTGGCAGTTACCCTGTTCTTATTCCTGTTCTCTCTATTGTGTATTGACAGTGTGCACCCAGAAATGCATGCCCACACACTTTCTTTCCAGGTACAGGAAAAGGAATTACTGGCAAACAGACATGCAGATTGTTAAAAAAACAATGAACTGTTTTGCATTGAGTTCTGCAATTTTGCGTGAGCTTGCATACATTGTGTTAAATTCTAGATAAGTTGTGATCATTAGAGCTTTCATTTGATTTTTCCTCTTCTTGTGCAAGCATTAGCTTTGTGGTTTACAGCCCTGACTGTGTAGTGCTTGAGGACTAATTTTGGTCCTGACATACTGAAATGTCTACAATCTGATACTTTAGAAATGCCTAGTCCTCCTTAAGGAGCAAATCAGCAAAATCCATAGTACTGTAACTGCCTGAAGCTGTTAGTGATATGTGTGCAGTACAATTCAGATGTTGTTTTCAAGGCAACTGTAGTGATACGTGGGCAGTGACAAAAGTGTGTTTATCTTTCGGATATGAAGATGACTATCTGTTTTCAGGCAATTTTCAACTACTTTTGAGATGTTTTAGTATTGGTTATAAACTTTGTGAAGGGATCTTCCAGGAATACATCGGGCTATCAACTATTCTTGGTGGTTTGTCATTGTCTACCACCCCTTTCCCCTTGCCCACCACCACCTCCCCCTGTACATACGCTACAAATCATGAACACTTTTCTGTTAAGAATGTAGCTGTTTTTAATGAGTAGTTCAAAAAGAAGCATTGGGCAGGCAGCCATAGGTCCTACTAAAGCTTTATGTAAGTGTCACTGATAGGTGTATCTATATAGATATGTACCTTTAAATAAATTCATAAGTGTCTTCCAAAGGCCCATGTTCTTTACCTTTGTATGCATTTTAAATAACTGAAGTTTTAGGTGTGCAGAAATAAGACTTTTTGTGAATAACGTTTTTGTCTTCATAATTCCTCACTGTCTCAAACAGGTGATGGACCCCAGTGTAGAGATTACGTTATTAGTCTTGGAGTAGTGAAACCGCTGCTGTCCTTCATCAGCCCATCTATTCCTATAACTTTCTTAAGAAATGTTACTTGGGTCATGGTCAACTTGTGCCGTCACAAAGATCCTCCTCCACCGATGGAAACCATTCAGGAGGTGACTGAATTACTGTTCAGTGTAACTAAACCGAAGATGAGTATCTGTCTGCCTTAAAAAATAACTCAGATGCTTCTTTTCCTCCTTAGATCCTTCCAGCGCTCTGTGTTTTAATTCACCACACAGATGTAAATGTAAGTAACACCACTTATAGACAGTTTTGTGTTCTGGTATGGTTTTTTAGCTGAAGTACAAAGCTTGTCACAGTTAACCTTTTTCTTTAAAAAAAAAAAAAATCTGTGATGTTCTCTTTCATTATGGCAAACTTATTTTGATGTCTTTAACTGCTTACTTTTAAGTATCAGTTACAATTTTTGCTTGGTATTTCTCTGTATCTTTCTAAGTGCTTATTTGCATGTAATTTCCCTACAGTTAAAAACAAAATACAGTTTCAGTTTTATTTCTGTGAACATTCATTTACTGATAAATACAGGATTTTTTTGACTAGCACTTAAGTTTGAGGTTGTAATGAATACCAGTGTAAATGAAAGAAAAAGTAGTGTCTGCTGTATATGTAAGATGTTAGCTTTAGATGTAACTTCTGAGATGTTAAATATGAACATTAGGTTATTTTAATAGTGAAGTAAATGAGTGAGACTTTACTGAAATAGATCAGCTTTTTGTTTAAACATAAGTCAAAATTCTTTAAGATTAATTCTTTGCTTCCTAGGGAAGTTGTAGCTCAATTGTCTAAGTTAAAGGCAACACAGCTTTACCAAAATATGTTTAAATATATTAACTAAATTCTGCATAGTAATTATACTGTTTAATGTCTTCTATATAAGTAAGTGAAATTAAGTTTATTTTAATTTCTTGAAATGGCTGTATTTGTGAATCAGTCAAGAGTTGTTAGCTGAAACAATGCTCACTCAATTTTTTTTGTAAGCTGACACTTGCACTGTTCAGATTTACTGCTATTCAAATTGGCTTTTTTGTGTGTGAATACACACATGTATGTGCACACAGAGAAGAAATTCAGTTCAACTGATGGTGCATCAGCTGCACCAGATGTTAAAAAAAACTTCAAAGCTTTTCTTAAATTTTGTGGGGGAGTACCAAGAAAAAAACCTTGGTGCCATGTAATATACAGTTCATTGGTTTGAGAGTGTCAGATGCCCATAGCTTAATATTTGCTAAGGGTTTATCTTTCTTCCAGGGGCAAGTCTTTCATATCTCACATTGTCCACAAGTACTTCATGAAAAGAGCAGATGTAATTGAATTGCTTTTATTATATCCTTCAGAATTTAAGATGTAGTTAGCAGTTTAGCTGGTTTGTTTTGTTTTTTTTTTTTTAATCTCTGTGTATCCTTTGGAAATGGAAGTTCTAGAACAGGTTGAACAGCAGTTGCATTTCAGACTTTGGTAGAGTGGAATGTATGAATTTTGTAAAACAGTGGGTTTTTGCTGTGTTGCATCAATTCTGGCTTCACAATGAGAATTTTGTATATTTTTTTTATAAGACTTGTGGTACTTCTGTACTAATTACAAATAAATGTTTTTACTGTTAGATATTGGTAGATACAGTCTGGGCGCTCTCATATCTAACGGATGCTGGCAATGAACAGATCCAGATGGTGATAGACTCCGGAATAGTCCCTCATTTGGTTCCTCTTCTCAGTCATCAAGAAGTTAAAGTGCAAGTAAGTTTGGATGAATTTAAGGACATGTTGCTCAAAACATAATACTAGAGAAAGTTCATTTGTCATAGAATCATAGAACAGTTTGGATTGGAAGGGACCTTAAAGATCACCTAGTCCCAACCCCCTGCCATGGGCAGGGGCACCTTCCACCAGACCAGGTTGCTCAAAGCCCCGTCCAACCTGGCCTGGAACA
>JAVJGG010000085.1:40750469-40765666 GCA_035590195.1 Aviceda cuculoides
AAGCAACATGCTGTATGGATGTATGCTTCTTTTCAGTAATAGATGAAGCTTGTTGAGATAAATGCTTTTATTACCTTTTTTTATTAAATAATAAAGTCAAGTAGTTGCTTGGAAATGCTTCTTAATGCTTTTCTCACACTTTTTCAAAAAGTCTCTTATTGCTTGTTGAATGCTAATGGGTCATCGTTAGCGACTTCAAATACCTGTATTCCTTTTCAGTTGTTGGGCATTAGTGTTTCATTAGCATTGAAACATTAGTTTCCAAACCACATTGTGCTCCCAAGGATCTGCCTCATGGGCACCTTAAAGCATGTTTTTAAATGGGAACAGTACAATGTTTCTATCTTTCAAACATTTTCTACTTTTTGCTTTATTCATTACTTGATTTTTCTTCCCTGAAGTGTGGAAAGAGGCCAGAAATACCAACCTTATGATGTGTTCAGCTGTGACAAAAGATGCAGTATCTTGCTTCAGTGTAGAGGCTGGGGTTGAGGCTGAAGAAATATTTGTCTTTTCCCCTAAGTAACGTAAAGCTGTTCACAAATAGGTCCATTAACTGCCAATGTATTTATTGATCACTGAGAAAAGAATTTGAGACCTTTCTCTCTAAATGTACTAAGCATTGTTGACTAACTTTGGAGGCAGACACAGTTATAGTATGTACAGTGGCTTATCAAAATTGACACTTACTCCTTATCTCGCACTGTAATATATGACAGCTGTTGATAAGGAATGTGAGAGAGTGGAGTACTACAGTTTTTACTTACTTTGATGCAAACAAATTTCCCTTCCTCTGGAAGACTGATTTTTAAAAACATGGTTGCAGGGAAGGGATGAACAATCTGTTGGTAGACTCAAACATCTACAGGATTTGTTAGTTACTTTCCCTACTTAGTGAAGACTGATACAGTTATACCATGCAGAATGGACTGTAACAAATACAAGCTTTTACTAGAATACTACATAACATAAAAACTGGAATGATTTTTTCTATTTATGGTTGTATTTTTAGGGTGACTTTGGTACTCAGAAAGAAGCTGCTTGGGCAATAAGCAACTTAACGATCAGCGGAAGAAAAGACCAAGTGAGTAAAACCTGAAGAAAAGGTCCATTATCTAACATGGGTGCATTTGAGAGAGTACATCAGCTGATTTGTTTAGACTGCCTCTGTGCCAGGATCATGAATGTCCGTATTTCCTGTTCAGTAACTTTTCCCTTTTCCACATGAGATTTAAGAGTGAACTTCCATTGTTTTTCCCAGAATGACCTGCAGTTAGGAGTATCGATGGGGATTTGGATGGAAACTCTTCTGTTAGGATGGCCTAGTAGCTATGAATGACTGTGTTCAGGCTCTGATGAGATTCTTGGTCATTCAGCATCTCTCTATCTTTCTACTTCTAGTCCCCTATGGATAAGAGTGTGATAATTATAATGATGGTAGTCATTGAGTAGAAATAGACTAGTTTCTTGTAAGCCCAGAATGTTAGACTGGGGGTAGGGTTGGGGTGGTGGTATAATTCCTCAAAGATGGGGTTGAAACTCCTTGTCCAATACTGAAAAATTCAGTGTCTACTACTTGTGTGTTCTAATCTTGAAATACATTTGTAACATAATACATAAATGTTACCTTTTAATGCTTTAAAAGAAGAATTTCTGAAAGTGACTGCTATAGAATACTCTTACCTTGTTGGGTGACTTTGAGTACTTTGACTTCATTAAACTTGTTTGTGTGCATGCTTGTGTCACACTCCTGATTCAACTGTTTGCTTTTTTCCCCTTAGGTGGCATACTTAATTCAACAAAATGTAATTCCTCCCTTTTGCAATTTGCTGACAGTAAAAGATGCGCAAGTTGTGCAAGTGGTTCTGGATGGACTAAGTAATATATTAAAAATGGCTGAAGATGAAGCGGAAACCATAGCCAATCTTATAGAAGAGTGTGGAGGTATGATGCTTAATATTTTGCTACTGTTTTTTCAGAAATTGATGGTTTGGCTTCCTACCACATGTATATGCTGTTGGCTTTATTGTGTGTTGGCACAGATGCTTTAACCAAGTCTTTTTCGAAGTGACCTTTTCATGCCTATCAGGTGAATATACTTGGCTTTTCCTAACTGATTAAGTTCATGATCAAGTAAAATGTGGAGGAGCTTGGATAATGGCAATAAAGTTTTAGGTGCTAATATTTTAACGGTCTGGTGTACTCGACAAATTAGTTTCCATTAATGTAGGGATGGTATGCTTACCTCAATCATGCACAAGTTATGTCCAGGTGAAATTTGGAGGGGGGGGAAATTCTACATAAAACAGTTGCAGAAATATGATAGCTTTAATTTTCTAATAGCTTTCAGACTTTCTCTATATTTGTTGCTATTTAAGTTGACTGAAATTCTTCAAGGATGGAATAACAGTGATATTAAATTTAGGCACAGGTAAAAAACTGGCATTTTGTTAACAAGGAGTTGAATAGTCTTTAAAATAGAAAATCTTGAGGGAAGAGAGGAAGGCTTAATTGATTGGTGATGGTGAGGGAGGGTGAGAAAAGAGGTGTTCATGCCTAAAGCTTTGCTTGTCAGAACTTCAAATACATTTATATGGATGCATGCTCTACTCATGTCTGCCAATAAATACTGTACTGGAGCTACTTGCTATATAACCAAGCTATAGATCAGTAAGTGATGGCATGTGTGTCACCAACAGTATGTGGATTTGGAATGTCACAGCTTGGCGCTATCACAGCAGGTGCTGAAAAGATGTTTTTGTGAAAAGGGAGTATGTCCTAGTGCTTGGCCATGTTTTCATAGATTAGCTTAACCAGGGAAGTGCTATCATTGCTGGAATTGACCTTTTTTTTTTTTTTTTTTGTCTTGTCATGGTGTATGTATTCCTCAGTCTTTAATATATTTCCTCAAATCTCTAAGAAGCTTTTATGCTTTCAGTATGTCAAGTGAGGTTAGCAGCATCTTATTCATAGTCACTCTATTCCTAGATTTGGTTTTAATTACTTTGTATGATGAGGCCTTAAGGAGAGGGAAGTTGTTTTGCCTGAACTTAGTAGTTTATTACATTTCTTGCATATTTTTTTGCAGGCCTGGAGAAAATTGAACAGCTACAAAATCACGAAAATGAAGACATCTACAAACTGGCTTATGAGATCATTGATCAGTTCTTCTCTTCAGATGATGTAAGTGTGTAATAGCTCTGCAATCTGTTTTTGTAATGGTCTGTTGATATTTATAAATACGGTTCAAGATAAAGGCAACAGCTCTAAAGCCTTCTCTGTGACATTTGTTCTGTTTTTCACTGAGGAATGAGCCCTTTTTTGAACCTGTTGCGTTTCTTGCCATTCTTCATGATGAAGCATCTAAAGATCTGATGGCTAATTTAAGACTTGCCTCTAGGGAATAAAATACTAGGCTTTGAATAGTTCTTTTAACTGTCAGCTTCTGACTAAGCTTGACATTTCACATTTGATAAGCTCCCTTCTCACCTGGGTACTGAATCTGAGAATCTGCTTCTTGGGAAACAAACTATTTTGAATATTTTGGTAATTTCAGAGGTAAGGTGTGTTGATCAAGAATGTTGTTTTTTGTTTAAACATGTAACATAACTCAAAGGAAGGCTTTAGATTGTGTGCACTTTAAATCATAAAAGTTAATTGCATGTAAAGGAAACGCAATCATGTCAGTGTGTGTCACAAAGTGAGAGGGTTTTCTATTTGGCTGGAGAACTTCTGGGACAGATTACTGCAAAAATGGTGGAGCTCAGTTGCATTCATGCCCTACTGTCCGCACTGAAGTTTATTTTGTGCTAGGTTTAACTTTTGTATGAACAATAAGACATAAGTCTTGTTTAGTAACTCAGATTTTGCATATACACCAGGACTTGGAATTTATTCTAGTGTCAATGTGCTAACCTGTATACTACCTATTTAAACAGAAACTGCAGTTTCGGCTTAATCCTTACTTGATTTAATGGTATTGGTCTTCTCTTAAGAACTGTGACAGTTTATAAACTGGCAGTAAGGATGATGAATGACTGACAGAATGTTTTCCAGGAGTGAAAACTGCATAAATGAGAGAGACTATTGGGTGCCATGTAGCCTATGTACTAAATACAAGCTAAACCATTTTGGCCTAAATTACTTTGTCATTATAATGCTCTTACTAAATCTGGGAGAAGAATGGTGAGACTCGATGCAAGGAAGTAGATTAGGTGAAGAGATAGATGCTCTTTAGGATTGTCCAGCTCCTTTTTAGTCTTTCTGTTCCTACTCATGATGTTCTCATTCTCTTACAGATTGATGAAGATCCTAGCCTTGTTCCAGAAGCAATACAAGGCGGAACATTTGGTTTCAATTCATCTGCCAATGTACCAGCAGAAGGGTTCCAGTTTTAGAGTGGTATTTTGGAAGTTAGGTACAATGCAGCACTGAATAAAAAAAAGGTTTGATCCATCAATCTTGGCTCATGGGATCCGCTGCTGCATTAAATCGGGAAAGAAAATGTGAAGATTTCATTTGGAATCACAGAAAAGCCCAAATGAAGTCAAGATGGCGAGTGGGTGCGAGTGAGAATGAGTGGCAAAATGTAATGAAAAACTTCACACTGAATGCTTATTTAGATTGTTCAAAGAAAAAGGGCTACAGGTCAAAGATCTTCAGTGCCTGAGAAGGAACAATGACTTACTAGAGCAATTGGGGGGAAATGCAGTACTATCATCATCAAGCCTTGTAAGCATAAGAGAATAGGATGCCCATATAAGTCCAAGGAGAATGAGCCCAGGCCTTGCTATGAAGCACCGTGTGAATGGACAACATTGAATGAATGTCTGGACTCGATGCTGTGGAGCCAGGCTCATGTTTCAAATACGGGGCTCTTCAGTCCTGAAGCAGGCTCCTAGTCCTGGAGTGGCGTGTGTACGAGAGTATGGTTGTGATGCTGTATGTGAACGCATGCAAGCTTGATTTGCCTTCAGGGGGCTGATAATAAACCTAGTAAATCATCAAAATGAGTTCATAAGTGTTAACTTACACTGGACACAAAAACAAAGACCGGTTTAGCAGCAGACTCTGGTTTACTCCTGCAGCCTGTGTTTCTTTTTTGGTTGTTGTTTTTTTTTTTTTTTTCCCCTCTTATTTTTCTTTTAGTTATTTTTCTTTCCTGTATGGCTTATTAGTTGTTTGTAAAGTCAGAATTTCAGGAAGGCTTCCCTGTGCATTTGCACCAGATGAATGTTTGATGTTATGAAAAGCTTTCCATATCATCAAAACTAATTTGTAGATTTTTGCATGAAAAAATCATACATTTCCCTTCAAATAGACTGTGTTGCAGTACACAAGTTGCCATAATAGTAGAAAGCAGTAAAATGTGGTAATAAAATCTCATCCTTTTCATTTTCAAAGATAACATGAAGACCTTTGCATGTGGTAATCTACAGCATAGTTCATTTTTAGATTTTGTTGAGTCCTGTAACCAAATGTTTCCGTTGTGGTAGAATACCGTGCTGTGTTTCAATGTTACTTGTTTTCAAACTTTGTTTTCTATGAAAATGATATGGAAACTTCTAAAAATGAAATTTGGTGCATATGTACTGCCGAATAAAGACCGAAAAAGAGGTGTGAATAGATGTACAAATCAAGTCATGGTTTGAACACCTTTAATATGCCTAATCCGATTGTTTTAGACTCTTTTTATCTTAGATGTAGGCAGCCATGAACAATCTATTTTGAGCCACTTTAGAGAGAAAACTTTGTATTTTTAAAACTTGCACAAAAAGGATGCAAGTGTTTTTATAATTGGAGTAATGCCTCAGTTTTGAGGTTCTGCACACTAAATTAAAGGTGACATTACAAATTTGTACAAAATGAACTCTTTATAAGGTGGCTCATTGTAGGAAATGCTGTGCCTTCCCCTTTGAGCACAAGTGTTGCATGAACAACAGTTTGCTATAATAAAACATACCAGATTAGCCACCATTAGCATCTATATCTACCTTGTGTTTTAAAATCAACTGGTAATTCTGAAACACTGTAGAATGGATAAAGATTATTTTGTGATCATAACTCTTTGTTGGACTAGAGTATTTTTGCAGCATTCCTTGTCATCAGAAACATGGTTAAAGTTTAAAACTAGAAGCAGCGGAAACTAGCTTGTGAAATTTATCCAAGTAGAGTGCAGGCTAGGCTGTCTTGGGGAAATAAACATTAAAACTTGCAACAGTGTTGTATTTGGTGTGTCTTTGTATATACACTCCAGTTATCATCAAAAGGTGCAGAAGATAATTTCAGGTTAGTTACATCAACATGTCTGAATCTCTTTTGTTGGAGTGGTTTAACCTGCCAAATGTCAGTGTGTTGTGTGGCATGTTATGTAGGCTCAAGGTAAATATTTCTTAATATTTATACCAAAATAGTTAACTTACCTAATTACATAGTATGTATTCACTAAATAAATTAGGGCTGTTTTCATGTAAAATGTAGGGAACCCTGAGAGGAGGTAAAGTGCGTAAACTGGTGTTTTTAAGGAAGGTGCAGTGCCGTAAGTAAAATTATACTTCCTACTAACTTCACACTAAAATATCTTTGTGAAGGATGTACTGTAGAAAATTGCTTTATGGTTAGAATCCTTTATTGTTAGGGGTAAGAGGAGAACAGATGTTTGTAGCAACTTTTATGGTTCCAAAACAACAACAAAAAAAGACCAAAAACCACTGTGGCAAGGTCTGAATTTACTGCCAGTAAATGCCTCTTTTTGGCACTTCCCTGAGGTGATATACTTACAGAGAATTACTTTAATCTGGTGCTGTGCTAGCTGCAGCCTGTACTTTCTTAGATGGGCAGTGGTGGTGTTGGTCTGGGGGTTTGGTAGGGTTTTTTTAAGTGGAAAATTCTCTCTGCCTGCTTTACAGCAGATCCTGTCATGATTCTGTTAGCTTACCACAATATGGAAAGTTTAAAGATTTCAGCATCCACAGGGTGGCAGTACTCCGAGTTCTTCAGGAGCAAAACCGAAGCCAGTTTGTCCAATGTCTGTCTTCCCAAAAGTTGCAGTTTGAGGTAATGTAATTAACTACATTGTTGGGGAAAGGGGAGTTTTTTGGGAGGCTTGGGATACAAGCAAGAAATAACTTAAAGATTTACTTTAGGAATACTGATCAGATTGCCAAGTCTTCAGAAAGTAAGAAGGCAGTTACTTATGGGTACAACCTTGCATTGCTGCAATGGAATTCACAGACCAATTTTCAGCTTGCATGTGAAGATGGATGAATTTTAGCCTCTGACTTTATTGAGCAGTGGAATGAGGTCATCAACAGAAGCAACTCAGATGTTTCCCTTTTAACATGAGAGCTGTGACATCAAGTGTATGTCTCAAGCTGTTCAGTAGCAGAACACTGCTCTGTGATATTTAGGTTGTCTGTAACCATGCAGATGGTAACTCTTTGGTCACTGTTCTTCAATTCTAATAAAAATAACTGACGACACCGAGGTGAGGTTGTATGTTAATCTACTCTTGCAGGATTTTGAGGTAGAAAATTAGCTTTTCAGCTGAACTTAGGGTAGTAGAAAAAGACCTTTAAAATACTAATAGGACAAAAGTTAATCCATAGTACAGGCTATTCCAGGTAGGATTTTTATTCCAGCGAGCAGCATTATTGGACCCAATTGGAATTTTAGGATCTTGGGGTTGGACTAGCTGATTTAGCTAGGAGCCAGTAGGTCTACGGAGAGAATAGTGTGCTGAATCAAAAGGGATAGCTTGAGAGAAGTTGACCCTGTTTCTTTCTCTCCCACTACTGGAAGTGGCATAGCCCCTGGTTGTGTGAGGCCTTTCAGCATAGGAGAGCCATTTGCTGGGTGCATGGAGCCTTGAACAGAGACATACTTTTCATCTTCACAGAATGGTATCTTCTGGCAGATCACAAGCATTCCCAGTAAGTTGTCTACTTGTGTTGTTTTGGTAGTGGAACAGGCTAGTCTGTTAAAAAAAATAATGATTTCTGGGTAGTGTGTTAAGCTAACAAGCAACTTAAAAGGGTTTCAAGTAAAATGAAATACTGGCTAAGGCAACTTTGCCAGCCCTGAGCAAGAGAACCTGATGACTTCTGTGTAACCAGGCCTTTGCTCTTACACAATTTTAAAAGCCTAAGGAAAATGGTGGATGTGCCAGGAAGAAAAGGAGGTGGCTTACTTTCTGCTTGAAAGTGAAGAAATCTGCATGTATTCATTAACAACTCCTATCATACAGTATGTTGCATAAATTACCAAATTACTTCTGCTGCTTTATAACTAAGAATGGCTGAATATTAATACTTGTAGACTCTTTGCCACTTTTAACTATAAATGTTTCCTCAACTCTGCATGTCACTAAATTACTGGCAGGAATGCTGGTCACAAGGCTGGAAACAATTACAGAAGTCTTGCATCTGGATCAAATAGACTTTATGAAAGGAAACTTAGTAGCAGAAAATGTGTAAAGTTTACAAACTCTTCCTAATAGTAAGTTTTAGCTACTGCCAGAGTGAAACTCAGAAGGCACACAAAATTCATTGAAAAAGTTAATATTGCTTCAATACCTACAGAAATGTGATTGGAAAGTTAATTTACATAAAGGAATTCCTATTTTTGCTTGTAAATCCCTTGAAATGGGGGTCCTGTATTTATTCTCCTGGTGCTCCAAAGCTAGGGAAAACAGTTTTCTTCAAGCTGTCATAAAAAATGTCATATGTAAATACTTCCGATATACTTTTAAACTTCTGTGAAACAAAATTGAAAACTACTATTACTAGAAAACAAGTGTGGGAAACTTTAAATGCCAGCTATTGGCAAGTGCATTACAGAAGTTTTGTAGTTTGATGGAAAGGCAGATGGTCAGTAGACCAGACTTCATATCAGCCACACCAGATCATGTAATTCCTAGAATGGCAGTTTTTCAGATTAAATGTTGCTTCATCTTGAATTCTTAATTTTTAAGTACATAAAAATAAACTAGGTATAAACCAACATACATTTGTACTCTAAACATCAGTTATTTATATTGGAAATTACTCTCAAAAGCTCCCTTGTTTCTGCTTCTGTAGCTTTTTCTTTAAGATGTTCCTGGTGTGTTGCAGGGGGTAACAGAGGGGAAAGGATTATAACAATTTTTTTTTTTAATTTTTTTTTTTTTTTAATTCTGTATTGTGTAGTGCATGTAGCCCAGGAACAAAACTACTCCCTGTTTGAGTGCTTGTGCCATTTGGACACTTTCAGGCACAGTGGTTTACTAGAAGGTCTTCTCTGTTGTTGCAGCGTACTTAGTATAGATCCTGGAGTAAAGCATCAATACGTTCCCATCCACCACCACAAAAATTAGAGTATTGGTAAGCTGGAGAAGCATCTTTCAAGAAACATGATACGGATTCAGACCTTCATGAGTGTGGGGTGGGGGAGGGAGGGGAGTAGTCCGATACCATGGACAGCTACAGACTTCTCTGAAAAACATGGTTATCTCAAATATATTAAAATGAGAAGAGGAACCGATAACTATAGTAACTGGTTTGATATTGGAATTAAAGCAAAAATCTGAGCGCTTTGTTGACCTCAGAGTTTTAAGTGGCTGTCTGTACAACCGGTGAAGCTCTATGCACAGCTATCATGGGTATAACTCTTGCCTGAGCAATATTGTGACAGTAAAATCTTACTCTATCCTGCTGTGTAACTTCCCTTCTTACAAGCTTGCAATTTTTTTTTTCCTTAACTATAGGCCCACGTTACCTCTTTCTCATTTAAGCTGTTTGGAATGTGTCACAGATTTGAACTTCTTCACTCACACTACAGAGTTCACACTCATTTTTCTACTACCTTTGACAAGGTATTTATAATGAACAAGAAGTACGCAGCCAGGGATTAGACTTTTGTGGTAGAACCAAAGCCTTAGTTTGCAGGTTGGCCTGAAGGCGGCCTTCCTCACCTAAAATGCTGTATGCTCACTAACTGTATCACTTGTTCTAATAGTATCTTCAGTTACAAGCCTTGACATGCTTGCATGTTTATCTTGACTATACAGCATTTTCATTTTTTAGCTGCTGCCAGTTTCTGTGTTTTGCCATGTGATAGCTTTCTAAGCTTTCTAGAATTGTATAAATATAGAAATGCAGATTTTTTTTTTAATGGGGTGAACCTCTGAAGTGCATTCCAGATTACTTGATTTGTAATGTATCTATGTTGCTATGTCTGTTTTATGTTAGTAGACTTGTAGGATGCCAATTTTGCACTACCTATGCATCTTCAAAACATAGGGCTTGTTAGGACTTTGGAATTTTACCTGACTTAAATGAGAAACATCTTTTAGCGGGTTATTACTGGAGCAGACCCTATAATGCAGTTATAAGGGGGCTGTCTCTTAAGCTAATGTTTTCAAAATGGCTCTGGCATTAAGTACATTGCAGACTGTCAGCTGTGCAGATTGAACATTGGCCCATTGTCTTGTCCATTGCAAATTCTGGCAGATGCAGAATTCTGCTAGAAGATAACTTATTCCCAAAATTCCATTTACAGAGATTTGCCACTGTGATGCAGTTAATGGATGTACCATTGTTAGCATTACATGTGGTTGCAGCCTCTTCTACAAATTGGGCACAAGAGCAGAATAAACTGGATGTGAAGATTGGTGCATCTGGTTTAATATTACTTTTTCTTGTTCAAAAAGTAAATAGAATGTTTGAGATGACATCTCTGTAATAGAAAGTGGGTCACTGATCTGTCAGTGACTCTGCATACATTCTGTTCACCTCTTGACATTTTATGAAATGTGCTTTCATCATCTTGACATACCCACAGCAGGTGGCTTAGTAATGACCCATCTGGTATAATGATCCATTATGTAGCATAATCCTCTGGCCAATGGATCCGTTCACTGAAAAACAAGTTATTTTCTGTGTTAGTTTTCAGATAGTTCTTTGAGCCTGTATGGCTGCTTGAGCACAAGGGAGATGGATGAGGCCACCTTTGTGATGGATGCAGGTTGGCCTAAGTCATGAAACTGCTAGCTGGGTTAGAAGTGGAGGCAGGGGATAAGGAAGGTAATTCACAAACCAAGCAATCTGCAGAAACAAGGGTATGTAGGACTCTGGTCTCCAGTACCATCAACAGGCAGGGTGAGCACAATTGGCAGGAATCTGTTCACCTGTAATTAAGGGTAAGGTCATGATTTAAAGAATGGTTTTGACAGAGCAAGCAACTTTTAAAACCTGGTGACTTCAATTAAGACAGTCACTGGCTTGAAAAGATGAAACTGTAAGACTAGAAAGTAAAGGGAGAATTTCCCCAGTTTACCCCAAACTCTGTAAAACTAACAATGTAAGATATACTGATTATTTATGTAGCAAAGTAGGAGAATAATACATAGCACTAGCTCTGGATTGCTCATATTTTTTCTCCTTCCAAGCATAACAAGAAAAAAAATATATCTTGCACCTGCAGTCTTGTACTATCCTCTTTGATCTATTCCTGGGAATAGTTTGGGCATGTGAATGAAGCAAATGAATGCTGTTAGCAAAACTTCTCCTGTGGGACATATGGAATAGTCAAATGGAATATAAAATGAAGAAACACAGCTTGGGAAAGTAATACACCATGTTTGGACTATGTATTTGCAAAACAAATCTATCAAATGCTCTCTCAATCCTACTGTAGCATTACCAATGTGCAGAATTGTCCCAGCATGGAAATAAAGCCAGAGTCCATGCTGGTTTAATCTCTATTAACTGTTTTAGGTTTGACAAACCTAAAATGAAATTGGTTATTTAAAAAAAAAAAATTATTATTTTGGAATAAATTTGAGTATTAGAGAATTCTAGAATTAAGCAAGTATTTGGACTTATGCTTTTTTTCTCACTTTGCTACTGCATCTCTTCTGGAAAGGCTATTACCTTCTTTTATAGAAGAACACTTTTAACACATCTAAGTCCTGTTCTCAAGTCAGGAAGGACCTAATGTTTCTCCAAACCATGTTTTTTAAGGAAGGATTTGTTCTTCAACATCTTGAGTCCCTTTTATGGCAAAATAAGAATTTTACTGAAACTTTCCAATTCATAAGATTTTCTGGATAAATCTCTTGTTGTGTGGTTCTGGAGAGTTGCCCGAGCAGGCCTCGTGAGGCAATGAATGTAGTCATTGTATCTGGGAAGAGCTCTTCCCTGTGTCAGTCTTTTCCTTTATTCATGGGAAACTTCTTTTTCATGTTCTCTTTCCTGTTTTGAAGGTATATTCCTCGGCCATTTTGGAGTCAGCTGTCTTCTGTATGATAAGGAGACTCTTGACATTTGACCTTGTACCTGCTTGTTTGGGAGAATCTGGAGGTCAGTTTCCTTGTGGATGAAGTCCATGCCTTCCTCCGCTTGGGGTTCAGCTGCTTCATGCTTGTAGGGCAGATGTTCCTCTCTCTGGGGTTCAGCTCCCCGCCAGAGGAAGGAGACACATGTCACCTTGGGTAGTCTAGTCTTTACTTGCAGCGAGGAAGGAAAGCCATGCAAGTTGCTAGTGCCATCTTTGCTCATCTGTGGGGCAGGGGTTTGTCTCCTGCCGCTTGGTCCTGGCCAGGCAAATGGCCACAGGAGGTTTGAGTTGTGCCAAGGCCGTGCAGCTTCGGCCAGTTGCAAGGGTGCAAGCAAGGATAGAGAAGAAGAGGCTTGAGCCAAAGGCTGAGGAAAGGCCCAAGGGCTGAAGCTGCTGCACAGTGTGGAGGTTGTGCCTTCTCAGTGCCCAGAGCCTGGAGCTTGTGGCCGCTGCCCTGGCAGCAAACAGGGCAGCTGAGCTGTGCAGGAGGAAGGCGGCTGTTCTACCCTCATTCAGCCCTAGCACGTTGAGCAGCCAGGCCCTGCAGCTGCTGAAGAGGGCTAGCAGAGAGCTACCGAGTCCATGAGGATGAATCCTGCATGGCCCAGGAGCAGGCAGTGAGAAGGGGTGTCCCTGTGATTAACGTCCCAGGCCATCCCGAGCGTGAAGTTGGTCGATGCACCTGGGATTACCACGACCAAGCTAGGGTAGGCTGCAGCCGTGCACATCATCCCGAGGGATAAGTACTGGGCTACAGCTGCCTCCAGGCTGCCCTGTTGCCATAAGGAAGTGCAGGTGCTTGGAGCTCTTTCCTGCTTCCATGGAGCTGTGCTGGAGTCAGGCAGGGAAGAGTGGATCAGCTCCCGGCCCCCAAGACCAGACTCCTTCCTGCCAAGCCTGTGGGCAGCCTTGCCTCAGGTGGACAGGGTGGTGGACCAGGCAGCCCTTCCTGGGTTAATGCATCCACAAGTGGTGTGCTCAAACAGGGAGAGAAGCAATTAGCCCTGCTGAGGGAGGGCATGTGCTGCAGTGCCCCGAGACAAAAACAAAACTGTATGTCCAGGAATCCTGTAATCCCAGGCCCTGCGTCAGGCCTGTCCAGGAACACATGTTCTCCCAAGTGCTAGAGCTACCAGTTATAGGTCAAGTCCTGCATGACATGCTTAATAAAAATTATCCAAATAGGTAAGTGTCACTAAAATATTTTTCTATGTTGTGTGTCCCACCCCCATCCCCCCCCATCACGAAGACAAAAAAATCAGGTATGTTTTTAATCCCTCCTCCCCTGCCCATTTTGGTAGCACAAATAAGAACAATTTTATCAACCTACCCTCCATGGGGACTATGTTGAAAGCCGGCATACGCAGAGCCATGATCATAAGAACTTGTACTAGAAACTGTAATTAGACTCAGGTAACGAAAGTAATCAACAGCCAACAAGTTTTTCTAACAAAAATCAGAAACAATGAGAGTTGAAAAATGTATGTTTTTTCAGAAAAGTTGTTTGTTTTGAGCAAGTTGCACTTAGGTTGCAGCAAGTGGAACTACAGTAATAAAAGGCACTATTTCAACTTCTTAAGTTTGAAAAGTTGAAAACCTTTCAACCTGATAGCATACAAAATTAAAGTTGTTAAATATTCAAAACTAATGTGGTGTAATTGACATCAAAAGATACAAATGTAAGGCTAGCATTATCATAAGCTTCACATAAAAAAGACCAATTACAGTGTGATGTAGTATTGTAAACTGCCTATCAGCTAAACTGTGATGGTTAATTTGTTAGAGCATGAGGTATTTTTATTATTTGAAACACAATTTCAGATGTTTCCCAGATATTTGTATAAGGTCCTCTAAACACTATTTTTAAGACAGATGTTTAGGGAACTTTTGAGTGGTGATGTATTATGATTTACATTGCAACACTAAATGAATTTCTCTTTCAGATTCACTGTAAACGTAACATCTGAGAATAACTTTACAGTTTAATGTAGGTCGATTAACTGTAAATAAATGCAGAATAATCTGGAGTATGAGCAAAATCTATACAACACCGGGTACTTTAACTGATAAAATCTTGAGGTTTACCAGTGTCACAGATGTCAGTAACCATAGTCCTAATCCATTCCTGTTCTACTGCAATCTTGGGTTTTGCTCAGCAAGCAGAAGACAAGCTCTATAATTCTTCATTATAATCGCCCAGTTTTAACGTATGTCAGCAGCGGGTTTGCTGCACTTAAAAGACCTTAACTGTGTTCGGTAGCCAAAGTAGATGAGCGTGCTTAAACTGAACGTTACCACTTACATCTGTTTATTTTCCTTTCTGTGATCAGTAGTCGGCAGACCCCCCTGCAGCAGCGCTCAGAAGTTCTCACGTCTCTTGTCCCCCACCTTCAGGGCGGATTTCTCATCAAACGGCGAAGCAGCAGCAGCTCGGCGAGACCGCGCCGAAGAGGGAGAGAAAAAAAGGCGGCTCGGGATCCAGGCGTTCCCACTTTAATTTCATTAATGCCCGGCATTTCCTTACCGAGGATGACGGCATCAGGTGTGTCATTCCCCATCGCCCCCTTTTCCACCCATGTCCCTGTTCCGCCCCCCTTTAATCGCCTCAGTGAATGGCGCTCGCCGTTCCGCCCCCCGAGCTCCGCTGTGCGCCCCGCCCCGGCCGTTAACGGGCGCCCGCCCGTTTACTTTCGAACGGCGCGGCCGTTAGTGTGTGTCGTCCCCGCCCGCCCCGCTCCTTCCCGCGCATGCGCGGCCCGGTGTCTCTGTGGAGAGCGGCGGGGCGCGGGCCCGGCGGTTTGAAGGTGGCGGCGGCGGCGGCCTCGCCGTGCGGAGCCCGCCGGCTCCCCGGGCGGCGGCAGGCAGAGGGCCGCGGGGCTCGG
>JAVJGG010000085.1:40765766-40842687 GCA_035590195.1 Aviceda cuculoides
AGCAGGAAGGCAGAGGGCAGCGGTGCTCGGCCGCGGCCCCGGCGGCAGCGCGGCCGCGAGGAGCGGTGTGCGGCCGAGGAGGGAGCGCCCAGGTAGGTTACGGGGTTCGGGTGGGCAGCCCCTGTGTGTCCCGTCCCCGCCGCCCGGGGCTCCGGTCGTTCCCTCAGCCCCAGCGCTCCGCGGTGGGAGGTTCGTTATTCTGAGGGCTTGACCTGGCGTCGGAGCCTCGCACGGCCTTCTGAGGTGAAACCGCCCTGCGAGCGGAGCCGTGTCCGGAGTGGCAGCCTTCCCTTTTCCAGTCGGCCTTGGCGCCTGGGTAGGGCTGGGGTTGCTGCCAGCCTGCCCAGCGGGCGGGGGGACACACCCGCTGCCCCCCCCCTCCCCCGGAGACATCTCTCGTCCTCAGGTGTCACGTACCTGACCGCTGCTTTCGTCGTCTTTAAGCACGTCCCTGTCTTTGTAACCTTAGCGAGTTTCTGGTGTTAACGTTGATACTTTTTTTAAATTTTTTTTTTTCTAGTTACTAAATACAGGTACGGTTCCTGGCATTACTAGTTGCCTGTGGGAGCTGGCAGAGGGTCTGCAGCAGGCAGGAGCCCTGCAGGTGTCAGGTAAAGGTGTTACCTTCCCTCTCGCTCCGCTGCCTAATGCTGAAAGGCGAATGACAGATGAATGCTTAGGACCAGAAGCTTTGACAGAGTTCTAGAGGTAAGGGGGGGATAGCCAGTCTCAGCGGCGGAATACAAGTATGGAAAGGATAAAGTAGTATATTTGGGTTTCTTGAACGTAGTAACTTGCATAGGCTCATAGTAGCAGACAAGGAGTTGGTGGAGGGATATACAGGAGGGAACTGTCATGTTAGCTTGGTGGGGAAACTAGACAGACTTCTTGGCTGCATTCATTTTCTTTCAGGTCATTAAAAAAAAAACAGTGTAAAAATCTGAGTTAGTGGTGTAGTAGCTGTGGTAGGAGTAGGGACTAGGGGCAGAACATTCCTGGTTGAGAATTGCTGTGACTTGGGTGTGGAATATTTGTGGCATGGAGTAAAGCAGTACAGCTGGAATGGAAAGGATTAAGGTCGAGCTCTTGCTTCTGATTTCTGCTGCCTGGCCTGTTGTTACAACCAGCAAGCCTGGCAGCTGTGTAGCAGGCTGCATTCCTTTTGATGCATGGACAAATACCAGAGCTGCACCTCGCCCTTCTCTTTTTTTTTTAAAAAAAGTTCTGTCACCCTTTCCCACGAATGTGATTTACAAATGGAAAACACTGCCCGCAATGTCAGTTAATCTCTTATTTTTGCACAACATAAACTTGAGCTTCTGTGCTAGTGCTACAGAAGGACTTAATGGACCGCTGTGGGATGGGGAGAGAGCGTTTCAGATGTGGATTTAGTTGAAGTGCAGTATGGTATTGAAAGACAAGTCGAGCCTTACAGTGTCCTTCAGGAGAGAGCAGATGTTGTTTTCGTTCCTGACAGTGGCATGGAGGAGGAGCAGGGAACCTGGCAGCACTGACTCCTAGAGAGGGTCTGCCTTAAGTGCTCCTTGTAAACCTTGGTGTAGGCTGTCGCAGCTGTTACCGAATGCCAAATTCACCTTTTTAAAATACTCCAGAGTAGTGTGGGGTGTATCGGCTCGTTAAGATGGCTTTTGCTATAAAGCTGTTAGTTCCAGATATGTTTCTAAACGTCTTGCATAATTGGCCAGACGAGCAATGTCCTGATTACTAGGTGAGAAATGCAGCATTATCAAGGAATATGCTAAATTACTTTGATCTGCTTAACTGAAAGCTTTGGCAGATAAACTGTGATACAGGTATGCTGTATATTACATGTTTTCACCTCGTCTACAGTATCGCTAATTAGAAGAAGATAAAATTACAGCCACTTAGTAGGCCTTCCATTACTGGAAGATTTCTGAAACTGACCGTGTTACTGGCACAATTACACTTTTGAATATTTAAAATACCTTCTAGTTTGCAATTGCTTATACTGAGTGACTCTTCTGATAAATATGTATATACACACACAGGGATGTATTTGCTACCACAGTTGTTTGGAACATTTAAGGAAAAGTAGCTGCTCTGCACAGGAAAGTATTTACCAGCTTCCTGCTACTTTTTGTTTTTTCTCCTGGAAAATTTTTTTTCTTTCTCTTTGCTTGACTGTGATGTTGGTCTTTGGTTTCTTTTTTTGTTGGTGTTCCCAGTCTCTCTGTTTCCGATAGCCATCTACTGATTTATTCCACTCTTGTTCACGTGTAGACTATTTCCTCTGTGCTGCTGCCAGTGCAGGATGAAACTGAATTTCGGGATTTCTACCTTTTGCTTCCCTGGTACAACTCTGAAGTAGTTATCTAGAGCACATTAAAAAAAACACAGGATGCCTATAGCAAACATCAACCTTAGCATCCCAAATACTGTTTTGAAATTGATGAATAATAAATAAAAAAATCAAGTGCCATTTCTTCTGGAGGTGCCTGGGAGGCCGGGGTGGTGGTGATGGGCTGGAGCGGGGTGTCCCATGCAGCCCCACGCACCCTCTGCCGCTGCCTGGAGCTGAAAGCAAAAGCTCCTGCCCCAGCACTGCCGGCCTGGCTTTCCCGAGCTGCTCCCTAGCAGGCAATTGCTGTCACTCTTTAAATTTCTCAGTTGCCTGGGAAACAGAGCGGTATTTTTCTGTGGAAATGGGAGTTTCAGTCCCTTCTGGCTAGCGGCTTGCGAGGGTTATGAAACGGCCCCGAAGTGAGCGCCGGCCTCCAGGCTGGCTGGTTTGTCCCTGCTTTAAGCTGCGCAGGCCTGGGGCAAGGCGCCTCGGATTGCAGGGGGGGACACTGCCTGCTTGGGGGGGTTACTCCTACAAAGTTTGAGGTGGTTTGTAATAGAGCTAAGAATAATTTTGTAAAGTTGCTCCTTTGTTTTTATGGTAGCAAGCAACTACTTCGAAGTTAAAGCAAATTTTTTAAGATTAATTTTATTTTGCCTTTTACGTAGCTCAGATAAGCTAGATGTGTGTTCTTTATAAAGAAAATTTCCCTCCTGTAACAGTTCCTTTGAACAGAACTACAGCCCTAGATGTCAGAAAAAATAGTGATCCGAAACTTTTTTTTCAGACTAAATTCATCCCTATATGTAAGAGAAAGTAACAAATGAGAGTACCTACTAGGGTTTCTTTCTTTTCTAATCATGGGCACAAACTTAAATGATTTTTTTTCCTTTAAGTGGAAGTGACATTCCTGAGATTCATAATAACTTTATATATAAAAAAGAAAACCTTTAAATCTATTTCCTATGGGAATTAATTTTCAAAAAATAATTTATCTAGACAGTGGGGTAGATTTGTTGTTCAGCTTCTCTTCATTATTGACACATTTCTTTAGTTTCAGTATCTGTAACATCACTTAGAAATGTGAAATTATTAACATACAGACCTAAAGAACCTAGGGTTGCCACAGTGGCTGATCGGAAAAGCTGGAAAATAAAGGTCTGTGGCTCCCAGGTAAAGAGAGAAATACCTCATGGTCTGTAGTAAGAGCAGTGCAGTACAGAAGTAGATTTAGTGTCAAAGTGTTGTGAATGTCTTTTGCTAAATATCTGTAGTACTCGACACTAATTCTCTTTAACTAGGAGGATACACTAGTTAGTTATAAATGCTAACACACTTTACTATTCTTCTTTTAAATGGTTGTTCTTAAGAATTATGTCTTTAGTAGATCTTCTTCCAACTGTTGTCAAGGTCTCTTTAAAAACTGGTTCAAATAAGTTCAAATAAGTGAACCAACATTTTGTATTAATTAGCTGAAAAAATGACCTGAAGTCTGTTGGATAGATTTTTTTATTATTATTATTTTTAAAGCTGAATTAATCAGAATGTGTTTTCAATATAAAGTTGATTTAGTCAACAATATCAAATATGTCCTTGAATTGAACTGGATGTTTTGGGTAACAATGGCCATTAGATTATTGTTGTTGTTATTATTATTAATCAGTCTGTTTTTACAAAGCAAAAGTCTGATCAGACTTGCAGAGTTGAACACTTTCACTTTTGGGTATACCAGCCTACCTCAATAAAGTGAGATAAGCCATGCTTATTTCTGTACAACCAGAATAGGTTTCTTTGTTCAGAGCTGATTTAACTCTCAAGGAACCGGGGTCTGAGTATTTAGCTTCTGACTTCCATCAGGTTAGCTCTTTTTGTTCCTTTTGCAGGAACAATGCTGCTTAATTTATTCATTTATTGTAAATTGTTTATTACTTAGGGACAAATTTAATGCTTAGTGGTTTTCATGATTCCAAGTGCAATTTAAGGTTTTATTTTCAAAGAAGGGTATACCTAACAATTCAATTCCTTTTAAGTAGACTCACTTAAAATCAATCAAACTTTCTTAATCTTGGTGTCAATGAGAAGTGCTGATAGATGGGTGCAAAAATATATTACTGAATTAAAAAGATTAAGAGGGCACGTCTGAATAAAATAAGCCTCCTTAAATAGATCTCACAGGTAGTTATCTTCCTGACTGAATCGAACAAAGGTTCAGTAGCACTTCGGGCAGCTGCATTAGCCCAGCTGCATGTTATTGTTTTCAGATTTAGAGTGAGACCCTAAATGGAGAGTCTTTGGTACTAAATGCTTGGACAGTTTCTTTTTGCAGTGTAGCAAAGTCTGCAGAGCTAACTAGAGCTGATGAAGGGGACAGGAAAATGTGACACAAAGATATGGAAAGTTCATACTAATTTCCCCCTTTTTTTTAACAGAATGAAAAACAGAATTAGGATTTATTTTGAAAGCTGGCATTAGAGTTATTGTTATTTGTGACTTTACAGTGTGATTTCACTAAGCTGGCAAAGAAAAACAAGGCAATGTTACAAAGGATGGAAAACGAAAGTTAGTTTTTTAGTTTTGTGCTTAAAGTAACCCAGGGATAACACCACCAGTCTAATTACTGTTAGTGGTATTGTATTTAAGTGCCGTTGAGTGAGTTAGACTCTCGTTTGTGCCAGAACCTAGAGATAGCTTTTAGTAAATTTGACTGATACTCTAATGACTATTTATATTACAAAAGTGACATTTGAAAAAAGGGGAGAAGAAAAAGTCTTGTACTTACTGTTCTATTCTCATATTGAAAATGTTACTCATAGTGGGAGAAAATGTTCATAATTCTTAGGTTATTTAGAAACTTTAGTTCTAACTTTTAGTGGGAAACAGTAGAAGAGAGTGATAAAAAATACCTAGTAGCAGATTGCTGCTTTTCCTAGCTTTTTAAGGCAGAAGTTGTGTGTGGGTGAACACTATTTAGTCACTTAGATCATAAATGCAGATCATAATTTGCTGAAATCTTTGAACTGTTGCTCACTTTCATTCTTTTCTTTGTCTCTCCCTGTCTCCACCCACCCCCACCCCCCCCAGCAATAAACTGCCGATGTGGGTTAGGTTACTGGTCATTAAATATCATGTTGATGTGCTTAGGTTAATAAAATGGTTTTAAATGAGTTGATGGTAAAAAGAGATTAAAACGTTTTTTTTCTTTTTGTTTTTCTTTTGTAGGACATGCATCACTTTGAGGAAGAATTAACGTGTTCCATTTGCTATAGCATATTTGAAGATCCACGCGTTCTGCCCTGTTCCCATACGTTTTGTAGGAACTGTCTGGAAGGCGTTATTCAGCTGTCTAGCAACTTTTCCATTTGGAGACCCCTGAGAGTTCCTCTGAAGTGTCCTAACTGTAGGAGTATTGTTGAAATTCCTGCTGCTGGCACTGAATCGTTGCCTATCAACTTTGCGTTGAAAGCTATTATTGAGAAATACCAACAGGAAGATCACTCCGATGTTGCAACCTGCAGTGAACACTATAGGCAACCGCTGAACGTTTACTGTCTCTTGGATAGAAAATTGGTGTGTGGCCATTGCCTTACAATAGGAAAACACAACGGTCATCCAATAGATGATCTTCATAGTGCCTACATAAAAGAAAAGCAGACTTCTGGAAAACTTCTCGAGCAGCTAACTGATAAACACTGGACTGATGTATGTTTGCTTATTGAAAAGCTGAAGGAACAGAAGTCCCAGTGTGAAAGCATTGTTCAGGACGATAAAAAAGTAGTAGTGCAGTATTTTAAGAAACTTAGCGATACCTTGGAGCACAAAAAACAAGCTCTGCTGACTGCACTGGACGAAATTAACACACACATTTTGGAAGAATACGAGCCTCTCATTGACAAGTTGAAAAAAATAAGGGAAGAACAGCTTGAATTAATGTCACTGAATACATCTATTCAAAAAGAAGAGTCGCCACTTATTTTTCTTGAGAAGGTGGATGATATGCATCAGCGTATAAAAGCTTTGAAACAGAAGCAACTACCGGAAGTTAAACCTGTGGAGATTTATCCACGGATTGGGCACCTGTTGAAAGATGTGTGGTCTAAAACTGAAATCGGTCAGATCAACAAGGTCCTCACTCCAAAAATAAAACTGATTCCGAAAAGGAAGTTATGCAGCAAAGGCAGTGGAAAGGAAGGAAGAGAATCTAAAGAGCTCCTCCAGGCTGTAAATCCTTTAGCAGTCCTGCTTCTTTCTGTACTAATAGTGGTAACTGTGTTTTCATTTCACAAACCGGTGTCCTCAGTTGTAATCGAAGCTGCTCCTGCTTATATCTCGGAATTCTTGCTGCATATTTATCAAGATTTCTGCACCCATTTGCAGAATATAGTGGATGTGCTGTTGCATACATCTAATTTACTGATCGAGTTTTTAGGGAGAATTGTTTCTCTTTGACATTTTCAATTATTAGATTAAATGTTAGTGTAGGAATCCACAGGTTGTTTGATTTTTTTTTTTTTTTTTTTATTTCTACTTAAAAGCTGGATTGTTAAAGCTCTACACTTTTCCTTTCTATTTCTATATCCTTCCTTTTTCTGTGCTGCATAGATTTCCTCTTAGCTAACTCTTAGTTAACTGAGATGATTTGCAACAAAAAAGGCTTCCTCTTCTGCTCACACAATACGGTAGGTTGGTAGGTGTTTGTTTAAACTGGCAGCTAGTCAGAAACAATGTCTGCCTAAGCAAGTTGTAATCAGCTTACAAATTGTCATCTGGAGTCCTGGTTGTAAAAACTCCTTCAGCATCTACTATTGGTGCTGGTTTTTTTAATAACATCATTTTAAATTAGGGGGTTTTTTTTAATAAAATCACTACAACATTAAAGGTTAAAAAACACCTCGGGCTGCAAACTGCCTAGTCCTCGCTGGGTCAGTCACTAGCTCTGGTGTGTATAAAACTCTTTTGTGTTGTACTGACCTCTTCGAATGTATTTTAACTGCTAACACCCGTGGTCTTTAAAGCGTACATTCATGGCCCTGGGTTTCATTTTGTTTGTTCCTAGTTACTAGTGGATGGTGTGATATCATCTTTTTTTCTTTTTTTTTTTAACCTGTTTATAATAACTTCGTGTCTTTCAAATGGTTCTCTCCACTTTACAGAGCAGTATTGGTAGGAGTTGTGAGGTGCTGCACACAGGGTTTTAGTGCCAGCTGCGCACAAACCAGGTGTTTGTTTAGTCTGGCAGGGAGCTCTCACTGCTTACTAAAATGAGCCCCGAGTTTTTGCTAAATCATTTAACATGTAGTGAAAATAGATATATACTGTAGTAAGTAGTAAAACTCCCACTGAAGTCAGTGGTATAAGGATTTCAAATGTTGTCAAGAGCTCTTAAGCCACCTTGACAACGCATGTAAATTTATATTCAACTTTTCAGCACAAATAAGAGATCTCTACCTTGACATAGAGGAAACACAATAGCATTTTATTCTGCAGTCAGATGATCACAAATGCTGTTCACTGCTTCTGATGAGATGCGACACCCCTGGCGAAAAGCCCTTTTTGGCCTTCGGTTATCAGCAGGCCAAGCGCAGTGAGTACTGGGACAGCCCTGGGGTGTCACAGTTACAACAGCAGAGCGCAGATGTGGTTACAGTTCACTAAAGCCCCAGTATTCACCGAGTCTAATTGTATTTGACATGATAAAAATAATAGGATATTCTAGCATAGCAGCATTCCTTGGCTGTTGTATATTTTTAAATACTAGATGTTGTTTAAATAGTGATGGGATTCTGAGGCTAGCCTTTACATATACTACTCGGTATTTGAAACCCCTGTGCAACCCAAAACTTGCCCGCAGGCACTAGTGGGGTCCTGCAAAATACCGGTTACCTGCCAGATGTCCAAGAGAGCTGAGAGCAAGGTCAGGCCTTGGATGCGATGCCAATACATTTCTTAAGCTGAAATAAGGATCCTGGTAATAATATTGATATCCTGGTATTGCTGTATGGATAAAACACTAAGTCTGGCCAAACAGCTACTGCACAGCTCCCTTCTCTGCAGCTCGGTGGGTTTGATCGACTGAGGTAGGAGCCGGCAGCGCCTCGGAGGAGCAGGCCTTGCCTGTGTGGTAGGAGCGGTTTCTGTAATTTGTACATAAGTTTTCTGTAATCTTTTAGCGTTACAAAGGCAAATGCCATTATACCACTGGTCAGGTTTTGAAATGGTGTTTAGGTGTATCCGGGGACTGTGTAAATGTTGTCGTACTAATTTCCCAATAAAATTGGGAATTTTTGTCTTGAGCCCTACTAGAAGGCTGGCACTTGGCATGCAAGTCTCTCAAGACCTGGTGCAAAGCGTCTGTTTGCTACTAGCTGTGGCTTTTTTGACTTACCTTCCTCTATTTTAAAAACTTACTTTATATGCAATTTTATTTTTCAAGACTACAGGGATTTATAAGATATGCCTTTACTGCTGATTGAACCATTTAGTACTTGTACTTATAATGCACTATTTTAATAAATTTGCATACAAATAAAATATATTCTTACAGTAGGATTGGCTAACACTTTGATTTCCTTCCTGCGCAGACCCTTCCCTGATTCTTAAGCAGCGCTGGCAGATGGAGGGGAGGAGGGAGAGGGAACGGTGAGTCTCACTGAGGCAGGATCGTGGTGGCTCTTCAGCAATGCTGTCTAGCTGCTGTGTTTGTTTTCTTTCAACTGCCTGGTTTTCATTTGTTTTGGGTTTGGTTTGTGTTTTGGTTTTTTTGGTTTTTATTTTTTTTTTTTCAGCATGACCTGTAGGAAGATTCTCTGACAAGGCATGTCACGAGGTGGGGCAGTGTGGATTTTGTGGTCTTTCATGTTGCCCACCACAGGCCTGTTTGTTTTACTGATTTTTCTATCTGATGGTGAGTAGTGGTGTTTGACTGTTGCCGAGCTGTGGTTTCTGAAAACTGCCCAAATGTAACACAAAGATCTCTTCTGACAAGTAATAATTTAGGCAGTGCACATACAAACCACTTCATTCCATGTACCTTAATTTTCACTTGTCAATATTTGATAGAATCTTAATGTTTAACATTACAGTGAAAGCATCTCTCCCCGCTTTATAGCAAATTATTACAGCACAGCCCCTGTCTGTTCCAGATCAGCTCCACGTTGATGATTGTGCCTTTTAGGGTGCTTGGTATGAAAAGAGCAAGAGCTGGAAATACAAACAAGGACTAAGTGCACAACGAGCTGGTAGTTGAGGGCTGTTATTCCAGCTTTTCTGCTGCTGGCTGCCTTACTGAACAGCAGCACAGCAGTGACGGAGCTTTTTTTCCTCCAGGAAGCATGCCACCAAGAGACAGAGGCACTAGATCTAGCTCTGGGATCAGTACTCATACAAGTGTGCTGGACAGCAGCCTGACTTTTGGAGTAAAACCACACACTTTCAGTTCTTAAACTATTATAAAAAAAAAAAAATCAGTTTCAAAGCACAACATGTACACTGAAGTGTTGACAAGATGCTGGTGGAAACGGAGAACTGTCTGTGAGAGCTAGGTGAGTAATGGGAGCAGGGTAGAGATTTACTGCACCTCACCTCTTCCACAGGAACAGCATAGCCCTTTGTGAAATGACAGTAGAAGCGAGCAGAGGGTAGTTGCCGTGTTAATAAACCCTGAGTGTACAGCATGGCCACAGTCTGAGAGGGAGGAGTTGTCCCTACAGGAGGGGAGAGGAAAATAACTGAAAAGCAGCTTCCTAAACTGTACCAATTCATTACAACATGGCCACAAGTAGTGTCCAATTCCCTGACTGTGTGGCATTACACACGGCCTCCTTGCAATATACATGTAGATTATTTTGTATACTGACATCACGTACTGGAACTCCTACAATGAAATACTACAGGACACGCTGACGCCATTTAAAAGCAATTTTTACATACAGTAAAAACCAGGCATTTAAACCCAAATGCAGACCCCAAACACTGACGTAAAGCCTACCCATGGAGTGTTACAATGCAGCTAGATACATAATATGAGTTCATATAATTAAGATTGATATAGACTATATAATTTAAAAAATTGAGAGTGGTTTTATTAACAAGCTCAGAGAAACACAAACCTGAAAGGATAAAATCTCAAATACAAAAGTAGATAAAAGCAAAGAGCAGCAATGAGGGGAGAAGTTTATTCCACTCTGTTTTGAGCTATACTACACTGTTGAGTGCCAAGTTCAGCCAGTCCTTTGGATGCAATAACTTTGGGGTTTGTTGCCACGCTTTTCGTGGTATTGTGAGTCTTATAAATTCCAATTAATCTGTCTGCAATCTCAAACATGTTGTTTCGCAGGGAGATGATGATAAACTGTGCGTTTTTTGTTTGCTCCTGAAAGAGAAGTTATTTGTGTTAGCCCACAGTATTTCAAAAAGATCTGTTCTTGTACTATCTCTGTGCTCAGGTTTTAGGAACTAAGGAATATATCATCACTAGAAGTAGTTCTGTCATTCAACAAACCCACAGGTGATGAGGCCTCAGAGCTCCTGCTGTCCACGACACGCTCCCACCTTGGCTAGCAGCACAAAGCACTGCTGTTTACTTCAGCACCAGTTTCCTCCTTTTATCTTTTACATGACCTATTCAACTGAACTTGATTAAACAAACATATATATTTTTTTTCCAGAGTTGCAATTCACCGCAGTTTTAACGTGAATTCCATTTTTTACTAAGTAAGGTATTACTAAGTTACCCGAACCGTTACAGCAAGGGTTGCTTTAAGAATGAGAAGCAAAACGATCCTATTTCCCACACAGCAGGAGAGGAGCATCTCAGCTAGGCAAAACGAAAAAGTGGAATTTCTCTGGGTAGAGGGCACAGCCTGGCAACACCAAGGCGTAGCTGCCGCTGCCACATCCAAGAAATCCAGTAAGGACCGAATGCCAACAGAACAGGATTGCAGGGTTGGGTAAAACCCAGCCCGTGGCATGCAGCGCGGCACCGGGAGGGTCTCCATCGCCGATCAGAGGTCTCGTAACACCCAACAATGCCGACATGAGTGGAGCTGGTTACACGAGCCCCTTGGCAGTCTGCGGTGTGTCCCTGCTGCCTGGGCACAGCAAGGGCTGGCCACCAACCTCTGTTTTCAGAAAGCAGCTGTAATCACTTTGAGGAAATGTACGGTACACAATGCATACACTTGCTTTTATCTTTACATGTAAGTTTTATGAGGTTAAAAAGGCCAGATGTAATAAAAATGGCTCGAGTATCAGTTACAATCTTCTCTCCTAGGGTAGTACTAATTCAGAAGTTGTATACAAAATAGGAGCTACAGCTCGATACTAAGCTATAATTTGGATTGAAGAGCTAAACTATACTAAGTTTCAAATTTAAGTTTTTAGTCTGCACTGCAGTTGATATTAAACTCTTTGCTCTACCAAATCACATGCAGGTTATGGACCCTCCTTTGTGAAAAACAGGCATTGTGGGAGCAAAGTTTAAAACTTCAGTTGCAGGCAGGTATCTTCAAAGCATCTCCCTAATTTTAAGTAGCTAATCATAATCTTTGGCACTTCTAGGGTTTTCCCAAAACCGGTAGTTATACTTGGGATAACTTTGAAAATTCTAAGTTTAAATTAGCAACCAGTACTGTAGCAACATAAATGTTTGCTTGACTTAAATATGGTCATGACAGAATTTTTAAAGGCACGAAAGAAAAAAAAAACACTAATAAAGACACAGACTAAAGAAACCTATGGGACAGAGCTCATGTTAATGAGATGCAAGTATAAAACCCAGGAACCTTGGCTGCTCCTGAGAATGAAATCATGAGTTTAGATACATGAAGACATTACTAAAAGCTAAATAAATTACTGTATTCTCAGAAGATTATAGCTGATTATTTTGGGGAAAGTATCTATATTTTAAAGAGGAAGCAGTAGCAGCAAGGTTACGTGGAAATGTGGCACCTTTGGCAAACTCTAGTGCTCTTTAGACAGCTTTTGAAACAGGATTTGGAGAGAAAAAAACCCTTGTAAATCCCTCTTATTAGTTGTCTCATTTCAGGAAAGCATCAAACTTAGCAGCTTAGAAAAAAATATGCTGAAAGCAACATTCTAAACACCTTTCTGGAAATCTACTTAGTACATAGTTTCCACTTAAAAATCCAGAGTAATAAGAGTATTAAATCTGGCCATAATTGTGTTACCACTTTGTCTTTTCTGGCAGAGAAGAAAATATCTTAGAAAAATTATACTACAGGAGTTAGAAAAATTATACTACAGGAGTTACCATTAAATACTTACATATATGTAAAACGCTACAATAGATACATTTTTGAAGTCAAGTGCTGCATCAATCTCATCCATAAAATAAAGTGGCGTTGGCTTGTAATGATGAAGAGCAAAAACTAGAGCCAGTGAACTAAGAGTCTTCTCTCCTCCTGATAAGTTAAATATCTTCTTCCAACTCTTCTTTGGAGGCCGAACACTGAAACAAGTTACACAGTTTGTAACTTACTTCTGTTTATGATGAAACTAAGTGTGTCATGGTGAAAAGCAAGTCACAAGGCAGCAGGGAGTTCTTGGAAGACACAGACACATAAAGCAGCTCTACTAAAACCATGGATGAGCTGCTTCATACTCTTGGTCCTCCACAGCTGAGAGGCAGCAAACAGGCTTATTTCTCTTCACCGTGGAGTAACGCCCCGGGTGTGTACACAGCTACACAGCCAGCTGATGTCTGCCTGAAAAGCTCCTCTAACACTCGTCTGTTCTCTGGAGGAACTATAACACTTAAGAACTGCTATTTAATTACCTTTCAAAAAGTGCTATTCTACTCTTAAGTAATGAATATACTCTTAGGAGCATTTATGACAGAACAATCTCCAGTTACCAATGTGATTGACACAATTCCCTAGGCAGAATGAAATGATTTGGGAATTAAGAAACCCTGAGAAATTACTTCAAAGTCAAAGCTTTTTAACTGCTTTAGTTACTTATTTCTCCAGGAGAAATGAATCTCTTCGTTACCCAATGCTAAAAAGTTGTGGCTTCTGTCAGTATCTTGCCAAGAAGGAAGACTCTCTGTCTGGGTTAGCTGCTGATCCATTAAAATTTACCTAAAAAGCAGGCTGAAAAAAGGAACACAACAATTAAGCATTACAGCAATAATACAAAGTATTTTGACAAACCTAAACATGATTCCTTCAGAGAAGGGATCCAGGCTGTCCACAAGTTCTAATTCAGCATCTCCTCCCAAAGTAAGCATCTGGTAGTTTTCCTTCAGTTTGTTTGTTATTACATTAAATCCTGCCATAAATTCATTTAGCCTTTGTTTCCTAAGTTCTTCAAAAGCTTGTCTGAATTTGTCTCTCTCAGCGGTAATGTCATCCAGTTCAGCCACACGTTTCAAGTATAGCTCTTCCTGTAGAAAAAAAAACCCAACCCACAAAACTACAGTTAAAGAAGATGTCTCCTTAATTTAGATTTTAAACCATTTTTCCTACCACTTGAAAACTCATTTTTCCCAGAATGGCTAACAGCGTTGAAACAAAAGAACAAAACCAGACCATCTCTTTTTTCTTATCTCTACACTCCATGTTGCTGATCTCTCTATACTGGAAAACCCACGTTAAAACAAAGAAAAATTTGTTGAATAGGCCAATATTATTGAAATGAGCATTCTGAGGAGAAAAAAAAAATCCAAGTATTGTTGTATATCTGTGAAGACTGTCAAGACTAGCTGACTGTAAATAAACAAACTTTCACAGGAGAAAGTTGTCTTCACCTGCTATCTATGGTGTCAAACATAAAAAGGCAGATGTAAGCTCCTCAATACAACTTTGACACTTGGCTAAATACAAGCTAACAACTCTTCAGGATGCTAGCAACAGCACAGCCTGCAGAGGAGAAAGGGAAAAGTCAAGGGTTCCATTTTGGTTTCCAACAGAAGGGAAGTGAAGAAGAACAGGACCACCTTTTCCTGGTATGCCTATAGATGAGATATTTTCTTGTGTCACCTAGATAAAGAGTGCACTTTTGCAGGCATTTTCAAGTGCAGGATCTATTTGAGCAGTCACCTGAAGAAAAACGCACAACTGGAAGGTTACTGCCATACTTCAGAAGCACTGACATCAATTCTGGACAGATTCAAGTACGGGAAAACAATAAAGCTGTATACACAGCACTTACCCGAGATGAAGGGTGTACCGTACTACTGCACTGACAGGCAATACAGTATCAAAAAGATGAATCCTACTACTACACAATAGTAATTAAGCTTACCTTCTTCTTATATTCTGCAATAGCACCAAGGTTGGGTTTCATTTCATGACATTGGGCTTCCAGGAGAGCTATTTGATTAGTGATAACATCTGGATCCCTGATAGCCTCAAGCTCTTCCTGACTTAGTACTGGAAGTTCTTCAGGTGGTTTATCTTCTATGGGGTGCAGTGATAATTTTGATATCTAAAATTCAAAACCAGTTACTAGAAATCTTTAAAGATCACATTACTTATCACATGAACATGTTTCTAAAAATAAACATTTGCTGTATTAGTACATACTGAAGCTTCCAATCTCAAAACATTCAAAGATTCTTCACATAACTCCCTTTAAAAGTAAGATGTGAAAACAAAAAGTATTCTTTCATCCTATTATTCTGTTCCTGAAAATTATATACATCATTCTTACAAAGGAGCTATTTCTCTGTAACAGCAGCAGTAGCAGACAATGAGAAAATCTTCTCTACTGATGCCATAGAACTTAAACCACTACTTTGTGTGTTCAGGATTGAGAAGTTTCTGTCAGCGGCCTTGCTTGCTGGGTAGCTGCCCCTGTTATCCTCGTATTAACAAGGGTATAAAGGGCACCCTGTCCTGCAAGATCATCTGCTGGTCTAGATCCCTATCTCTGTTAAGGATTTAAAGGACATACAATAAAATGGTAATGTAAGTTTATGAACTCCAGGCACCTAACTGGCCTCTTCTCTGAGCATGCCTCCCTGGACCCACACCTGATTTTTGCTGTTTCCGTAAACCAGGAAAACCAAACCAAGACCAACCCCCAGCACTGCCTCTTGTTGACACTGCACTCAACTAACCTATGGGCCAGAAAAAGTCAGGATTCTGTGCGGAATTGGTTCCAGAGGAATTAAAAGCCCTTCCCAGAAGCTGATCCGAGACACTTTTGAAATGAACACACCAAGTGTCAGACAACGCTTAGCACTATCTTGTCCAACAGAACTAGAGCAGCTAGAAGGGACGTGACTGCAAGAAATATGGTGTGTGTAAAGCTGTCTGTGTGTTTGTGCCTGCAGCCCCGCTCGGATACAACGCCCAGACTGAGCAGCTAGGTGTTGCAGCAGCTAGATTTAGCAACTCCTTGCTCCCGCTGGCTCTAATTTATCCAATGACCTGGTCCAAGCAGCAGTCTCTTCCTGGCCCCATGGACTTCCTATTGGCCCAATTATCTCTAACTGAGGAAAGGCGATTTGATGTACCAAACGTACTACAACTTTTAGGTGAAATGCTTTCAAGGGAAAGGTCTTGCCATTTTATAAAGAACAGCTTAGTGAACACAGCCATACACATAACTTGTGTTTTAGTTATCAATGACTTACTCCTCCCTCCTTCTCTTACCTATGAGGGTGCCTACCTTTTTATAACTTTTTTTTTTTTTTCTAAAACTATGTACAGAGAAGATACGCAGGCACAAAAAGTCTCCTGGTTGCTGTTTATGGCCTACTTATTTTTCCCTCACTGCTCTTAATTACTTGTAGATAGCATTATGTCAATTATAGTTATCATACCGTTATTTCATAAATAAAAAAACTTGAAAAGCTAGAAGCCATGTAATACAGAACTCATCCGTAACCTTGTATGCAAAACAAAGTAAAAAAGACTGAAAGGTCATATTTTTTTCTGATTTTTTTTTTATAGCATAAACACCAATAAACTGTGACCTGAACATGAATTTTCTCACAAATTAACTATTTTATAACTACATGTTAACATACTAATCTTTTGAGATCTTACAGTTCATGTTTTAGGAACTAAACAATTTCCTTACCTCTTTTTGCCAGTATTTAATCTTTGACTGGTGTGCAGAAATATGACTATCAATTTGCTCAATTTTCAGCTTAATATTAAGAGCTTCCTTTTGAAGCACATGTTCATCATCTTGAATAGTTTTAACCTCCTGCAGTAAACTGCGATGCTCCTCCTGAACTCCTGGCAACACTTCCTAAACAGAAATGACCAGAAGAGTGCATTAATCAGTTGCCTACAAAAATGTTACCACTTTCTCAGGTTACAGATTTGCTTTCATTGTATTATTCATAGAGCTTCCTCTCCACAATCCTAAATACTGATGTAAACAAATACCTATTCTTGTATTTAAATTAACCAGGTCCCTGAATTCTGGAATGACTGCAAATATGCTGCAGTTTACATTTTCATTCCAGATCTGGATTAAATGAGTCCCACACTCAGATGTTTTTAGCTAAAAGGCAGTTTTAGAGAAAGACAGTCTCAAAGAAACAGCTTTATTTGGAAGAATTTCAGCCATCGTGGTTGTTTTCATTCTCGTCTGCACATAAATCTAGATGGGAAACTGAAGTCCCACTTAACTGGAAAAAAAAAAAATCTGGTTTTAAGCAAGTTTTATGACCAGTAATTTCTTTGGGGAAACTTGGTTTAAGTTTTTTCTTAGCTTCAGAAAATTGGGTCAAGATATATTTCCAGATAAGTATTAAAAACCCCAAAACATTCCCATTCCCTGACTGTTGTGGAACATCACTCAGCAGCTGCAGAATAGAATAGAAGGATATAACTAGGATATAATAAGGATATAACTCATCAACCTGATTTTACCCGAAGGCCAGACTGCTCACTAGGACTGTTTTAGCCTATTCCCTGCCCCCCCGGGCCCAGCACCTGTATTTAAAGGTCGACTTTGATTAATGATTAAACAAAATTATTAATTTTGTATGAATGCAGACAATATATTGCAGGATACAGAAAAGAACATTCTTTGCCATTTTATCCCTGTGTGAGTTTTTGGAGGATGAGTAGTAGAATAACTGAGAAAAATGAGAGAAAAAGATACTATCGGCTAATGCAATGCCTTGCTAGGCCTGCCTGGAATGTCTAAGGATGCAGGCTAACAGACATCAGCTGTTAGAGTAACTCTGGCGCAACAACTGTTACCTAAAATTTATTTCACAGACTGCATCTTCCATGAAGAGATACACTAAATTAACATGACACTTACTTCAGCTTGCCTGCAGTCATTTATAATCTCAGCAGCTTTGTCTTCTAGCTTAGTCAGCTCTTCTGTTAAGTCTTTAATTTCCTTCTCATTATCTTTAATTTCCTTCTCTGTGCGAAGAACAGACTCTTCAGATTTTTTCAGGTTTCTGAACAGGTACAGAGATGTTTGTATACCTCATGTGAGTGCAAATATGACTTACATATAGCAGACAGGCCTCATTAAATGATTTAATATGTTCTTTGAGAGACAGTTTTGACATTTGTTTTAAGTATTCATTATGTATTGTTATGCTAACATAAAAAATACATCACATTTTACTTCCTGACATGCCTCATAATAAAATTAGTCCCTTCAGATCTGAACTGCTCCACTGCATGGCAATTCAGTGCTATTTTGAATCTTTATCCTGAAATACTGCATTTTAGTAATAGGCAAATATTAATAGAAAAATACCGATTAAACATGACTTTTAAACTGTCTAGTAGAAACTACAAAATTGCATTTCCCTTTACCTCCTCTTACCTACCTCCGGAGTTTTATACATGCAACTGAAAATCGGATTTTAGGATCACGGGATTTTTAGCTATGGAGACTACTTAAAACAAGCAAATATCCTGCAGGCACTCATGCCCACAGATACAGCTCTTTGAAGGCTGACGTGACTCTCCTTGGTCAGTTTTCCCTAAGCTTTCTAGGTCTCTGATCCTTTGCCCGTAAAGCACACTAACAAAGATTATGGTTCTTAATTAAGAACCAGTTATCAGTTTGAGGTAAATCAGTTTAGAGAAGAAGGTTGCGACCTTCTCCCTCCAGTTTTCCTCTAGCCCTGAAGAGGTGAAAACCATCTTCTCGAGCCAGACAAATCCTCCCCTAACCGCGGAAAGGTCCAACTGTAATCAAACACGAATCGCAGCAATATACAATTACAGCCTAAAGCTTTACCATTGAGCACACTGACATCTACTGTACCTGTCCGCAGTCTTGACTGCCACTTGGGCTTTAGTAATAGTTGAAGTACATTCATCTATTTCTTTGTTGATCTTATCAAGTTTGTCTTGTTGTGCTTTAAGTTTATGATTATTGATATCAATTATGAGCTTATGTAGCCGTTTAACTTCATTTTCTATTTTACCAGCTTTCTCAGCAACGCATTCGTAATCTGTCGAAAAACAAAATCAAGTTAAGGTCATCATGCTGTCCCTAGGAACACTGGACTACTGCAATACATCAAGATTTAAGTGATAAAAAGCTCTGCTCTATTAATATATTGGGAAGTCTACTATTTCTTTCTACTGTTAAAAACATTGGGGTTTTTTTTACTGTGGCAAAAAGAAAAAAATACCACATCTTTCTGACACTGTTATATTACCAAAGCTTTTTTGATGTAAACCACCAAAAAATTTAACTGGATTACTTAATGTATATGGAGTACTGAAATACATGAGATGGCACATAGGAAGCTATTCCAAGCTCATTCTTTGCATTTATTTAATAGGAAAATGCTCAAAGGTTAAATTGTAAGAACTAGCCACTAGCTGTTGCTCAGCGGCTGGTATTACTGCATAGTTACTAAACATGCTGAATAATAAGATAGCCTACTCTACCTTGAAGGGAGATAAGTTTCCTTATTTAGATTATACTCAAAACTCAACAAAACCATCTTAACCTGAACAGCTTTCAAAAATGAAACAACATAGCACCTTAGTATTCTAAGGGCGAAACAAACAAATAAAATCCCACACTAAGTTGGCTACAGATTTATAATTTCTTTGGGGGACAGAAGGGGTAAAGCTGAGACTGGAAAGGTAGAAGGCAGTCATCTCTCCAGGAGAACACGGGTTTGTGTCTCTCCATTATTTCGTACAAATGTTAGAGAAATTTACAACATCAAACCTTAGTGTGATTGAGAAAGTAAAGCATTCGTACTCTGTTCAAAAGAAGCATAGAGGAAATCCATAGTAGTACATATTCTCTTCCCTAAAATGCTATGAAAGCAGAATTGTGGGGGAAGGGAAATATGTTTCACTGTGCTCATGTCATTCCCTGACCAAGAAATACAAAGAAGCAGTCAAGGTTTACTTTACTAAGCTACCAATTTCTTCAGGGAAACAAATTCAATTTCTCAGAGTAAACATCTTTCACAAAAAGAATAGGGGTACAGTGTGCTGACAACAAAATACAGGGTATTCATTTTATAGACTCATGTAATCGTCCAGTTAGAGCATGGCAAAAGCCTTTACTGAACTTTAATATCATTACCTCCACATTAACAATTCTTACCCCTAATTAAACTAAGTTTACCTATGAATCTGCATATAATACAGCCATAAAAATCTAACCAAATAAACAAAAAAATACTGAAATTGATGTTCAGCTTGACTGAAACATGAACTGGAGCAATTGCAAAAAAAGGGTTTTCACCCTCTAATCTCTGGAAGCACCTTTTATCCCTCACTTAGGAGAAAAGAGGTTCCAAACCAAGATATGGTCCTGCACTGGTAATCTGAAAGAACAAAGCCATAGCCGTTCATTCCTGTATTAGTAAAAGAACATGACTACAATTTTTATCTATAATCCTCTCCCCCCAAAATGTACCTTTTTTGTAACTATTAAGGATTTTTTCCAGTTCCTTCTGTTTGTTTTTGTCCGGAGCAGCAGCAATTACATTAGCTTCAAGTTCCTTAACTTGGGTTTTTAGATGAATTTCTTGTTCAGATAAACTCTACAAAAACCAGAACTGTGTTAGAATCCTGTACTTTAAAAAGATCCTTGACACTAACAAGGACTATGTTAAGCTGAGACTGAGAAGTTATCCCCCTGCACGTTGACAGCCAGATATTGCCTCAATAATAAACTTGTTCACCTGGATACTTGCTGTATACTTTTCTAAAGTATTTCTCATTTTCTGAATATCTTGGCGGAGATTTCTTATGGCTTCTTCAAGTTGTGATTTCTCTTCTTCATACTGTACTGCTCTTTTAGAATCCTTCTGCAGCTGAGATTCCATTTTATTGATCTACACAAAAATACGATTATGATCATTTGCCTAGTGTCACCACTACAAAACGAAGCAACATCTCATTCATGTGCTCGACAATCTATGATCTCTTAAATCACAAGAGGCAAGCGCAGTAAAAACTTGAAAATTTGTCACAGCTGGACAGAATATGGAGGCTGACTGCTGAGATCAGTTATAGCAGTGAAAACCAAGAGAGAAGCAAGCATAAGAAAAAGTAAGCTGAAGAATACCTGTCAAAATAGGTCGTAATAGAGAATTGTTTTAAGGAAATAAAACTAGATTAAGCTTGAAAGGCTTAAGCCAGAATAGTGAAGGCAGGAACCCAAGAAACACACAAGCAGAAGCTAGAAGCAATTTTTACTACAGTTAAGATTTGATGCTTGTTGGTTTCTGTGGTAATCTGGTGTGAGGAAGACAAGCTTTTCCAAATAGTAACCGGTCAAGTGACCAAGTCTTGCAATTCACCTTAAAGAGCAGAAGGAATAAGGATACACTTCAGATCTCAGCCCATTTTCTGTTTTTACATATAGAGAACTAACAGGCAAGGATATGAATATACTTGGTCTACCTGGAGTTGTCCACTATGCTAGACAGGTACAAAACTCTTGAAAATGGAGAAATTAAGTTACAGCTATTGATCGTTATTGAGTGCCACAGTATCTCTCATTGGCCAAACAGAAAACAGTAGATAAGCCTGCCTCTTGGAGAGACCAATGAATAAATCTAAAGCGTGAAGACAGGAAATAACAAAAGTCTGTTAATTAGCAAGATCTAAATATGAGCTGCCTTATATATTTATTGACCCTTTACAAGGCTAAGGCAATAACCCTTTGTCCATGAGGTTGGTTCATTAGTGCTCTACAAGTACAGCATTATCTGAATAGGCTTGACGGAAAAAAAAAACAACACGGGGGGCAGGGGAGGGGTAATAATTGTATGTCAAACTCTCCAGGGTTTGCAGAATTTTATCTTTTCTTGGCCAATTACATCCTATTTTCCAAGCTGAGGGAAGGTGAAAATACAGAAGACAGATGAGAGAAGAATAGATATATATTTTAACCTCTCAGATAAAACCAAAACGTGCAGAAACATCAGCAATGACAGCAAAGGCGGTGACATGGTTATCTCCTCCAGCAGAGAAATGAGATAGAGAGAATCTTGAAGTTGAGTTTGATTTTGAAGGTCTCCAATGTGAAAGTATTTTCACCTAAAACATACTAACTACTGTTCCTGTGTCCTTAGTGGTAAGCAAATATTCAACCCTTGTGTTGGCTTATAGCTCTCATTCCTAAAGAGCAGAAGTTTGTTCTCCTGTAGCGAGAGGACTAATGTCAGGAGTTACACAGGGGAGCTTGTCTTCTTGAGGAAGTATCAACACTTTGATGTTTGATCTCAGTTAAGTTGATCAGCAGATACTAGACAAAAAGGCCACAGGCTGCATCCACACTAAATAAAGCTACAGACTAAAACCTAAAAGAATTCAGAAGGAAAAAGCAAACTGTATCTTGATATTCCAAAACAGTCTTGAAATACAAATTGGATGGAAAGCTCTGCCACTCCCTGACAAAGCTTACAAGGACATAAATGAAGGACTAAACCTGTCTTTTCTTGCTGGTGAGGTTTGTGTGGACCGCTCTGCAGCTCAATGGTTCCTTATGATCAATACCTTCCATGTTCTCATCCCTACCTTCAGTCAGTTTACCCAAGCTATCAAAAGGAAGCACTATGAGACTAAAAATTAAATAATAGGCATATGATAGCTGGGCTATGAACAAATGTGCTTAAGAGGAATATAACTTATGCTAACCTTGTGAACTTCAAATCATTGTTAATGTATCTTGCATCACAGACTGTTAACTACTCATGCCAATTTAAAAGGACGTAGCACATGTGTATGAACTACCAAAACAAAGAACTTTGACAAAATTCCACTTTTAATTAATATTATGTACTAACCTCTTCTTCTGAAACATCCATTATGACGGAGGAACCCATTCTGCCCTTCATTACTTTACCCCCACCGCCAGTCATTGTTCCTAAAGTAAAAAAGTTGAAAAGAAGTTGGTGAGCTTATTGTGCTTAGATATCATCTATAAAGTGCTTAAAATGTAATTGCAAGTTTGCACTTAAATACCTGACTGTTCAATGATTTGTCCTTGCAGTGTTACCACCCTCCATCTTTTCTCTTTTCGGAATGCTATTCTGGTAGCTTCTTCCAAGTTATTAACTACCAGAGTATCACGTAATGCGAAGTAAAAAGCCAGGCGAACCTTCTCATCTTCTACTTTCACCAGATCAAACAACCGAGGAACATTTTCAGGAGTTGAGACTTTTTGCATTTTTTTTTCCCATACAGCCATCTACATCAAAAAAGTAAATAAAGGAATGAGAGATTCCTTAGAATAAATTATGAGGTCATTTCATTATTTTAAGGTATGTTAAGGCTTTAAAGCAATTAACGTTATTAATCGTAGTGCAATTAACAGTAAAGCTTCCTTCCTTGGGGATCTCTACTTCCAGTATAATTAAAAACTCACTGATAACTCATTGCTCTCTTTCATGGTTTTCATTGTTTATACAGTTACTAGATTACTTGGATTATTAAGTTTTCTATTTTGCTTTAAAAAAAAATTAAAAAAAATCTAACTATAAAAACATAAATGACATGCCAAAGATCTGTTGTACACATACAGGTATCTAAAAAGCCTTGTCATTCTCTGTAAGTAAATGTTATCATTTGCTAGTAGAATATTCTAAGGTACCAACAGCCTATTAAAACGGTTTATATTTTAGCTTTACCAGTATTAATACATATACAGTGTAATATATTAATATATAATACTTATTTATACACCTGCATGTTAATACATTATACATATACAGTATTAATACTGTGCACATTAGGGTAAATCAACAATTTGTTTTGCTGAAGTGCTAGTACTTACTTTGTCCAGGGCTATAAATGTGGCAACTCCAATTCCTCTTGCCTTTAAGAAATTCACACATGCCTCTGCAGTATCAATTGTATCGACAACAATGTTGTCTAAGGCCCCACAAGACGATGAAATAGCAACATCGTACTTTTCAGTGATAGCTCCCAGGTCTCCCTAATAATTGAGGGTCGAGGGGGGGGGAAGGCAGAAGTACACCAATTAGTTTGGCATCAATGTTTTGTCTTGGTATTAAGAAATAAATGACAAAAAATTTACACAAAGGTAAGTGAGATGAAAACAAATTATAAAGAATTTTCTGTGAAAGAACTTAAACCTTAATTAGAACTTGTAAAATAATACCACACATGTCTTCTCCAGCACACTGCTATTTATGTATTTCTAATGTACTTGTTCCCGTAGTAGAAATTCATATACTCAGAGCTTCTAAAGTGGTGCTTCTGGTAGAGCAACACAGTAGCATTGATATATTTTCTGTAGACAAATGTTAAACTTTATATGCCAGCATTTTAGTGAGGCAGTCTGGCCTAACAAAATTACTTAATGTGTTCTGTGTATGGTTCTACCACCAGTCAGCTGGGTAGGACCTGGCAAGTCATACACTTCTGCATGCCATCCTGTACTGATCTGAGAAACGGGTACAGGGGTGTTCATCATCTTTGAAAAATTATTGTGTATCTACAGGTAAAAACAGCATGCACAGCCAACTGAGTTACCCAAGAAGAGATTAACCTTACACTCCTCTCTGTGGCAAGTGCTAACAGAGCATGAGACAAAATACATGCCAGCTGTACTAGGGAGTGGTCTGCTGCTGTTTGAACTTTATCTTTTTTATAAATCTATACGCACATAAATAAATACACATACACTAAATAAACTGATTTTTCTGAAGCAGAGATAATTCTCCTTGGACGAGCGGGTGGAGGGAAAAAAAGAAAGAAAATTGCAGAACACAAAAATAGCACTTTTACATCTACAATGATACATGTGTATTGTTTGGTGCTAGGAAAAAAAAAAAGGAATGAAGAACTCTACCTCAGCTGCAAATTTTCAGAACGTTAGATCAACATTGCTTGGAAAGAACTGATAGCACTCAACGTTTTGCTATGACATAGCTTTCCTTGGTCTTCTGAAACACCAACATTGCTCTTTTTGATTTGACAGATATGCAAGTAAAACGAGAGGAAACAAACAGCAAAGAGATCACCAAATTTTCTAATTTTGAAGGAAAAAAAAAAGCGTACAGTTCCACATTAAATTACATATAAGCTGTAAGATGTTTTTTTAAGTTTCACGGCAGTTCTACCAAGCATGCTGTTAGCAATTGATTCTACCTTCTGTAGCACCAGAAGGTAAAATGCACTACTCCACAACACTTCTCCAGCAGAGATGTTCCTAACGTTCAAAGGAATCAGAATCACTACAGCTGTCAGTAATAGCTCAACAGAGAAGCACAGGCAGGACCAAAGCATGGACAGGTTTACTAGACATTGGTAGTATTCCTGGCTTGAGCATATTCCCATAGAGACAGCAGCGACATCATTTAGCTTAAAGATCAGCCTACCAAAACCAAAAAGCTTTCTCATAGCCATTGCCTTTACTTAGTGCTGAGTAGTGGAACCTCAACAATCTTCTGTTTTTAATTTATAGCAAGTCCACAGGATTTGCAACTCTGTTGTCCAAATTCAAAGCACCAGAGAAGTGAGGAATGCTATCTTTTACTCAATTACAGAAACACCATTCTGTTCCTATAAAGTTTAAGACTAAAAGTAGAATAGCCTTTTAAAATTTACCAGTCTTCCATATATTCCACGAATATTTCCAGATTTCTTCTGCTGAAGCAGAGCCTCAAGCACTTTTCCTCGACTGCGACTTAGTGCTAAAGAACTTTTGGCTTCTTCTACTTTTTGACGCAGTTTTCGAACAAGATTCTTAGCACCTGATTCTTCTTTTCCCAGCTTCTCAAGCTCATTCTCTTTCTAATGGTTAAAAGAAAGACATTATCTTAGCTTCACAAAAAGATTCCATTGTATCCAGGGAATCTTAGATTCACGATTGCATAGGCAATGAAACCAGCCACCGAAAAACAGAAGCAGCAAACATTTATCAGAAGAATGGCTGGTATTTGGATACACTTCAGCTAGTATTTAGTACACTTTGATAGAAATACAACAGCATATTAATTCATGAATCAGGCTTAGGACAAAGTAGTGGCATTTTTTTTTTTCTTTGGGGAATGAGAGGAGCAAGGGAAATTCAAAGAAAGCTCAGAAACATAGCCACTTATTTATTTTAACATGTCTCATTACGATATTTAAACTGATTCCCTTGCAGGGATATGTAGGATTTTATTTCAGTGCTTAATGTTAACATTTGCTTAACCCAAAGTAAGTTTGAAATCAAATACTTACTTCGCCAGTTAACTGAGTATTAGAATATAGTTTTTAAATGTTATCTTATTGGAGACAGCTTTTTGTTTATTTTCGCCACAATTATTGATAAGAAGAAGAATGGAACTTTGGTTTGTGTGTTGCAATATAGTGGTATAACTCAAATAACTTCTATATGGAAGTCAAGTCTCACCTCCTTCAATTCCTGTTCAGCTTGGGGTAATTTTACATGTATATCTTTGATAGCAGCTTTCCTTTCCTTAAGAGTTTCAGAAGTAGTCATCAGAGCCTCCTTTGCCTGATTTAACTGAGACACAGCAGTATTATGACGGCTGAGATAGATATCAAGCTCTGACTGGGCTACATCCATCTTCGAACGTGCTTCATTCACTGCTTTACTAAACTCCATAAGCTCTTTCTCTTTGCTCTGCAAAAATGGACAATGTTACAGCTGAAAACAGACAACTGTGGGATTTATTACAGCAATCACACTGTATGAAAGAAAGAAGAAATGGGCATATTCTTTCACTTGCTCTCCTGTCAGCAGAAAACAATTATGTTATCTAGAAGAACAAGTATTTCTTAATTTATTAACATATTCTGTATGGAAATGAAATAAGACATTTTTCATAATTATAAAGAACATGAGGGAATTATTATAGAACATTTCCATACAAGCTTTGTATCATTTTCGCAACTCAAATGGAGAAACCATGCTTTCAAGTACAGAAAATAATCCTCCAAATTTACAGGATAAATTTGCAGCCTCCAGATGTTTAGTGGTTGAACAGCTAATATCAACAATAACCAAGTGTTATAGTAGTTGTCGATTAATTCAAAGACAGATTACAGCTGCGCAAAAGGCTCACGACATACCATTTCAATATCTGTTTGTTTATTTAAGCAACATATTGGCTTAAAAATTTCAATGGGAGAAAATTAAAGTGTGTCAAATAATGGACGTGTAAAATTATATAATACACGTATATTAATTACATACTTGATGACATATGATCACTATAAAAAGCAGCCAATTTAACAAAAATTATTTAGCTCTGATTATAAATTCAAAATTAATTTCCCAGTTAGACTCCACTGAAGTAACACATGAAACTGTGTATTTATCATATAAAATAGCATTTTACAACTATCATGTGATCATTTCATTTGTATCAAAGCTATACATCAGTTGATACAGTAAGTGTACCAAGTCAAAACAGTTCAAACCTCTTTTTCTTCCTGAAGTCCTTGCGTTTCTTCCTTAAGGCTATCCATAACCTGCCTGAGTTTTTGTTCTTCTTTCTCTTTTGTCTTTTCAAGAAGCTCTTTCTCAGATGTTGCTTTGCTGATAGCTTTTTCACTATCGGAAGGTACGTTTTTCAATTCTTCTACCTACACAAGGAAAAGACTTTTAACTGCCTCTCCCACTGAAACAGAACAATTTTGCCTTATCTTTAAACCCTGCATCTCCAGTGCTACGTGGAAGTCAAAGGAAGTGTAAGCCCTAACGAAGCTCTCGTGTTTTTGTAGGGTAAGACACACTGTGTGGCTCTAGCAGGAGGCTTGGATTTTACTTGCAAGGCTTGTTCAGTTCTAGAGCCCATCCAGAGAGAAGCAAGCCACAGCAGTAAAAGAACACAGCTTTACACATAAGAACTCAAGTCTTTGAATCACAATAAGTCTTAATTCTTAAATACCTACTTTCAGAAGGCCACTCTCGATGCAGAGAGTGATTTACAATCTGTAACAGCTGGCAACAACCAACTTGGTAAAATATATCCATTAAATTAACTAGGGGAACAGAAAAAAAAAAGTGTTTAAAAAGGTAGTAACTGCAAGAACATGCAGTATTCCTGTAATCTCCACAAACATGATAAAAAGATGCTTTTCAAGCCATGAGACCTCCCCAACACAGCTGAGAAGCAACAGGAAAGCTTTTGACTTTGTCTTCAGGCAGAAAACAGTCTGGTACTGCTGGCCACAGTCTCCCATAGCAAAGATGTGCAATGAGCAATAGTTTAAGGGAGAATAATGAATTACTTCAGTAAGTGATTTGCAAACAAAATCCCTAGCTGATTTAAATGACATAAAATAACAGATTAAAAAAAACCTTAAACATATTTTTCCATCTTCTTTGTGGCACGAAGTACACTTGGCGTCCTTTGCACAAAGATGTTCTCATCTAGAGCAACCAATTACACGTTAGGTAAATCAAGTTGCAGTTCACACTACCTTTTCTTTGTCCTTCTGAAGTTGCTTCTCCAGTTTTTTAGCTCTGCTTTTGGCATGTTTTAGATTTTCCCTTACTTTAAGATCCTGCAGATCCAACTCAGTAAATTTTTCTTTATTTTCCTCTATGAACTTTGTAATTTTATTGAGTTTCCTGAAGGGGAAAAAAGAAACAATCATCTATTATGTACCCTTTAAAAATAATGTCAGTAGAGCTTGGCTTAGTAAGTAAGCATATAGTGTTTAAACCAATACTACTCAGTTTTTGTGAAAAGCAACATCCAATACTTACCTCTATTCACAGTATTTTCCCCAGGGAAGTGATGTTTCTTAAGAAAAAGATCAACTAACAAACCAATATTAAACATGCTTTCAGAAATTTTGGGTTTGTTTTTTTTTTTCTTTCTTTGATAGAGTGTATAATTCACATCTCTCGCAAATAACTTAATATGATCTCAGAAGATGAGAAGGTTAATATTGCAGTTGGATAGGAATCAGCACCCAGACAAATCAATTTTAAGGAAACACAATTTATGCCTAAAAGATTCACAAGGAAACCAGAGAAAAATACCTAACATCCACATACCTATCTCCCAATTATTTTTTTGTAGTAAAAAAAAAAAAGCATGTCCTTTAAAATCCACCAAAAATCAGACCTTTTCTTACTGTAATTGTGAATCTTACCCACATTTCTCCAAGAGAAGCAACCTGCAGAACCAAATCAAACCAATGAGAATTTTTTAAAATTTATTTTTGTGCAAAAGATCATTTAATTCATGCCAGAGAATGTTTAGAAATACCATAAGTGACTCTGCTCATCAGATAATCTAAGTTTTTGGTGAAAGAACTACTGAAAAACCCAGCTATGCTCCCTGTGATCATCCCCGTGCAACCACTGTATACTTCTGCTTTCCCAGGTCCTCCCCCGCTACCCCTGCAATACAACTACCACAGTCTTTTCTGAAAATCCTGCTAACTCTAACACCACATACGCAGATCATGTAAAATACAGTACTTACTCTTAGCTTACAAGTCTATACTTAAAGTACTTACTTTTCCAGTTCCTTTAAAGCTTTATTCTTGGTTTCCATCTCATCTGCAAGTTTACTACTCTTCTCATTAACAACTTTTGTTTCTTCATTAATTTTTTCTTTCTGCATTTCCATATCATTTACTCGTTTCTTTAGGTCATACCTAGGGGAAGGGAAAAAAAAAAACCCAAAACCAAAAACAAACAAACAAAAAAATCCCTAACAGAACAAACTGAAAACTCCACTTTTTTTTCCATAAAGCCAACATTCATAATGAATATGTATTTCCAATCTTAAGTATAATAAAGTGATTATGAAAAGTATTAAATCCTAATATCTGTTATTGAGTAACCTTGCCAATTTAGTACAAAACAGCAAGGAAATCTAACAACTTAGACACTTCAGATGAAAAATAGTCTTTAAGTGATCTACTTCCTGAATTTCAGTATAAAGCTGTACGAGATTAATTTGCTAAACTACTTTACTTTGTAAAAAAGCTGGCAAGCAGTTTTTTGGTTTTGTGCTTTTGTTGGGTTTTTTTTTCCTTGTTTTGGGTTTTTTGTTTGGTTGGGTTTTTTTGTTTTGTTTTAAGATTTTTATTAAAATGGTCTCTATTTTCCCAATGCTATTCAACTAATTTTGAAGGACTGATACGGCTGTTAAGAAATGCAAAATATTTCTAATTAAAGACATGGAAGCAGAGTTAAAACAACACCACTACCACATTAAAGCCAAATCAAAACTTTAGAGAAGTACTTACATATAGTATTGACAGATACGATTCTTTTCTTTAAACATTTTGTTTTCCAAACAAAGAAATTCAATGGCTTTATTCCTGTCGGCTTCCAAGGCATCCTTTTCTTTTTCCACCATCTTAACTCTATTTAACTAGACAAGACAGAGTCAGAGCTGACTTTACTGCTAGTACTACAGAAGAACAAACCATGAGGAGAAAAACCCCAGACGGTTTGCAGCGCACATGTCCTCTGGAGAGATGAACTTCAACAATTAACTCTGCAAGGCAATTCAGCACTACAAGCTTTCTGAAATAACAGATCACCATTTCCACAGCAGAGACTGTACTTTTAGGGCAATTCAAACAATCATTTAAAACTAAAAAGGGATCCTACAGATGCTAGGAACAGCTCAGGCAAATCAAGGAAAAACATAGCTGAGAAATAAAGAGAAGTTACCTATAGACTATATGTTATTTTCTATATTTCAACCTTTTGACTAGCTCCTTTAAAGTTAATTCCCACAATTACACATCTTTTGTTTTCCTTCCCAGCCTTTAAAAAAAGCCAGCCTGCCACATACTAGGATTTACCAAGGACACATCAAGTAAAAAGAACTTTGATATTATTTGGTACTTTTAAAACTCAATGCATAAATGAAATATTATGAAAGCAAGTTCTGCAACAGATCTACATAGCTCAAGCCACAACTAATGTTCTGTATTTTTATGCTGCTTCATACAGCTGTGTGCACCTCACCTCACCAGTGCTCTGCCTCCCTCTATCCTTTTCTTCACATATCAAAGGTTTCCCTGCTACTTCTCCTATTTGCTATTGAGGAACAGGAGTCAGACAGATTAAAAGCCCTATCTGGATGTATTCAGATAACAATAATCTATTTCTGTATTCAGGCTGAGAACGATTTAATACATGCAGATACGATCAAAGAGAGTTCAGCAGGTAAAATCCTGTGTTACAACTCAAGCATTCAAACCTTTGGGAATCGAAAGCCAACAGCATTCTAAGTGTTTAAAGAAGGGCAACTGATGTTGACTGCCCATTTCTTTTATAATTGAGAGAAACAGCAGATGCAATAAAGGTAACTCAAAATTTCTCTGTACTTCTACTCTTATAGAGGAGCGCCAAATTTTAACCAAGTTTTATGTTAACTTTTTTCCTAAAAAATACAGTAATGAAACACTGCAGGCTTATATTTTTTATTTATAATTCAACCCAAACTTTCTGAGACTCACCTTTTGTCCTCTCTGTTCATTTAAAATCTCTACTCTGCGACACAGAGTTTGGATAGGATCTTTTAGTCGTGCAGATCCTATTAAGTCTTCTAAATATTCAAGCATGCCTTCATCATGTTCAGTCTGGCCTTTCGGTTTCATCAATGCGATTTGTTCAACTTCCCCCTTGGAAAAGAAAAGTTTGATGTTTTCTTTTCTTAATTTTTTTTTTTTTTTTTCTGGGGGAACGAGTTAGCATTCTGAAAAAATACAAACATCTGTGGAATGCAGGTATGTGACCATATTCTAGCATTATAAAAAACAAAAAGAACAAAATAACGCAGTAATCAAAACTGACTATTCAGAGTGGCAATATATTTGGAAAACAAAGATCAAAATGAATAGAAATTTCCTCCAAGGACTGCATGGTGGTGATGTGCATGAAAAACCAGCATCTCTTCTGAAGCCAACATTCAGGTCTAAACATTGCTTCATTTCTCTAAGATTCAGAATGTATTTCCCCAACCTAAAAAAAGAAGAAGAGGATAAAGCATGCCCTCTAGGTCATGTAGCACCCAATAATCTTAAGGTAGCTTAATCAGGATTGAAGTCCCTGAAGGGTTCCCTTTGGGAAACGGAAGGTCCATAAAATCATGTCTGATGGATGTACTGGACTTGTAATTCATACGACTAAGACTTCCTTGTTGGAAAAACATTCTTTAAGTATTAGGCTTTCTTCATTTAATTTTCCTTTATGTAAAGCATTAACTTTAAATTATTAAGCTGAATAGTAACAATAATTATTTTTTTTTTTAAAGTAAAAATTGGGAAAGATTAAACTGAGACAATGACAAGGACTGTTTATTTTACTGATAAATAAAACGAAATTTATATTCCAGTATCCAAGCTATGTATGTAAAAAAAGCCTAAGTCTATATCCACAGAGTGAAAATATAGTTAAGAATTTAGTTATTGTGGGCTGCTTGTTGAGCTTAAGGTAACAGCCAAGCCTCTACAGAAGTACCGATGAGGAAGAGCTTCTCAAGAACATACAGAAGGAGGGGTGATTAATGAGACTGCTGGAGAACCAGAAAGGACAGTCACAGAAGTCAACAAAGGGCAGGATTTCTAGGCAAGCATTGTAAATCAGCCCTGTAAGCAGCTAATAAACTTAAGGATAAGGTACTCCTGAATGTTAGCTAAGGAAGTTACTAGAATTTTTTGCCAAAGGGATTTCATTTCACATACTCAGTACACAATGACACCTAGTGGCCCCATGTTTTTCTTCCAATTAGTAAATACCAGTTGGCTGAGAAGGGAAAAAGCCCAAGTTCTGCAAATTTTGCAAAATAAGAACTAGTATTTATTAATATTTGCTCCCTTGCCACAAAAGTATGATTCCTCTACCAAAAACCACCTGTCAGTGAGACACCGCTCGTAGGTAGGAAACTCTGTAACCTCCTAAATTTCTTGGAATTATCATAAATCTCTATTTTGTTTCTTCTCACATTAAAGTGTTTCCTCTGTTTACATCTGAGAAAAAACAATCACAGAAAAGATATTTAATTCAGATTCTGAGCGTCAAGTCTAAGAATTTTCTACACTGCATGTATATCCCTCAAAGTAGATGCTGCTGTAAACCAGAAAACTACCCTGGATTTAACACAAGCACAGGAATTACAGACAAGCAAGAAATGTAAGTCAACTTTTTTTATGATCTGGCTAAGTATAATTAACCATCTTTAAGTCACAATAACCTAAGAAAGATGCTAATGTAGTTGTGAGGGTGCTCCATAGCTCACTAATATAATGGAATATAACTAAAATGTTTAATGATATAGTAAATAACTAATGAAATTTAATCCAATTGTATTTAATTCTATAACCTCATAAATTAAGAAATCAGGGGTTTGGTTGTCTACATGGTAAATAAATAAATCACCGTACAACCAAGAATTACTGGTGACTTCAGTTTAGGCTGTACATACAGTAACATTTTAAAAAGTTCAAGTGAGTCAAGTACAGTTGAGAAGGTAATGCATGTGAACTGAACTTGTCAGGCTAGCTATTACCAACTTTATATGCAATTCCTCTATTTCACCATAGGCAAGCAATTTTAGAATTACATATTCTTCATCTTATATGAACACATATAGATGGGCTACCTACTTAAATTCTTTGATTCTTTTCTTACCAAGGGTAAAAATGAAAACATTTAAGAACTATAAATAATAACTGAATAATAACGGTATTATTTATTACTATTTAATATTTATAATCAAGTTAATATATTAAGAAATCTGTTTAGCTCACCTCTATAGCTAATATTAAGAAACAAAAATGCTTCCAGCTATTTCAATTTATAAAGAATGAAAAAGGTGTACCTGCTCTTCGTGCAAATAGCCATGACAATGATTAAAAGGGAAAAAACCACATTTTACAAATCTCCATTCTGTTAAAACTTGATAGTCAATTTAACTGTTTCCTAACTTTTAAGCTGTGCTTATTACTTGACCCGTTATTTGAATTAAGTTAAAAAAAAAAAAATTACAACCTTGCTTATTTATCTAATAAAAGATCTTTCGAAATACAGACAGCATTTTTGAAAGTGAAACTAAGGCGGCAGCAGGCAGACATTTGTTGAAAAGAAAACATGCTTGGGCATGCTTAACACAGTCGTCACACCTAAATTTAAAAAGTCTCAGAATGTACCACCAGCAAATCTCTTTAATTATTTGCCTGTTATCTTCCTCTAGTTCACAGGCATGAAGTCATGAGAGGAAAGGGAGGAATGTGGGGGAAAAAAAAAAAAAAATCCTCTATTTAGTTGAGAAGACAATCAAAATGGATGTCAACACTAGGACATTGGTGACACTGGCATACATCTAACACAGAATGAAACATCCACAAAAGTTAAATAATGGCTGTATGAAAAAGCATCAAATGTCCATTGAGTATTTTGGGAAGGCTCTACATCCAGTGCAATAATTCTAAATGGAATTCCAAACCAAATTTCAGTTTCTGCATTGTGTGTGAAGTCTTTTATGTCAGACTGAAGTTAGCAATGGGATGCTGGACATCACTAGTAACAGAGGTAGTCAACTCAAACACTGAATAATGAACATACATACATCTAAGTAACAGTTTCTACAGAATGCCTCAGCTTAGTTACCGGAAAACAATTACTGGTACATTCTAATAGAGAACACAAGTTTATCTGTGGAGAAATTTCTAAACAATTAAGTTAACTGAACACTGTGGCAAATAATGAGAAACCTTGCTTGAAAGCAGGCTACAAGTTATTTAAAAAAAGGGGGGGGGGGGGGGGGGGGCACGCGCCCCCCCCCCCGCCAGAGCCAGTCTCACTCAAAAGCCAGTTCCTCTAGTGAAAAGTATGAGGAATAACTTCAAGAAAATTGGAAGCTGGAGATCGCGCCTTCCTTTGCATAACCAAACTCTTGAGGAGGTGAATTACTTCAGTGCCATGATGTTTAAGATACTTTCTAAATTTAAATTTCAATCATGCACAAGAGCAAAAATTTTAAAGCAAGTATATCGTAAATGCCTTCAAAAAACAAAATAAAATTAACCATTTGAAATCAATTACTCTGTTGAGGAGACTACGAGAGGAGCAGCACAAGCACAGAGTGAAGCAGCAGCGCAAAATACGCTAAACAGGAGTGCCTGGACTTGTTGTGCCTGCTGTGTTCAAGCCTAGGAGGATGCCATGGGTGGATGCCCATAAAGATGTCTGATGAAGTGACAGAAACGGCAACATCATCAGCATGTTCTATCACTATTTTAATGTTATGAGGCTGCCAAGTCAAGGGTCTAACTGTTTTGAGTTATATGCATTTCAGTAGAAGTTATACTTGCATCCTAGGAGCATTTTAGGAATGCTGTATGTTTAATGTAAGACATTATAGACAGAATTAATCAAATTTCAGTCTCTATGTTGCACGCACACTCTTCTGTACTCCTGTTAGACTAAAATTCTCATTAGAGACAACACATCTCTAATAATGGAAGCAGCTTAGAGCCACACTCCAGTGGTCTATTAACTTCCTAGAGCAAATTTGTGAAAGGCAAGAATTTCACCTCCCACGTAGCCCTCAAAAGGTGGGACAATAACATCCCTAAACTCTCTATTACCTCATTTCTTAGAGCTACTACTATTTTCTCTAAAATTACACATTCATTTCTTAAAACAGCTGATCCTCTCAGAACAGAATGCTTTTAATCCGAGTTCATCCAATGTTTTCTGGCATATAAAGATTTGAATTTTAAACAAGGTTATCAAACTGCTTGATAAAGGGAAGTTTTGACCTACTCATTAAGCTGCCTTTCTGCAGCTCTTACCAGTAGTCTTGAAACGGGATACTACTTTTCACTTCTGCAGATAACTCCTGTTTGTTGCTCTTGGCAGACAGTAGCATTATGTTCCAGCAACCTTCCTTTACATTAAGAGTAGGGTCTGCAGACTGAAGCACTAATTCCAAAGCCAAGAAGCCAGAATGGCATAATGCACTAATCCCAATACTGACATTATCCAGCCTCAAATGGTGATAAACTGTAGTCACTAGTAATTTGTGCTGTGCACAGTAGTAGTTCAGTCTGTGATAATGCTGGAACTGGAATTATGGAGTTTCAGAATACAGCCGTCAGATTGCATTTTAAAATTCTGGTATGAAACAAGACAGGGCTAGCAAAAAGCCTTTGACATTGAAAGATTACTGACAGCAACCTTAAAACTCTTAATGAAAAAGAAACAATACTTTTTTCTTTGGTTGCAAAAACTTCCCTGCATTATGACTAGCTGTTTCTGGAGAACGACAGAGAAAGATGTTTGCTTACCAATTACTGCCTCCTCTTCTCATCCTTGAAAATTCGGGAAAAATAACTTTTGAAGACAGTGTCTTGCAACACAATGAGTTTTGTCAACTAAACTGTTAATACAACATTTGCAGATCTACTTTGTTAGCATTCCACAGAATAATTACAGCAGCAAGTAGGTAAAAACAATTTTCCAGCATTCTGGGTTGTCCCTTAATTTCTGGTATCTTAATCTGAAGCTTTACAGTACTGAAGCTTTGAAATAAAGTGCTGAAAACCTTGGGATAGATTAGCATGATCCTATACAAGCTAACGAATTGGACTAACTTTTAAGTGTTAAAACCCACACATCAAGAACACTTTTGAAGCACACTAAAGCATGGGCATATTAACACATACATGTAACAAAGGAATTTTGTAGCTTGGAATCCAGTAGATGGACACATACTGCATGCTGGGGGTGGAGTACTGGGTAGTTTGGGTGTTTTTTTGGAGGGGAATTTTCTATTGCAGTTGTGCTTTAGTTTTTGGAGGGGTTTTTGGCAGTGGAGCTCTTCAACACTAGTCAAATTCAAAAGTGGAGTAATGTAACATCTAACTGAATTGAAATTTACATTCAGCCTTGCTCATGAGGAATAGTTTTAGAGAAAACACTGCCTAGGAGATGCAATACTATACATTGGAAAAACCTTCCGTGTTTTTACACATGGCTGAGAAACTTAGGCATTACCTTAGACAGCAGGACATCCCATTTGTCTTTAGTTTCCCCACTTCAACTGTTGCAAGAGGAACACAAGAAATCTTCTGAACCCTTTGTGGCACTTCAATGCGTTTTATCAATTGAATCCAGGCTTAAAAATCACATATTTTGTCAATACTGGTAAATTAGACAAATCCGTTGTACAAGCTTTTTGGTTACATTTTCTCCACCTTTGAGGTGCTGGGCAGGAGAAAAGCCTTCTTACTTCTTCAAGTTGTACAAAGGAAGCCTATTGCAAATAAAGAGCATCTCCTGTAAGAGCCTGGATATTTCCCTCTCACAAGAAGTTTCCTGAAGTTTCAAAATTTGGATTTACCCTCTCATACCTAGATGTCAAATCTAGGTAGCTGTGGCTCTGCATCAATACAAGATGATAGCTTCATTTCAGAACTCTTCTACCACCAGCATTTGGAGTAAGGAAAAGTAAATAAGCCTAGCTACTACAATCTGTCCAATTTCAAATTTCTGCCTTGTAACAGAAGCGTTACAGTATTTGGAGAGAAAGCTGTGGGCTAGGGTTATGGTCAAAAGAGGTAATAATGTTTCAGGATTGTATTAAACTAAGACAAAATTTTAAATATGACTGTGGCTATAGCATTTGGTATTTTTAAGGCATTCATGACTTTTTAAAATTCAGAACAGTATTTTGTTACTGTCACTGTAATGGTAGCATACTTTTGATAACATACTAGCTTTAAAGGCTTTTTAAACACCCATAAAAGAAAGTTTTGTTAATGAGTCCAAAATCTTGTGATGGATGGGTATCAGCAGGCTACTGTGTAATACGCAATTACTATCAACTTTTAACTTCTTAATACTGTCAAAAAGTATATTCAATTTGCTTACTAAATTGATTAAATAAATTATAGTTTGCAACTTTACAGTATTACATAATTGCATATCATTGAAGACATATGCAAATGTAGACAATGGTCAGAACATAATTTCATTTAACTTTGTCAAGCATCACAAGATTAACAGTTTTCTGATGTTTGTGACACAGTATTATTATATATGCATGTATAAAAAAAAGATTTAATGTAAACACATTGAATTTTAGATTAAAATGGTTTAAGCATGAACATTTGTTCCCAAAAAAGGGCTATTTGAGTTATTAGGAAAAATCATACCGCACTGAACTTTGAAACAACAGGGTTTTCTTTATATGCAACAGGTGATCAACAGAACTCTTCCTTTAAGCACTGAACTGAAGCAAACAGTTGAGTTGTAGCCAGCATATCCAGCACGCTGAGAAAACAGTACTTGCAGTTGTAACGGCCACCTCTAATTTAAAGTTTTGTAGATGATTATAGTAGCCACAGGCAAAATCTGTTATTGTTTGTCCTACTGAAGAAAAATCTATCTTGATCAATCCAAATTATAACCCAATTTCAATTATTAACTTTTTAATATGGAAGGCTAGGCAGAACTGACCTGGCAGAAGGCAAACTTCTCTTAATAGAATAATAGTAAAATTTATAACTTTTGTATAGAACATAGCTATATTTCAATGTCTTTCAAACGGTGAAGCATTTCTCCCAAAGCAAAGGGAATGCGGACAAGAGATTTTGCAAGTATTTCACCAGCCAACCACAGGAGTTGAAAATACATTGTGCACAAATTCTTAGCATCATCAGCATAAGGAAGAACAATGGCTTATGCAGCCAGTAGAATGAAATCAGTGGCACTATGGATTTGCTTGAAGAAGAAAGCACATTAGAACATGTAGAACATTTATTGCAAAAGCTATTTTTCTACAAAGATTTAAAAGATAGAAAATCCAAGACCAATTTTGGGAAATTCCAATTACTGTTTTTCCTTTCTTGGTCTTCTATTCTAACCCACTTCCAAACACTGACGTTAGAACTAGCACTAACACTAAATTACTACTAATAAGATTCAGGCTCTTATGCAGCTCCAATTCTACGTGTTTGACAGAACTTGTAACTGCTGCAAAAGTCAGTGGTGAGTAAAATTAGAGGAAAAGTAGTAATGAATATCAACTTGTCATATCACTTGGTAAGTGCTAGCTTAGAAGTTGTATAATTCTTAGTTTCTGCATCTGACACTAGTTACCTCAATTTTTTTTTTCCCCTGGGTATTTTGTGTAATCAGTTTCTCGATAATAAAAAGGCACACAAACTGTGTTTTTATCTTATGTAAGCCACTAGGCAGCAATGTGAGATGAGTCCTTCCATTTCCCTGTATGCCACTCTCACCATTTTCAACCGCTCTCCCATTTTTTTATTTTTCTTATATTGGACTCACACTTGGCTTTTTTTACTTTATCAGAATGATAGCTCTCACTTTTTAAGTAGGAGTACAGTAAGGAATGGGAAAAATAAGTGCTAAATTAATTTATCTTCTATTTTCCAGAATGCTAATTTCAGTTTGACTATATTTTGACAGTATGCCCATACATACTCCACTCTGCATGTAAAGTTTTGACTATGAATTCTAATTCTACATACATGGGTCTTGGAAGCTACATACATAGATAACCAATATTCCTGTAATCTTATTGTTCTCCTGGAAACGTGACTGTAATACAGCTCTTGTTGTAAACCACAAGAGGTTGGTTTTTTTTGGTTTTGTTTTTTTTTTTTTTCTTCCCCCAACTCCATGTTATTGCTGCTATTACTTAATGCTTCCAGTCATATCTCATTTCTACCCTTCAATTTTACCAGATGGCAAATATACAGGAAGGGAGAAGGTATCAAATACTCAACTTCATGCTCTGCCTTCCAAGAAAAGTGTTATCAGCTAGGTGGGAAATCGAGAAAGTCAAATAAGTAATAAATGCACATACACAAATCTACAAGGCCATTACTGTCGAAAGATGAGGAAAAACTTAGAGTTAGCCTGTTATACAACATTCAGTTGTTTGCACAAAACTACCATTCTGCATTCTGGAAATAATTTAAAAGTAGCCTTTGTCAAGCTGTTTGCACATCTGTCTAATTTTAGAAGCTTTCTTAAGGACATTCTTGTATTTAATACAAGAATACAAATTGAGTGCAAATCTAGAGTCACTTTGGCATCTAAGTAAGTTATTGTGAAACTCCACCTACAATGTTTGACTTAAGGTTATTGGTATGTTCCAACTATTTAATTGATCACTCAATTACACACTGCCCCTAGAAAAGTGCTTTTCTCCACTTCCCATATTTCCCTACTTATCTGAAGAAAGCTTAATACAACATTGGTTACAATGTTATGTTGCAATTTTCATTATAAAAAAAATATGAATTGCCAACCTAAGTTTTCTGATAATGTAACAGAATTAATTTTGAAACTGCATAGACATATTAGCATATCTTATGCTGCTCTGTACTCCCTTCAGCATAAAGCGTAATATTTAAACAGTCAGTGAAATTGATTCTGTATGCTATGAATCAGTGTGAGGCTTCTATTTTTACATAATATTTTATTCAAAGAATCTGGTTTTCACTTAATTATATTATCACACTTACTTTAATTCTTCCTACCACTTCAGCTCAGCTGTCCTTGACCTTTCTAGAACAAACCCCTCTTCACCACCAATGCTGGCAGCATAGATCTCCATTTATAATCCCAGTAGAGCTTTTCAGCTTGTGCTCCACTCAGTGCTTTAGCTCAAATGTGGGTTTGCCTCATTAGGAAAGCAGACCTCAACAATTGGGAACTTCTGGCTTATCTCAAAGTGAGAAGAAAATCTGCTCTCCCTCATTTCCTCTCCAATACACCGAAAGAGCTACTCCTACATTATTTCCACACAGCAGAAGCAGCAGGTGAAAAACTTGACTAAACTTCCTTTCTGGCAACATCATCTTGCCATAGGATAAGACTTAGTACATACAAAACGCCATTCCAATCAGTTACAAAAATACATACATACATACAAAATCACTGTAGTTGTTTATACTTGCTTAAGATTGAATGAGAATATTTTAATTAAGTGCATCAAATATATTTAAGTGAAATACTACTGTAATTAGTACAAAATTTACTTAAACAGTCTGAGTTTGTTTGAAAGTAGCTTCTAAAGTAAATTGAAATCAACTGATAGAAGTCTCCTCCCATGATACTGTCTTCTAGTACAAAATTAATTTGAAGTCTTGTGCTGTTTATTACCATTTCTACAACATTCATTTCCAAAGTCACTGAATGGGCATTACCTATGAAACTCCACTTTCCTTGTAAAAGGTTAGTATCAACTATACTTCTCTTACCTTGAAAGACTGCAAAAGCCAATTTCAGCAGGTGTTAACAGTTGCTATCCAGAGCCAGTTTGCTTTGTTCCCCAGACATGCCTACCCTGCAATGTCCAAAACTGACATTCCTTCAAATGATCCCCATTTATTTAATAATTCTTTAGAGGCAAACCAGCCAGGATAAAGAGGCTGATATTTTTTTTCTGGCCTCAAGGCTAACCTGTTCAGGAGTCACTATTGAGCAACTGCAGACATACTTTCCCAGTTTTGCCCAGCCCGGTCAGAGCACAGAACCCACACAAGTTTTTTGCATATGTACACTGACATTCCAAGTAAGTCTTTCGAAAAAAGATAAGTAATTTTATTTGTTGTTCTTTACAGATAAACAAGTTACTGAAGCTGGGGCATCAGGTGTGGAAGACAGAAAAATAGCAGCAAGATGCTAGATTTTAACACAGTGCTTAGCATACTTTTTTTTTTTTAAGTGACAAGATGCATGTTTTCCTGTTGCAGTTTCAGGCTGTGGCAAGCTCATTAAAAATGCACTGAACAGTTGTCTATTCCTGAAGTACTGAAAGCATATAGCAATTTATTAAAAACATGAAATATGCAGCGTTAGAACTTAAGGGTCACAAAAGTGACAAACTCCTCCTGTTAAGTGTTGGCAATATCCCATTGTAGCCAGAACCATTTTTAAACAAGATTTTTTCAATTAGCTAGTTCAGGCACAGAGTTTGTAATGCTTCTAGAACTACTCAATTAGTCTTACATATTCTGTTTTTCCACAGGTTTTTTTTGTAATGTTACTCACAAAAGTCATCAGTAGTTTGATTTCATTTTCAGCACGGCATCAGCAGAAGTACCTGTATCATGCCCTGCCCAACTTTGACAAAATTCGGTCTGGCCTAAGCTTTCAAATTTTATCCTACAAGGCACCGAAATCAGCTATGTCAGAAAAAGACTGCAAAACAGGGGGTGAAGTAGGGAGAAGAAACCAAAAAACTAAAGCAGTCTTCTAAAAAGCAAATATTCTCCATTGAGTAATGCTAAATAAGCTAGCAAGATGTAATCAGGTATCCAAAGGTTTTGTTACTACATGTAGGACATGCTCTCCTACAACTTTTTGTTTAGTACTAACTAGTGAATATTCTTTTACACATGAAAACCAGCATCTGATAATCCTTAATTAACATTTTTGCCCAAAATCTATAGTACAAGTGAAATATTTTAATTACAACCTATTGATATAGTCGAAATCAAAGAGACTTATAACTTATTTTAAATGAGAAAGTATTTGATATCAGGTTAAACTTAGGGTAGCCTATTTTAGTTTAGCTATAACGAGAGAAAAGCTAAATAAAACTGTTACCTATCTCCCCAGTTTTAAATAACTTAATTTGAAAAACATTAGGGGAAAAAGGGCAATCCTTGTAATAGTAGTTCACAGTCTTAGCCTCCTGACATGGTCTCATTTACTTCTAACTATAATTTTTACGATTGCTACATTTCCCAACTGGAAAGTACTCAACTTTAAATCACCAAATCAGTAGATGTCACTTTAAAAAGGCACAAAACTTTATGTGCAAAGAGAAAGGACCTTGCCTCAGTAAAGATACACAGAAAATCTTAGTAGTTTTCTCTGCTGTTCATTATAATACATTACCCACAAAGAGTCTAGTGGAATTAAAGAAAAAAATAATGGTGGGAACCATTGCTTTATGCCTTAATACTGGTTATACCCCACCCTTATTTCCCACTGTACAGGTGGAAAGCTTTTAGGAAAAGGTATGTTCTCACTGATTAACTTCCTGGGAAACAATTAATGGGAAAGAAAATGAATCACATGTGGGGGAAAAAATAAAATAAATAAAAAAGCTTAGCAATATTCCCTCCCAAATGTTCCCTTCCCCCACTGGTAAAAGGCCATGCTCTCTAACAGTAAACTCCAGATATCTATGCACTATAATTTCTACCTAGCTTAATCTTTGACTCTGCATTCTCTCCCTTTCAGAAATTTTGCTAAAATGATACTTCAGAACAACAGTATAGGAAAAAAGTGTATTTACTACAATTGTTTTGTTAGAGGTACTTCTCAGTCCATCTTGAAACAGAAAATACAGGAATAAAGTGTTGGAGGGAATAATTAATTGGCATGGAGATTTCAAAACAGATATATCCTCTTTTTGTGGGTGTAACTGTTAAAAAGGACTGCATGAAAAGGCTTGAGGAAGTGAAGCAAGCACAGCGACCAATCTAGAATTTTTTTTATTTTTTTTTTTTTTCAGAGGGGAACTGGAAGCTCCTTTGACAGAAACAGACCTAAAATAAACTAACTCTATTGAAAAATTTCAGACCTTGGGCGGCTCCCACTGTTCACTAATTTTCTAGGCCATGATCCTTCTGAGTAGTTTTGGGACCTGTTAGTAACAGTAGTGAAATAGTTACAGGTAATTGCAGATATAGTTACTCAATTGAATTAATATTTAAATATTTCCATCAAGTACTTTAATTCAATTTACATTTTAAGTAATTGTTCAGCACATAGCAAAATTCTCTATTATTATTTAAAAACTAGAAAAAAAATTACGTGTGGCTCTCTTCAGCCTGTCTTTTAAACAGCAAACAGATGCCAGCAAGCCTTGTAACTTTAAGGTCAAACGTAAATATAAATGGTATTATATTGACAAATTCTATGATTAATTTTACAGTATGAGTTGTAAACTGTAGCTTAGCTTGAATCAGCTACGAACCTGCCATTCTTTGAATCCTCTACAGTTGTTAAACAAGTGTAAACAAAAACTACACTTCATGTGTTTTTTCTTGCACTCAATTTTTATGCACAGTTAATTTTTATATACATACTTCTTCAGTGAAACCATGTCTATATATGAGAGCACAGATAAGTTAACTTAACAGTAGAATCTTTAAGATTTAAGGTAATATTGATACACTTTTATCTAAAGTATAAACAAGTTGCTGAATCTCTGCCACGCTTAAGCAGCACAATAATATTGGGGTTTAAGGTTTATTTTACTACACCAATATTTACGTGCTGCTAGGGCGGAACAAGTATGACAACTCTTCTATTCATCCACATGTCAGGAACACAAATTTGTTAATAGAAAAATTTATTAGTATCTTCAACTGTTTCTCTTCCTTAAATTTCTAAAGCAGCAAATAATGATTCGCATCTTTATTAGAGCATGCAAACCATGATGTGCTGCTAGAGTACTTTAAGGCCTCAAATACAAGACTTAAAACCTAGAAAGTATTTTTTATAACTATAAATGAAATATAGCTTTACTTAAAATTGTTCTTATTCATACACCAACCTGTAAAATTAAGAACCTGTTATGGTCCAGATCAATTCCATGGCTTCGAAGAAGAATACCAACATCTTTGAATGTCTTTTTCTTTCCATTGATGTGGTAGACAGAAGAATTATCTCTATAAGCAGTTCTAGATACACAAAAATTGCTGTTAGGAACCACTTCATAGTCATCTCCTTCCTGTTTTGAGGAAAAACAAAGCCAGAAAAACAATTACTGTATCACAGGTTTACCTCATATTTCACAATCAAGCACAGAAGTTTTATCATGTTCAGGTTTTAAGTCAGCTGCACTCTAGGGTCTAGTAGAAGTGGTAACTGTCTTAAAGTTGCATATCTCAAAAAAAGAGAGGAAAAAACACCCAAAACATTTGAGAACTGGACAAAAAAATAGCCCAAATTGTTTAAACTGAATGGCCTTCTTATTATGCCTTTCCTATATCTAATATAAGCTATTGCTTTGAAAATACTTAATTTATCCTCTTTATCACTGCTTCAAATCACAAAGGAAAAGGCCTACTTCAAATTTAAAGTGGCTGTGCTATTCCACCCTTTAAATTTTAGATTAGGAAGTACTGAATGACTTAAATACTGTTTGCATTTTAAACTCCTCTTTTAGAGTGCTAGGAAAAGGAGTTACTTTTAGCTGAGTAGTCTAAAAAGAAACTGTAGAAGATAAAAAAGCAAAACATTAAAGATGTGACAAATATGACATCATCAGCTTTAAAAGATATCTTTAACTCACCTACAAAGCAGAAACTAAAACAAAGCTAGTACTATACTTTAGAAAGTTAAAATTGATGTATGCTTCTTGTAAAGACTTAAACTGGCCTACTACTTTCCCAGATTAACCCCCAAGAGCATATTCAAATTGGTATCTAGTATATGCAGAAGCTTTTTAGATCATAAAGTTGACTGTATTAACAACTAAGAGCTAAGTGGGAAAAAAAAAACCAATTTTTGAATCTGGTTATTATAAATACAAGCAAAAGGTATGTGTGTTTGTATATGAAGTCAAAGAAAAAAATTTCTGTCTTTTAAAACAGTTCCTTCAAAGGCTGTATATATTGCCACTTTATCAACACAAATTTTGAAATTTCAATGTACATTTCCCACTATTTTGAACGACCCCAAACTCAACAGTTCATACTTCAGCTAGAGTGTGTGCACAAAAATTAAATTTAAATAAGAGAAATAAATTCCTTGCACTGTAATTGCAAACAAAAACGTCCAGAAGTTTTTATCAATACATCAAGTGGCAAGCAAAATAAATATTTTTTTAAAATGGCCAACACTTTCTATTACATTCAAACAAAATATCAGGTTCAAAAATACTTAGTGGTAGGATGTGAGGTCCAGAATTTTTGATGAAAAATCTGTTTTAAAACTGCAGGCATGTTTACAGTATATAAAGTGTAAATAAGAAAGTTTCAGATTCATTATATATTTTTCTAAATTTAGATAACCTCAAATAGTTTCTAATGGGTTTGAAAAGTTTTGCTTAAATAGGTTTTCTTTCTTAATATATATGCTCATATTATAAATTAAAGAATATATAACATGTCCAAACATAGACTTATAAATTTTTAGGGTCCTATTAATTTCAGAAATAAGTTTTATTTACTTGAGGTAAAAGAGATGACAACTCTGAAACGACTTCTTCTTAAAATGATTATTACGTATTTCTAAATAGTTTTAAAACTGATATGTACCACGTATTAGTCTTGCAGAAAATAAAAAAAGAATCCCTACTAACATTTTAAGAACTGCACTACTCAATAGAGGAATTTTTTAAGCTAATTAACTTTGAATTGATGTTTTACATCTGAAAGGTAAACTAATCATGCTATTAAGTTTTCCCCAGCTCAGATTAAAATAACCAAATATTAAAAGTTTTCAAATCCTTACAGAAAAAAAGTCTCCACTGTTCTGAATAGAAGCATACATACCTTGTCAATGATCTTTTGGAAGTGGATTTCCACAGAACAACTCTGGATGTCCATATGTTCGTCAGAATTATGGATCAGCACAGAAAGTTTTTTGGATCTGATTTTTTGTGCTCGATACCCAAACACAAAAAGCATTGAATCAATGACATTGGATTTTCCACTGCCATTTGGCCCAATAATACATGAAAAACGCTGCATAATAGAAGGAAAAAAAAAGTGATATTCAAAGGGAAATAAATCCTGGCCAGTGTACATCACCCATTTCATTTGTGAGGAGTTTAAAACACAATTATTCCTAGTGCATGAAACTGCAGACTATTCGATAGCTTAGTTTTTACTGCCAAAGGTAAAGCAGTACAACTTATTAAATAAAAAACCTACACCTCAACTCAGCTCAGATTTCTAAATTTTAACTTGTTAACTCAAAGCGATACTGCATTTAGCAAGCATGTTCGCAAGGAAAGTTTCATGATTAGCCACGTAAGTCTCTTGTGGGCACTAAAAAATATTCTCATTCTTCAAACACACCCCTAAAAGTTCTCCAGTAAACGAAATAAAGAGAAAAGTGTGTTTTTTTAAGGTTTACTGACAAATTAAAATTTTACAGTATCAGAAAGTTGCACTTAACTGTTTTCTCTACTGTCCAATAATGAAAATTTAGAGTATCACTACATAAGTAATTCTAAAACTTAAAATATTTTTCAGTTATTTTGAGGTAAGCTTACATGAAAATACAAGAAGGAATACTAACACACAGTGAAGTCTTACCTTCTTTTAAAAAATGCTTAAGGTAAAAGAAATGATACCTTATGAAAAGGTCCCAAAGTTTGCTCCCCTGCATAGGATTTGAAGTTCTGGTTTACAATATGAGTTATCATGAGACGAGGAGCACCAGCTTCATTGGTCATTGCTGGAGGTGGGGGAGGAGAGATGCTACCCAAAATCTCTTCTAAACTTCGATTATCAAGCATCTCATCTGAGACTGCTAAAAAACATCCAAAATAAACAGAAAAAAAAGACGACTATAAGCTCTCAATGACTAGACACCTTTTAAAATGTTCAACGGGAAAAGCAAACATCAATTCTATATGAACTAAACCTATACTTTTGCCTATAATTATTAAAACAAACTAAGTGGAATTAAAATTCTTCTTTCCATGAACTGAATCTTTAAAAAGAGATACTTCAGATGTCCCATCGATTCACTAGTGGGTTTGTTCTTTCATTATGTAATTCTTATTCTAACACACTTTAATAGGCACTCTGCAATTACAATAGCTACAACCGTCACAATAAGCCTACAAATCTGAAACAGGCAAAGTCTTTCTAATTAATAAGTGCAAAGCCACATTTCAAGCGTGCTCACAAGTCACTCTGCAAGATTTGGGGATCACTGCACAATGCTCTGAAAGCTGTAATGACAGCACAACTACTCTGCAAAGACAGGAAGTTTGTTACGAAAACAAACTGGCCCCCTGGATATCAGCTAGTTGTAAGCAAAGCAGCTTTTCAACAGTCACTAGCAACTTTTTCTTCAAATAGACAGTCGTTTATGCCACCAATTTCAACATATTAATCTATTTGTCAAATACCTTGCTTTAATAATTGCATATCTGGCTACCTAAAAAGACATGCACTGCTGTTTTTCCAGATGTTTTCAGCAAAAGCTCAAGAAACTCAAGAAAACACACTGCTTCATGAAAAAGAAAGTCAAATCATTTTAAGAGTTAAGTAAATAAACTTGACATTTATTCCATTCCAAGAAATCCCATACCATTGGCTGCATGTAAATTTGAAAAATCCTGCTGTAGTACCACAATCTTAAGTACAATGTTACAGATCAGGAATATGAAATAGGCTTTATTAGGAGTAAGCCTGCAAATTGCTTTTGCACTTGTACTAAATCACTGGCCCAAACACTTTAACTCTTTGCAAGCCCTCTTTACCATTTTAAAAGCAGTTTAAACTTGCCAGGAGTCAAGGCTTTCAATATTCCTTTCTAAAAGGGAAAAGAGAAAATCCTATCCGGAGTAGTTGATGAATTCAACTGAACTTTGTTGCTAAACAGGCACTACCATCAAGTTCACACACCATCAGAGCCACAATATTCAGACCTACCTTGGGGAGGTACTTCGCCGAGCTGTCTCTCACCTTCGTTTTCCACTTCCATGTCACTGGTGGACTCCTCTAAGGGCTCTCTGCCTTTCCGATGGGCTGCTGTAGAGGTTTTGGTTCTCTTGCTTGGCACAATCTCTGTTGGCCGTTCCCCTTCCATTCCAAGCAATCAAACTACTGAAGGGATCTATCTCCTTTGCTAACATAAACAAGAAAACCCCGTGATCTAAGCATTGAACTACAATCCCCTATGGAATATGCCTACATGTTTGCCCAGATGTTCGACTAATTTAGAAACTAAAGACTAGAGGTACTTTGAAGACAAAAATCCAAATTTGAAACAAAACCACAAGATTAGCCTCATAATGATATACTTTAAGATATATCAGCCCCCCCCCAAACAACAGCCTGACCCTAATCTGTAGAAACAGCATGAATCTACCTACTGAAAACTCATACAGCCATGTTCAATGCAGTTACTATGCTCAGAGAAAGCAACCGTGATGCTGGGGGCAAAAGAGTTAAAGACACATTTGCAATAACGAACTGAGTAGCCATATGTCTATGCTCTTCTGGAAACACTCTTTAAATACACTTTTCAGACCTGACATGCATTTTACTTTCAACAGTCCATGCTGACTATATATTTTTTTATATATAGATAGATAAACAAGACGACCTGCATAATTATAACAAAGACTTGACTCTTAAACAGTTTAAATCAACACTCGCAAAATATAACACAACCACTAATGCCAGCATTCAACATTTAACAGAGAAAACTAAACAAAATACCTTAATCTAGTTGTGATGTTGAAGTTAACCGATCAAGAACGAAACATTACAAAAGTCCATCAGCTGGCACTAAAGCACAGCTCCCAAAAAGTATAAATAGAAAGCAACCGATGAAAAGAAAGAGGATTGTTGGAGCAAAACTCTCTCCAAAGAGTTTAAATTGCAGCAAGTGGCGAAGTTAGTTCGCAGAAAAACAGACATGAGAAAGTTTACTTCTCACAAGATAAAAAACTGACGTGGTTAGAAAGTCATCTTACAATTGGTGCCAATCATTTGACGTTTTCAGACCTACCCCCAACCCACACTCTCATGAGAGTCCTTCATTTGGGACAATGGGGGAGGGGGGGGAAATGAGAGAAAGAACTCATTTTAAGGCAATTTGTGTCTATGCCTCTGTTAAGAAGTGTTCCGCAATGTCTGTCTCAGACAATTACAGCCTCTCAAAAGTACCAGATTATTTTTTTTCCCCAAAAGTGATCCACTCCAAGGGAATTGTGCAATATAGACCTATTTACCTTACCAACCCTTCCCCCTCCAGATACTTCAACAGAATGAACAAGCATAACTACTTGACCTCAGCTTTTAAATCGCGATAAATCAGCTGCCACATACTCTCTAACAAATTTAACAAATTCGTGCCCAGCCCCTCCCCCGAGTCAGCTCAAAGGTGTTTGTTAAAAGCATCTCCCGACGATCTCCTGCCAAGTGCCGGTTTTGTTGCGGGGATGGCGAAAAAGAACGTCAGAGACGGACAGAAAGGCTTCCTTATTAACTGCCGATTAAATTTGATAGCGACAACCCAGGTCAGCGAAAAATTTTGGTTTGGTTTTGTTGGGGGTTTTTGTTTGGTTTTTTTTTTTAATCCATCCGTTAATCTAAGGAGTCTAACTGCACCCTTGTCACAGTCTTTCCAAGTCGTTACGGACTTTCTTAGGATTTCTTTCTCATACTTCAAGCATTAAAGGAGCAGGCAGAGTTAGTCACAGAAGGGTCCCTGCTCTGTAAGCAGATTAAAATCGGGCCTCTGTGCTACCGAAGAGCATTCCCGTACTTCCTCGTCCTAGGTGGGTCTCCGATTCACGGTCCCCAGAGTTCCCTAAGGGCACAGCGGGAAACCTTGGCCTTTCTCCCTCGGGCTGCAGAAGACCCTCTCTCATCCACACACACACCCACCTCCCCTTCTCAAACCCATCTGCCGACACCAGCCAGGACGGACGCGCCGGGCGCCGTGCCCCGCCGGCGCGGAGACCCAGCGGCCGCCGGACAACCCGGACCCCTCGGGAAGAGGCCCTCGGCGGGACAGCCCCCGCCCGACCGCCCGGGCCCGGAGAGAGAGGGGGGCTGCCGCCACCTTTCTCTCCCTCAGGACGAGGAGAAAAGAGAAAAAATAAGGCGCGGGGCAGAGCCCGCCGCCCTCCCTGCCTTCCCCCTCAGCACCCCCTTGCCCAGGGAAGCGCCCCGAGGATGTCTCCGCCGTTCCTCTCACAGCGGGGGAAGCCCCCCCCCGACTCCACCTCCCCTCAGGCGAATTGCCGGCGCCTCTACCCAAACCCTGCCCGCCGAGCTACCCGGCGCTGCCCGCCGAAGCTGGTACCTTCGAGGACTGGCGGCGGCCGGCCCCAGCGAGGCTGCGGGTTGAGGCAGCGCGGGCGGCTCCGGCTCACCGCAGCGGCTCGGCAGCTTCCACACTCGAAAATGGCGCCCAAACGGCGAACTCGAACCGAAATTCGTTAGAAAAGCGCGGGGCATGCTGGGAAGGGAGGGGGCCGGCCTCCCGCGGGTTTGAAAGGAGGGAAGAAAAAAAAAAAAAAAAAAAAAAAAACGAAGCAGCCCCGCTCCAGCGCCATCTTGTTTTCCGTTACTGCGCGGACGGGCTGGGCGGGATAAAAAGAAGTAAAATAAATTCCCTCGCTGCAAGGAGCGGCTTTTTTGGAGAGGGAAGGGGGGTAGTGGAGGGGTGTAAGAGACTCGCGGTTGAGGGTGACGGCAGCCCCACGGCCGTACCCGCCCGCCCCGCGTGGAAAGGATTTATTTTAATTTTTTAGAAGTAGGTCAGGGGGCGGCGCTTGGTTGCTCGGCAACGGGCGGCGAGGTGGTGTTGGGTCGGAGCGGCGGCGTGAAGGGGCGCTTGTTATTAAAAAAAAAAAAAATTAAAAAAAATAAAAATTGTGGGTACGCGACGGTTTTAAAGCGGTATTAATTAACAGGCGGCGCGGTGACGCCACTCTGGGCCGTGTCACCTGGTCGGGGAGGGCCCGTGAGGTGGCGGTGGGACGAGGAGGAGGAAGAAGAAGAAAAAAAAGTCTCGCGGGAAGTAGCCATAGAGACGGAGCCGCGTGGCCGAGGGGGGAGTGGGCAGCAGCCGCCGCCTTGGCCGCTGTCGTGGCGCCGTGGGACGCCGCGGAAGACGGGGAGGAAGGCGGGATTAGCGCGGAAGGCGCCGGGGCTTAGGAGCCGGCGGTCCCCGCCGTTCTGCGCTCTCCTTCCCGCTGCCGGCGCAGGTAAAGGCGGGCTGGGGTAGGCGGCGGCGATTCTCCCCTCCCTTCGCCGTCGGGGTCTGACTCACCGCCGCGGTGGGCGAGAGGGTCGCGGGAGCCGTGACCTCCCCGGCTGGGCGTGGGAGGAGGGAGAGCTCCGGGAGACAGCCGGGCGGCGAGGTAAGGGCGGGGGAGTCCGGGCGACCCTGAGGGAAAGGGGCACTGGAGAAAGCGCGGCGGAGGGAGGACGCTTTTTCGTGGGGGGGTTGGCCGGATAATCTGCTGCTTGGGAAGCTGGAAACTTGGAGGAGGGAAAAGGGAATGCCGGCGCGGCCGGAGAGCGGGCTTTGCCGCCTGTGTGGGACCTGCGGCTGTCCCTCGGGTTTGGAGAGGGGACGCAGCCGGGGGGGGGAAGAGCGGCCGTTCCCTCACAGCGGGGAACCGCAGCCGCCCCGCGTACAGCCGCGCTGTGAGGAGCCAGCTCCTGCCCCGCCACCGCCGTCTACTCCCTTTCCTTACATCCTGCCGCCTTGTCTTTCCCTTCGCTCCCCCGCTCTTGCTCAATCTCCCGCTGCCGTCTCTGATCCTCATCTCCCGGTTCGGCAGCTACGGAGGGGAAGGAGCTGAGGGTAAGAGGGGGCGAGGAGGCGTGGGGCTGCGGTGTGAGACTGGGCGGCCGAGCGGGAGCGTGAGGCTGGGACAAGGCGAGCCCAACGCACCCTGCCAGAATAACCCCTCGTTATTGCCCCGTCTTTTTTAAAACTCCTAGTAAATGCTTTCAGCTAACCTGCTGGACTCGTGGCGGAGTCGTACGTAGCGTGTGTAGGAGGATGGGTAGCGATGGATGTACCTGTTGATGGCGGCAGGTGAGCTGTGCGACATAAGGGTGAGCGTTCTGCCTTTTAGGTGTACGTAAAGAATGTTTAAGCCATCTTCAAAAACTATAATAAAGTTCTGTTCTTGTCTTTGAAAGGAAAATAAGAGAAGTCCATGTAGTGGGAGCAAGGAGGGAGTGCAAGCTGGAAGCTGACAATAGTGACATGCCTGCTGAAACTCTTCAGTGAGAAATAAACAATTGAAAAACTACCAAGCAGCAACTGAAAAGGTGGGTTTAGCAAGGTGTGGCATGCACAGAAAACAGAAGCAGATAAGATCCACGCATCCAAATAAATGTGAAGCATTCTATTAAACAGGAGAGATGCTTACGTTAAAGTGGAGAATAAATCTAATGCTGTTTTATTCTGTGCTATTTCTTTTCTGTATACAAATCTCAGGGCCCTTGTTTGGGCATTTAGTTTTAGAATTTGGGGCACAGAGACTAGCCCTGCAACTGATCAGCAGGAAATATTGCCGAGCTATGCTGAACGGGTGTATGCAGATGCTGAACAACAGCATTGCCACCACACAGAAGTCAAGGACGTGATTAAAAGGTTACTTTTGTACTTTAGGACTAACTTAGGCCCCTTTTAAATGCCTTGATGATGAGACTCCCTATGCAGTTTTGGGGTAAGTGTAGGATAAGGAAATTAGACATTCCAGTATGAGGAATACAGTTATTTAAAAAAAAAAATAACTATTGTGTGTTTATCAATTAACCTAAAGTAGGGTTGAAAATAACTTATTTTATTTTTTGAGCACAGAAAATTATGTTTTAGAACTACTATCCTTTTAATGCTTCTTAAATTCTGCATAGTAACTGTTTGACACAGTCATTTTCATAGTGAAAAAAATTCCAGAAGATTAGAAGGCCGCATTGTGCATCATCATGCTCCCCTCAGAGTATATCTTCTGCTCACACCCTCTTGCTCCCACTTCTTTACATCCTGGGAGACAGAAAAGTTTTAACCTGGATCAGTGCCTCTATCCTGTCCAGGCACAGACAGGCAAAGGCTTTTGCTGTTACAAGAGGGAAGGGGACAAGAGAGTGGGGCCTCACTGAACTGCTTATGGAATTATTGTGTTACAGTAAAGTATCATGAACATTACAAATAGGGGTGGATGAAAGACTAGGGTGTTGTATTATTTTGTCATGGCAGGATTGCTTTCCTAGTATGGCTTTTTCCTCTAAATTTTCTCACAGTGCTCTTGCTAAGAATGAAATTCCTTGAAAAGTTTGCAATTCCAGGTTTTTGCTTGCTACCTTCATGGCTACATGTCAGCATGAGGGAACTTCAGTGTTTCAACCTATAATATTTCAGCAATATGTTCCTAGTATCACTTGTTCTTTAAATTGTCCAGTGTGTTTATATTAAGTGATCAGATAAATGTGGAGTTGGGTACTGTACAAACTGAATTCCCTTAAAACTCAGGTCTGTTTTGGTGCTTATTTTGCCACAGTACTAATGTAATATTACTTGCTTCAAAACTTTTTATTTTGGTGTTAGTGTCTTCCTTTTTAATTTTGGCTACTTATATATGTGTTCATTTTGTTTTATTACAGTTACACCTACATATCCTTTTTTAATGCTCCATCTGCATAACTGAAATGAGACTGAAGACTTCACTTTCAAAGGAACCAAAACATATCCTTTGTCTCAGAATAAACCATAGAAAAGCTTGTTAATTCTGAATAGCTTCTTTTCCAGAAAGGTGGGGGTTTTTTATCATAAATGTCATAGAAAATATTTGTAAATTGCAGGTGGCTTTTTTTTTTTTTTTCTTTTCTTCACCATGCCATTCAGTGCAGCCTTTAAGGGCACTGTTTTAAGAGATGCTGAATAATCTTAGAGTAATATCTTCCTTTCATAAGCTATCAATGTTTTGCTAGAAAATTTCGTAGTGATGTTAAAAGCTTTCCCAGATGGTAAATAGGAGTAGTGATATATCTACTGCCTTGTAATAAGACCTGCATGTAGCAGATGTAAACAAAATTGTAATTTTCCTACTGATAACTTAGATATGTCAACAATTTATATATGATGTGGTGTTAATAAACCAACATATTTGAATGTTTGTGCACTAAGACCCTTCTAGCGGTGTAACCCAACATTTCAGCTGTTTCAATAGGTATGCATCATTGTAAGAATTATATTTTTACGTGATACGGTTTATTTTTTGCTGAATTTCTACCAGCTCTTTTCTTGACACAAAAGAGCAAAAAAAGAATGAAGAATCATATTTTCTTTGTATAAAACATTCCATGTAATCTTATCAAAATAATCTTCCCGTACTGTTCCTTCAGTTTTGTATAGCCTAGATGAGGTATTTTGTAAGCTTATTTTCAATAATTGAAAATTTCTGACTTCCTTAATTTAATTAAACATAAAGAATTAGTTAGCTGTGTGGGCTGGACTACAGCTGATGAGCTATATTCCTGCAGTGATGATCACCAAATTATGAAGTGGAACCTTTTAACTAGTGAGACTACTCGAGTAGTGAAACTTCCAGATGATATTTATCCCATAGATCTTCACTGGTTTCCCAGAAGTATAGGTGGGAAGAAGCAGTCCCAAGCAGAGAGCTTTGTTCTAACAAGTTCTGATGGTAAGTCAATTTAAAATATTTATAATTTCATACCACTTTGTGCTTATGTCACTTAAGTACATGATAAATTAATTGCAGTTAAATAGTCTGCAATAAAGCAGCTTCAAATGCCTATACAACAGTTGCACAGGTGTAAAACTAATAATTGCTTCAAATTTAATCCATTGTATTACTGTCATTTTCTCCCATACAACACATACCTCTGACAGCAGATACGTAATTTTTTATGTAAGGTCAATTTCTACCATGTTTTGTTGGTTTGGTTTGTTTTGTTCTTTTTTTCAATTTCATAAACCAGTAGCTTTAAATATGTCTGTACTGCATACCTTCATAGATACCAGATCACTTGTAGTTATGAAAACTGATGACCAAGTTACGGAAATTGCTTAACTGTGATGTTTAATATCAGTGTAGTCCATTTCTTGGACACGTTACAAAAGCATGTCTTGTGTCTGGCTTCTAATGGAGTCTTGAATATCCCTCCGAAGCATCTAGTTCTGGCTGTTGTATAGTATAGTATATGTTGACTAATGCATATGTCCATTATACTGGCAGATTTATACACACGTATGTATATCCAGTATGCTGCTATTTGTCCAGTATACTATTGTACTAACACTAGACTGTATGATTCAATATAGTAGCTGCTGTATTCCAGTGTATGGATTCTCTTTTGTGGAAGGGAGGTGGGAGCAAGAAGGTTTGATGATTGCTTGAGGGTTTTTTTCCTCCTCCCCAAAGAGACTAGGAATTGATTTTGCCTCACTTGCACACGGTCAAATTTTTCTTCCTGCATGAAGGCAGATATACTCATATCCCCAGTTCAGTGAAGAAATCTTAGGTAACTGGTTTCATTATTATTTTACATTTATTACAAAGCATTCCATACTCTTCAGGTCAGAGTTTGTCTCCTTAGTACTGTAATGGGGATTATGTTCCATGCCATCAGGAATTTTCTGTGCAGGTTTTCCCCTTTGTTTTTTCCCCTCATCCCTTTTCTTTAAGGAAGAACATTTGGAATCTCTTCTTCTTGATCTAATTCTTTGTTTGAATAAAATATGGAAAATAATGGTAAAAATAAATTTCCTTAAACCCTCTCCACCCTTTTATTTGTGTTTCAAAGAACCTACCATGTGGAAACACTGTAGTTCAGATGAGAGTGTTTCTTCGCGAACTTACCAGTTTTAAATAGTGGTTGATCCTTTATGAAATCTGCTGTTTTACATTGACCTTGTTATAAAAATTATGTTGGAATAAAAGCTCTACTAATAAACAAGTCCTTGATGTAGACTGGGACTGCCTAACTGACAATCCACTGGCAAGAACTTGCTGATGGGGTTGGTGTGTTAGTTTGTGAATGATTTCTGATACTTTCATATGTTACATCCAAGATCTTGGCATACAGGTGACTTGGAAGAGCTGTATGATTTGCAAAAGCTGGACAGTTCTTGCGCCGATCCTAACTTTTTATACCTTTGTGTTTTAATTGGTTGATAATGCTGTTGAAGGTTTCAGAGTAAGTCAATTAAATTATTCTGCTGGTACTAGTAATTATGCACCACAAAAAAGCAGATTGCATCAACATAATAAACTTAGTTTATATTCTTTTGTCGGTGGTCAAAGATCGCAGTGGTAAAGCTGTATTTCTACACAAATGGTAGTGGTAGGAGTTTCTCAATACTGAACTCAAAGCAATATGCTGCTCTAAATCTCTGCCAGCTTTTTCAGGCAGAAGGGATCATGGTCAATTGTTGTAGTGAGTTTCCATCAGGATAATAATGGCCATCTGCCCATGACCCTGTTGATAGCTTTCACAGGGACCTATTGATAGTTTTAATGGGACTGGTGGAGAATTTCCAGCTAACTTCTGCCCATGGTTTGGCCAGAACCTTGAATTTGTGGATCTAGTATGTTTTCTTTGGTGAGGGGAACTTATTGCAAGCTTTTGGCTAGCTTCACAGTGAGCTTGATTGGGAACAGAAGGTTCGTTACTGGGCATTAGCAGTCTGGAGCTGCTGCGTCCAGCATGGCTTTCTGTACGGATGGAGAGAGGTAATATGTATTTAAAGAAGGTAGAGGAAATTCATTCCTTACATGATATTTTGGTGATTTCTCTGACTTTTGGCAATAGTTGCACTTAAAAATTAGGAGAGCTGAGAGTTCAGTTCACAGAGCGGAGGCCAAAATTTCTTCAAGATATTCAGTACTTCCTAAGGAATAAATGCTCTGAACTTAGGGAACAAAAGCAGGAGGGACATCTTTTGGCCGAGTCTGAAGGTTGGCTCCCTATAACTTCCTAAATATACGTGGGGAGGGAAGACAACAAGAGAAGATTAACCAAGTGGAGTCATAATTTTTGCAATACTTGGTGCTGAATTTTACTATGAATTTTAGGCAGCTAGGTTTATTGAAGTATTGCTTGTAGAGCTCTAAAGGTGGAAATGGAAGTTTTTGTGAAAGCTGAAAGGAAGATTCATTTTTATCAATTAATATTAGCATGCATTATAGTATTATGCTTTGCGGGGTATGCCTAAACAAGGATGTTCTTCAGAACATCAGTCAATGATCAATATTAACTGAGCTGATATTTATGATATTTCTATTCTTTTTCTTTCAGTGATAAACATGGGATGGAGGGATTTTTGTAGGTCAGCCAGTGCTCTTAATTCCTTGCTTTTTTTCTCCTTCGTCTTTCTCAGTTTTCACATTTGTATTTCTAATGTCCTATTTCTTTAAAGTTCTGAATTGTATGTGTAAATAGTGAGCAGAAGAGCAACTGTAGTGAGTCAGATCTTATGTTAATTTATTCAGTCAGTTTTCCAGTGTTATTAAAATAGTATGGTAGTATTTCATGTTCTGCTTGAATAATGCTTTGACAGTTAATTGAAGAAATATATAAGGGTTACTACTACCTTCATGAAAGAGATGACTTTTAAAACTCTGCTATGCAATTTTTCTCTCTCATTTTTCTCTGGTTTTTATATCACTAAGATATGTAAGAAAAAATAAGTTGTATTCGTAGATGTGTTTAGAGAGGTCGAAAGCTGATTATTTTATTTTTTTTCAGAAATGTTAAAAAATTAGCGTGTCACGGGAGCTGCACATCCGGAAGTACTTTAGTCTATATGTGAACCCAGTGTAAATTTACATAAGGTATCAGTTCTTAAGTGTAATGTCTAGTAGGTATGAATGGTTGCCCTTCTCCTGTAAGCAGATTAAGTGAAACTGCAACAGAGAGCTACAGTTTAGGAAGAAAGATTCATGAATGGCATCATGTGTAGGCAGGCCCAAGAATCTTTTCCAGGATGCATTAGGACCTTTGCAATTAACTACTAGAAGTTGGATTACTTTAAGTGATATAAGTCAATGGTGGGGATTTGAAGTGAAGAGTTTTTGCAGTTTAGCAGATGATTCTTCTTGCTGCTCAAGATTTTAGTTGCATGTGTAACCAACAAAATCTAAACCAGTTCCTTAATGTTGATCTGCATTTTACTGAATAAGACTTTTGTCTGCATTTGCTTATAACTTTTACCAGACTTTTTTTGTCTAATGTAAAGTTATCATCCTAGGATTCTAGGTAAGGTTGAAGTACTTTCTAAAGATTTCAGCTACAAGACATAGTGACGGGAAGGTCAGGAAAATTGCTGTCCTGTCCATAACAGTGAAAAAAAAAGTTACTGAATGAGAAAAAAAAATTCTGTGAAACATGTAAATGATCATGTAGTTTTATCTCTGTTAGAATTCATAGGCACTTGAGAGTCCATCAGTTCTATCATTGTCCAGCTTTTGGAGATCAGCTTGATTAACTTTCACTTTCTTTTAATGCAGCTGTTTCTTGCTTCTATGCAGCATAAACTGTTTTGGCTATCTTTGCCAACTTTATTGCAGTGGGGGTTTGGGGGTTTTTTTCTTTTCTTGTCTTTTTTTCTTTTTCTTTTTTTTTTTTTCTTTTTACAAGTGTGTAGGCCCTTCAAATTGTCTACTTCTCAGCACATCCCTAAAGCTTATCATCTTTATGGTGTTGTAGCCTGGATAGGTATTGTCTGATCAAAGTCTGCAATCCAGTAACTTCCCCCCGTTTCCCAAGATGACACATCCTCGGTTGTTAGATAATTTTGTATTGTTTGTATTCAGCCTTTGCATTCCTTCTGGACATCTGGGGCCTTTATTACTATTCCTGTCATTATTTTGAATGCTACTGTTCTGCTAGCATAGCACAGTGCGAAGTAAAACTGAGCTTTGCTGGATGAATTGCTATTGAAACTAAACACTTTATGGTTGTTACAGAGCAGTAGATACTCTGCGGTAGGAAGATAACATGCGATACTGCAGAAGGAGGATAGGATGTACTTTCTGTTTAAGTGAACAGAGTAAATCCCAGTTTGTTTACATGTTTATAGAGTGCTAAATCCACCACAGAACTGGATGAAGAAACTTTTTTTTTTTTTTCCTTAAAGTTCTGTTCCCTAAGAAAATAAGACTTCCATGACCAGTAAGGGAATTGTCTGGCAGGTAATCAGTAACTTTGGAGCTCCTTGGTGTGTTTTATGCAGAGGCAGCTATGTGATGGAAAAATGCCGAATTAGTGAACACCCTCACTGGGGGCACAGCTGCAACATGGGCTACAGACAGTCCAGGCGGCGAGGAGTTGTTACGCTTGCCCTCACTGAAGGGAAACGTTCAGCTAGGGTCCCTCCTTAGGCAGTAGGGAGTCCAGCAACAAAAGCTGATTTGGTTTGCTGTTACTTTCGGAACGAGTTATTTTTGCCATAATTAGTTCACAGATCACAGTTAGTACTTTATCTTCTTTCCTGTTGGGATTTTTTTACCTAGTTAACCGTTGTTAGGAATAAGGGATAAGCTCTTAGCATTGATTGGCAAATTCATCCTGAACATTCAATTTCCGGAAAGCTGTTCATGAGATATATTTGCCAAAAATCAGTTTGGTTCGGTTTGTTTTTTTTTTTTCCCAGTGAAATTGAAATACAAAGCAGTGTTAATGTAATTTGTGAAAGAATAAATTGAGATAAAAACTTAAGTGTAGAAAACTTCCAAGTTTTTATCTCCTAGTGTAAATTAGCACTTTCAATGGAGGGGGCTTATCTTGTAAAGTTGGTTGTTTTTTTGTTTTTTTTTTTTTAATGTGCAAGTGAATTATCGTATTGTGAAAGTGCATGAACAAGTTTTGTTGCTTAATTGCTATTTTTACATTTTAAATTCTGTTTAACTATTACTTATACAGCATGCCTTACGTGTCAAGCCTGCAATTTTCCTGCAACAGCTAATTCATCTCTGTGATAAGGATTCCTGGAAATTTGCTGAATCCAATGGAAATGGAGTATAATGTCTTTACAGGGTTGCATTAGTTCCTGGTTGAACTCCAGATGTTTGTGAAATTAGAGCAAATGTAAATTTAATCCTCTTGGGTTTTCTTCTGAGTTGCACCTCTTGTGGGATATTGTTCTTTTACTTCCTACTTACATTGGTCTTGTTGCTGCTTATTTACAAAAATAAAAGGAATACGTTCAACTTTAAACTGCTTATTAAGCACAAATCATAAGTGAAGAGAATATTTTTTCAACTTTTTATGTTATTGTTAATTTTACATTAGGTCAGCATTTAAGAGTCTATGAAAAGTAATGAACAAAACATACATGTTTTATACTCTGTATTTGAATAGGCTGCTAATCTCCCACTTGAAATTCCTCCAAAACTGGAGAGTCACTTTAAGATTGAGGACAGCTTCGGGCTTCAGTATGTAATAAAAATAAAGGAACAGTATTTACAAATCTGAGATGTAAAGTAAGATTAAGCTGGATCACTTCTATCTACTCCAGGCATACAGCTAGAAGTTTCCCTTTCTTAATTATGTATAAGGCAGTAAGTTCTAATTTGAAAGCCTCTACTACCTCAATGTTAAGTTGAAGAACAGAAGGCAGAGAAATCCATCGAAACATTGCTTTTGGAGCAACCTTTATATGTGAATGCAATGAAAAAAGCAGTATCTAATGAGTCACATCATTTGGCTGTCATCAGTTTAAATTCATATGTTGGAAAAGTAAAGAAGTTGCAGAAGTAAAGATGATATCCGTGAAAACTTGATTTGGCCTTGTTCTGCATAAGTATTATGATATAGTTTTTAAATGCATGATCACATTTTTTCCAGATGAATTCTGTCTTGGTGCCTAAGGTGGACCTGCTTTTGTATGAAACTGTATTCTTTCCTGCTAGGCTACAATTTGCTACATTTCATTATTTGAAAGATGCACTGTGAAAGCAGTAAGAGCTTGTGGAGGGGGAAAGGATGCAAAAGATTGATAAATGAGTTGAATGTTTCCCTGTATAACAGGATTTTATCCTGTATTCTGTGACATGGCCCATTGTTTTCCTGATAATGTGACCTAACCGAAGTATTCAGTTGCTTGCCAACTCTCTGTTCTTTCATTTTAATTTATTTTTTCTCTTATGTGTTGAGGCATTTGCTTACAGAAGTATTGAGGTCTGATGGAGTCTACCTAGGTCAGTGGAAGCTATTGTTTCAATATATCAAGTGCTGTAGAATTCTTTGTATCCTTAAAAAAGTAATTCTGAATCTTTCAGATTGGATACTGAAAGTTGATGAAGGCCTTTGAGTTAAATCTGTGTTTATGTCAGCTCCCAATTTGCAAAGCTCTCCCCCTCCAACCCCCCAAGGGAAATTGGTGAAATATGTTCACAATGGCTATGAAGAGCTCAGCCACTTAATGATGAATACTGTATGTGATGGCATGAGAATATTCATAGTCCTATAACCAGATTAGGTTTAAGTGTTCTGCAGTGAAAAAGGTCTTGGCTACAGATTGAACAAGTATGCTGTGCATCGAAAAAGGCAGGTGACCAGAAAATAAACCATGGGTTTTGATGTATTATTTTAAAATCAGAAAAGGCCATTTTGACAATTTAATTGGAGAAAATAATATTTAGCCATTGAATTCCTGTGAATCCAGTTACTGCTTATACACAAAAAATTAGAATCTCAGACCTGAGAGATGTTCTATAAAATAATTGATGCATTAATTATATAAAATATATTTCATAATTATAAAATAATGTAATGCATTAAATGTAGAATACCAGTACTGAAAATTTTAGGAAACTAAAAATTAACTGAATGAGGAAAAAGTGGTCTTAGTAATAATACTAGTTCTGTGAATTCAGAAAAAAATGGGATTAACTAGCTTTTCAGAGTACTCTGGTAGATATGAATATAAGTGATCAAGAAAAGCAGAAATGTATGGTCGTGTGTGATATTTAAAATGGTCTGTTCAAATAAACTTATTTATACAAACCATTCTTTTTCATCAGTGTTAAAAATCTTTTGCTTGTAAATCTTGCATTGGCAGAGATTTGGCTGGATTATTGTGCCTTTTTGTTTATGTACTTAAAAGTAAAATGAAGACAAAGTGTGATTGTATTAATTTGAATAATACGATGGAGATCCCCATACATGAACATGTATGTTTCATGGCTCTTTACTGGCACATCTACTAGAATGCTTTTACTTTGGTTCTAGTCTGGCTTTGGTTTTTGTTGTTGGGTTTTTTTTGTTGTTTTGGTTTTTGTTTTGTTGTTTTTTTTCCTTTGTGGTTTTTTTTTTTAACTGAAGTGCAAAATAAAACATGGGAAACAAGAACACAATAAAAGTTGTTTCAAGCTTCTAGCAGTGCGGGCCACCTAAATTTTGCCACCTTGGCTACTGTGATCTGAATGTGCATTTAAGGCAGGGGTGTCGTGTTTTTACTTTCTACACATTTCATAGTAAACTATCACCTGCATACACATATTGGTCTTGATAATGTGGTCCTTTACTGAAGTAGTCAGGTATTTAGTTTCTGGTTCTGGCTCGTCAGGTATGGCCTGTTTTATAGTTCATATTCCCAAGCAGGATGTTATCAAAGGAAAAATAATTCTGTCTTAAGTGATGGAGCATTTGCACACACTTAGTGTGAGATATCTGTGTGCTGTTATCTCAAAGAATTCTGGTCACTCTGGAAATTGCTTAGAGTGGCTCACTGTCTGGCAGATTAGATAAAACAATTTTAAAAGAGTTTTGGATTTAAAGTAGTTAATTTGAATCACTGAACTATTCTAAGCCATGCGTTTGTTCTGCCACATGTTTCCAAGTCCTCCTTTGTCTGCTCTTTGGTCCAGTTTAAATTTGATCTTCCTGGATTTAAGCAACATCCCTCATTTGGAAAGAAAGACTTCCTCATGCTTCTGTTGAAATCATTAATAGCTTTGTTTTTGGCTTCTGTGAATTTCCATAACAGCTCCATAATGCAAGCTGTAATACTTCCTCAGAGCACTGCACTCACTGATGGTCAGATTGTTCCTAGCTTTTCCATTATCCTTTTGGTGTTGAGTGATTTTTCAGATTAAAAAAAACCAACAACAACAAAAAAAAAAACCCCAAAACCACCAAAAAAACCCCACCACAAGGACTGTCCTGGGATGCAGTGGATATGCCTCTGTTTGTTAGCTTTCAGGCAGTTGTGTCCCTAGAGAAACATGCAAACTTTAGAGGGACATAAGAAAAATGTATAGGCAAAAAAAAAAGATTATGCATAACAAAAAGAACAAAAAAAAATACAGCATTGTAGCTAGTTTGCAAGTAGTTCTTGTGCAAGAGCTCATTTGTTTGGGTTAATCTCAGCTGTGAACAAGATAATTGTATGTTTTGTTCTTTTGGTGGTGGTGGTGTTTTCTTGTCTTGTGTCTATTTTTAACAGAAGATAACACCAATACAGTCATAAATACCAATTCACAAAATCAGATACACTATTTGTATCTTGAACTTTTGTTTAGGGAAGTTCCACTTGATTTCAAAGTTAGGAAGAGTAGAGAAAAGTGTGGAAGCACACTGTGGAGCTGTACTTGCAGGAAGGTGGAATTATGAAGGAACAGCCCTGGTTACAGGTAAGCATTCTTAAAGTAATGAAGTGTTTTGAAAACTAACAGAAGAGCTCTTTCAAAATAAAGCCTTTTGGTTTTTTAATCTACAAAGTTGACATGTCATAAACAAATCTAAGGGTACAAAAAATATAGTATTAAACTAAATTTACAAAAACTAAGTGCTTTCAATAAAATGTGTAGAATGTAAGTACTTTATAGGATAAATATAACAGGATGTTTTGGAAAAATAATTTAATCCTTGACATGTTTAAAAGAGGTAATCACAAATTTAATTGTTTATACTGTAGTTACACTGAATTTGAATGAATAAAACTGAGTCTATTAAGTCTTCACACACTGGTCTAGCTTGGAATTCTTGTGAGAAGGGGAAAATGGAAACACAAAACCAGCAATATAAATTAAGTTAGCTACAGTAAATTACTTTTTTTTTAGTCTTCATTATCACTGGGTTTATTATTGCCTTGTTTAATAGAAGCTAATTTTGCACTATTTGATTAATGCTGTTTTGGAAGAATGTTGTCTTAGTAGAAGATTTAGTAAAAGCCTTTATCATTTTTAGTGATCCTATTTATTAGATGTTATCCTATTTCCTTGAAAGTGAATGTTTTTAATATCAGACAGAGTGCTTAGATGTTTTTGTGGATGTTCTGTACTTCATAAAGGAGAATATTTGAATTTTTTTCCCCTTATCTGTTACAAAAAAAGTCTGCTAAGTTGATACATTTATAACCCTGCACATGACATTTGGGGTTTTTTTAGCCAGCACAGTTTACTGAGGCTTCATAAGCATCTTGAATGTTCCTGTGCTTCTCTTTCTTAGTTATTAGGAGTGGTATAGATCCAGCTGCAGTCTAACTCTTTTCTTTATTGAGGCTGGGAGAGTGATGTCCCAGAGTCTGCATCTCTACATGTGTTTTTGTCCTAAATCTTTTAGTAATTAGTTGCTTTTGGCATTTTTTGTCAAAAACTTCTATCCTGATGTTAAGGGGAGGCTAATTAAATTTCCTGTGATAGACTTCTCCTTTATGGGATTTCTGTTGGTGTCAGAATTTTCTACAGCCTCCCATTGATCTAGCACAGCTGATTTCTTTGGACAAATTCCAACTCAGTCCAGAAGTACTGAAGATAATTTTGGATCTGCTCATTTCCAGACTCTGACTCTAAAATGCTGCTTCAAGGAACTCTGGCATGTACCTCTGAAATCCCAGAGGGACAGAAATACTGTTCTTTTTAAAGACAGATTTGCCTCAGGAACTTCTCCAAAGAAAAAGTTAAAGTGGTCTTTTCAATATCTCTCTCTCTCTTTTTTGGAAGACTACATGACACTTATGGGGAGAATGGGAATTCATCACCATATCCAAACAGCATACTCTGAGAAGATCTACTCTTATACTGCAACTATATATACTTGGAGGAAGAGTGAATCATTGATGATACTGTATCAGTTAGAATATTCTTTATGGCTGTATTTCAACAGTATCAAATGTGCACAAATAAGATTTGTAAATTTGTTTTTACACTTTTTAAACACTTAAAAGCTACATTGCCCAGATAGAAAAAGCTGAAATCTAGTACGTAAGTTACCTTTGAATGGAAGAATGACATTAAGCATCTAGGTGCACCTTTTTCCTCATTAATTGAATCTAGGAGGCCTAAATGAAGGCCCAGAGCTGTATGTTTTAAATATGATAGCACACTAGGAAATCTGTGTTCCTATTGCGTACCTAACTATGCTGTATTGTGTATAAGAACTTAATCTTTAATAAGTAAACTGAGTTTCTTGGTAACATGCAGTTATGTTATAAAATTTAAGCCTTCCAAACAGAACCTTCAGTTATCTTCAGTTTCACCATTTATCAACTGTGAAGCCTCCAGTTTAATACATAAAATCTGTTCTTACTCTCTTCAGATTCCTAAGAGACTCATTTAATCAGCCTCCAGGCCATTGAACTGTAAATAGATGAAAAGTACTAGCAATGCTGAATAGAGAATACAGAACTTGGGATACTTTAATAGTGATGGACTTTCACTTCCCAGCAGCAGCTTCAGATAAGGAGACTACAGGGATTTTCAGGAGAGGAAGAGACTTGTTGATAATAGCAGAAGAACAGTCTTAAACATTTTTTCCTTAATATACTACCTGTTTGCATGTTAGAAAGACTGCATAAACAATATTTACCTCTAAGAAGACCTGGACTTACTTTAACTCTAGTGTTTCCTAGGTAAATACAAGTGCCATGTTTGTTAGACTTATTATTGGATTTAAGTTGATGATTTCTTTGATAACTTTACAGTTGGTGAAGACGGCCAAGTGAAAATCTGGTCTAAAAGTGGAATGCTGAGGTCCACTTTAGCTCAGCAAGGTAAGTTAGTTTTCTTAAAGTTCCATTAGAACTTTTTAATTTGGGGTATTATGAAATATATTTAAATAACAGACCCTAAATCTGGCAGTAATGGTTTGTTTAAGGATTTTAAGGCCTAGATAAACTTAACTAAAGTTAAAGGTAAATCATAGTCAAATACAGGAGGAACTGGATTTTTAATAACATGATTATCCTAAAAAAAAAAAATCTTCAAATTGAAAGTATTATTGCAACATTTTTAGACAATAGTTTCAGTTTCACGCTAAGGATTCTGGAAAGGCTAAATAACTAAACAAGAAAAAAATCCAGATTTTAATATCAAGCCACGGACTCTTATGGTGAAACTGAAAAAAAAATCTAAAAGCATTGCAAGAATGCTTGAAAGATGCAAAGTGCATGTAGGTTAGTTCCTCTGAACTTTAAAACTCTTAACAGCTTTTGGTTCATCTATTTAACTCAGTAACTAATTTAGTATATGCAAACTGTCCTACTGAAGTGAAACAATCTCTGTGCTTAAGTTCTTTGTTAAACTGGGGCCATGGAGTCCTAACCTTGATCTTGGCTTTGTAACTACAGTTTTATGCATACTAGATGATTCCAGTTATTTAAGTTAATTCAACATCACATTACTGTGAAGTACAACAGTATAAAGTGCAAATATGTATTTATACAAATGGTGTTTGATATTTTTAAAAAGCTATTTTTTATAATCATACTTTCTAACCCTTCTGTACTATTTTAGTGAAGATACTGAGCTAGATTTTGTTTTTCAGACTTCATAGATTGAGATCATGTGACCTTTTGACATTTTTTAAGAAACCACATGCACCTGGGGTTGCGTTAAATGTCAGACCTTTATCTTTTTCTAAAACAAATTATCTAAATTCTTTCAACCTGATGAAGGCATTTTAACCACAGGAGTGAATGTAAAATGTATTTCAATTCTGTTAAGGAAGTTCATATTCAGATGTAATGTTTTTTCATGCTTACAATGTAAAAAGATAAGCCAACTGAACTGTAATTTTTGAAAAAAAAAAAGGTTGAAGCACACACTCTTCACTATTTCTCAGTTGATATGTTTCAGGGGTTTTTTTATACTTCATTGTGCTTATTTGAGGTTTGATGAAGCTTATAAAGTAAGAGACGTGTTCTAGTTTGAAATATGCAAGCTGAATTTTCATTGATTTCTTACAGTTTCTGGTACAGTATAAAAGTACAGTTGAGTGCCCATGGAATAACTGTCATCTTGTATTTGTGTTTTGAGATAAGATCCTGTGAGGCTCACAAACCCTTTAAACTTAAATTTATAGGATCAGATTCCCACAGACCCCTCTGTAAGCTACTGACATACCTGGGATCACGATAGGATTCTGCGGAAATTATTAGTTAAGAGAGGTATATCATATTTGAGCTAATTTTGTACTTTCTTTATCATCTCCTTGAGAAATGAAAGGATTCCCATTGCTAACATTCTTTCTCCTCATTCCACTCTTTGTATTAGAAATAAATTTTCAAGCTCTTATCTTTGGATGATGGTCCACATGCCTATTTTATCTTTGGCTTTTTATTCACTACAAAAACACAAATGTATATTTTTCCCTTTTTTAGCTTTTTCAGTACTTACATGGAGTGCTCTAGCTGCATGTCCTTCCATCATGCCAGTGCATGGAATAAAGATAGTGTGACCCCGTAGCCTCTACTCCATTCAGCCTCTAGCTGTAGTATTGCTGTTATGGCTGCATTGTTCTTTGAGCCTGCTCTCACTTCTTCATCCTTAGATTATCTTAATATTCTTCCTTTTTTTCCTTCTTTCCCTTAAACTGAAAACTTTAAAAAAAAAAAAAAAAAAAAGCCTTATTTGCAGTCCTTTGGGCTTCCAGCTGACATGGTGCACTGATCTGTCTTGCTTTTTTTTCATGGATCTCTTCAGTATATGTTGGTAACCCACGGGATTCTGGTTAAAGTGGGATTTCTCTATGTATTCTGTGTTGTATACATTGCAGCATAACACTGTGCGTCTGTGTCTGTGTTCCTGTGAAGAGAGCCACAGAATTATGAAGAGTAGGATGTATAAAGTATTGATGGTCCACATGTGAAAGAGAAGATGGCTCTACCAGCACAAATTTTTATGGTGCTTTGTAGACTCTGCCGCTAAGATTGTTTGAGGTGAAGTCTGTAGTGTCGTTGGTGCTACCTGCACTAACTGAGTCCTTTGCAGACCAAATATCTGGTTAGCAGGACCCATGCTGAGCCCACAGTTGTATAGCCTCTCTTGAAATGTCTGGCTAAAATTGCTGCTGCTGCTGCAGTTCATGGATCACTGGCTCTCTAACCCTCGAAGTCCTCTGTGGAGTCAAAGGTATTAGTCAAGCTGAAAATTAAGTAGAATGCAGGTGTGCCTTCCTCACTACCATCAAGATTATTCTGCAGTGCCATTTCTTCAGCTTATTGCACCAGTGAAGCTGACAGCTTTGCTGATAACTTTACTCTTACTCCAAGATCTGAGAAGCTTCAGGGCAACCAAGCAAGCCTCATGGATCCACCCTAAGTATTTCATTGCTAGAGCACCTGCTTTGATCCTGGTTAGTTATTCTGGTGTCCCTAATTCCACTCAAGACAGGAGTAATTCCTTGTGGGAAAGTCATATTTTAAATCCACGGGATGACTTTATTCCTTGTGCCATGAAAACTTACTTTCTTTAAGAGCATTTGATCAAGGGCATCGCCATAACCTTTATGAAAGTAAACATACCTTGTGCAGACAAAGTCAATGATCTCTATGTGTTTTTTGATTCTTGGTGAAGCCATGATGTTCTGTTATAAAATAACATGATACTTATTTAAACATCGTTATCCACAGACCTATTGTTTCTGTGTCACACATTCTACTACTTTACCTCAGATGGATTTCTAATTCTTGAGGTGATTTCTGTCACCTTTCTTTCACCTTGAATTTATCGTCTAGTACTCCTAGGACCATATCTTTCTTGAGTACTTATCTTTTGGCCCTGCTGACTTTCTGATGGGCTTCCAGTGACTAGTACGCTGAGTAAGCGCTAAGGAATAATACAAATAATTGACTTATAGGTTGCCTTTTTGGTTAATGGAAGCAAAGTCACAAACAATTGCAATGTAAACAGTTTAATTACAACATGTTTATTGTGAAGTGGAACTTGCTTTTTTAAGGCACAACTGTATTCTAAATGCAGCTCCTATTTTTTGTGCTGCCACAAAGAGACATGAAATTGTCTGAATGAATGTTTCTACCCCTGTGAAAGTAAAAAGTCTTGCACAGGCTTACTGTTGTAATTACCAAAGTATCTGTTGTGGCTGAAAGTGTCAGAGTGACTGCTCTATCACTCCTGCACTCAACCTAGCTCTTTCTCTGCTGTGTGCATGGGCCACAGGAATGATTCACTGGGGATTAACATCTGCTAGTAGAGCACTGAGATGTGAAAAGCCCACGCTGTGTGCTTAATGCTGATGTTCCTTCTTCAGATCTTCCCTCAGTCCACCTTTTCTGCTTTTCTCACTTCTTATCTCAGAGAGTATTTTTTCCTGAAACTGTTTATCACCAATGCAATTCACTGCAGTTTGTTCTGCTGAATTTTTCCTTCCACAGCAATGCAATGTGTTGGCAGTCTTTTCCCAACCAAGTTCTTGTTAAGTGCAGAAGGAAATGAGTTAACTTAGCTCCTGCTGTTAAGCCCTGGAAATTGTGGTTAAGTAGTCAGCCATCATAAAAAAGTTAAACATTTGGTTTAAATATAAAAGTCTTCTGATTGTTAAATCAGCATTAGAGCAGGACAAAAATTAGTTTATTTAGAATTTCTGTACAGCTGGTGACAGAATTTATGTCATTTTCAACATAAATTGCTGCCAATAGGAAAAAAGCTAGTGCCAGGTTTACTTAATATACGTTGTATGTTTCTATGAGTTGTCTCCTGTAATGGTTGATGAGTTTAAAAAAAAAAAAAAATTAAAAAATTACATCATTCTGTATTTCTAAGTAACATAAAATAAATGCCTTCCTAAAAGAAAATACACGAAGTACAAAAATATACAGGAGCAATGACAACAGGTCTCAGTTTAGAGTTTGGCTATTTGGAAGCTCAAATCCAAGTTTAGTGTGCCGTATTGATGTGGCCATTATAAAATAAGGTTTTTGTTCAGAGAGAAAATTCAAAGGCTTAAATGGTAAGATATTAGATGATGTTAGGACAGTTGATGTAGCAGTTCAATCACTTAAGTATCTAAGTATCATCAAAATATTCCCATAAAAAGATATTCCTGGGTCATTTTTTTAAATGGAACTTGATATACCAAAAGTGTCTTTGAAAATTTTACCCTGTAAGAGCATTTCTTAAGCCTTTTGGGGTTTTTTACCACCATAAATGATAGATGTACAAAAAATGGTTTAATTGCTCAATTTTATTTCATTTGATCAGTTTGATACTTAGTTATCAGCTGAAATATGCATGACTCCCTAAGAAGTGCACATCTCTCAGAGTTTAGGATAATTTCTTTCCATTTTCCTCTTCTAAAATTATGAAATTGTCAAATACCAACATTGAGGCTGTAACAATTAATTGCTCTTTCTGAGGTTTCTTATTTCTCAAACAGAACTTTTGGGGTACAGTTCAGTTGTCTTAATGTAAGTGGGCCATTAGTGCCACTTGAGGTTCATTGGGCTATTCTGCCTAGCCTCCAAATCTGTTCCAGGAGATGGATCTCGGTCGGGTCCTGCGTTGTGTCTGTAAGGTCCGCACAGGTTTCTTGGAGTACCCTAGGTGCATCCCATTGCTTAGGTGCCTGTGTTTAGACCATTGAGTCGTGTCCTCAAAGGCCTCATTTTGGCCAGTGAGAGTATTAAGGCTGTTAGAGAAAAACAGAAGCCCGAACTAAGCCTTCTCTTTCCCATTTCAGAAGATACGGAAGCAAGTTTTACAAAAAGTAAAGAGAATAGTCTGACAGGGACTTATTACATAGTCTCCCTTCTTGCAGTTTTGTATGCACTGTAATGTTGAGGCTGTGCTGAAACTTGCTGTCCATTGCTACAGGGCTTTTGCTGTGATAGAAATAAATGTTTAGACATGCTCTTTACTTAACTTTCTTAGTTTTATTTGCAAGGAATCAAGTAGCTTAATACTTTGATTCTTCTTCTTCAGGGAAGACTAATCCTGTCAAGTACTATGGAAAATATTTGCATAGTTGGCAAGTCTGATTTTTTTTTCCTGGATGCTTTTTCCATGTAATTTTTTACTTTCTTCTATTTTCAAAAAAGGTCATTTGAAAACTGCAACATAACATGGTTTTAAAACGGAACAGTCAGCTTTATTCTAGATATATCATACTGGAGTTTTCAATCTGCAAAAAAAATGTTTTCAATTAATTGGGAAAAATCTGTGAAGTCTGCAGGCCACTCTTTCTAGTTTTATTTGTTGTCATTTGTTTTGTAAGTTGCTTGAGTATGGGATGTTTGGTTTTTTGTATGTGCAGCAAAACAAAAATATGTGTTTTGTTAGAGGCTTAATTATGGAGCCTAAACACCTTACAAAGAATAATTCAGGTGCAACACAAAACCTTTTCTACCCACATTTGTATTCAGTCTCACTATTGTAGATGAAAGGAGCTATTTTCTGTTGTCTGTTGATAAGTATTAGGAGGACTGTTGGCATGTTGATTTTCTGTATCTTTTAAGTGACAATTGTGAATAAAACTGCATTAGAGTATAAAAGATTAAGTAAATACAAAATGCGGCTATTACTGTTGATTTTCTGGAGTTGTGTAAACCTGTTCCCTTATAAAAAGTTCTACAAGTTAGTAGCATGGTAAATGGCAATAGATAATGAGGTTTGAGAGAGATGCAATATTTTTAAAACACAGTATTAAAATGATAGGTGGTGGCATGGGGGACCATCTACCTGACTTGCTGGGCTTACTTTTGATACAAATATTTGTTGATTTTAAATTAGGTATTGGTCAGCATGACAGTTAGTGGTCTCAGCATTGGATTTAATCGTATTGTAGGTATTCTGGCAAAGAAGTGTGCGGGGATTTCAAGGTAAACTTGAAATGGTTTTGTAAGTATTTGTGGGAATTGACTACAGACTAAACAGGTAGCAAGAGAGAAGGTGTGAAGATTTGATAGCTGGGCATTGAAGGCTGACTTTGTGGACTGATCAGTTGGGAGGAGTTAACATTTTAATACTGAATGAAAGATGCCGTAATACAGACAGACCTTAAAAGTAAGCTGGTGTGATGGGTTGGCCCTGGCTGGACGTCAGGTGCCCACCAAGCCATTCTATTGCTTCCCTCCTGAGCAGGACAGGGCAGCTAGAAAATAAGATGGAAAAAAACCTTGTGGGTGGAGATAAAGGCAATTTAATAAAGCAAAAGCAAAGGCTGCATGCGGAAGCAAAGGTAAATGAAAGATTTATTCTCTATTTCCCATTAGCAGGCAATGTCCAGCCACTTCCCAGGAAGTAGGGCTTCAGTATGCATAGCAGTTGCTCGAGAAGACAAACATCATAATAACGAATGCCCCCTGCCCCTCCTCCTTTCTCTTAGCTTTTGTTGCTGAGCAGACATCCTATAGTATGGAATATCCCTTCAGTCTTTTGGGGTCAACTGTCCTGGCTACATCCCCTCCCAAGATCTTGCCCACCCCCAGCCTACCGGTGAAGGAGGGAATGTTGGAGAGACAGCTTTGACGCTGTGCCAGCACTGCTCAGCGGTAGCCAAAAACTGGTGTGTTATCAACACCTTTCTAGCTACCAGTACAAAGTGCAGCACTAAGAGGAAAATTAACTCCATTGCAGCCAAACCCAATACAACTGACCATGAAGGACTTTGATATAGTAGAGAAAATGGTACAAATGGAAACGGCAACACAAATCTTTGCAGTATTCCCGTTAACCATGAGCCAGGGGATCAGTACATCAGGGTGTGAGAGAAGCACCTTAAAGATGAAAGGTGACCCAGAGGTGAGAAGGACAATGTCGTGTTATTTTGCTCAACTGTATCTTGGAATAAATTGGTTAGATTTTTATTTTGAGAGTGGTGAAACAAAAACAATTGGGAGGTTCAGTGAAGCTGAAGAAACAAAATTGTCCAGTTATAAAGATGATTTGACTGAAGAAGAAATCTTAGAATAGCAGAAGAAATTTGGTGATTTTAATTCTTCCAGAGGTTGTTTTAGACAGACCCTGAAATGAAGAAGCAAGTAGTAAACGTAGTCAGCCTGCTGGGACAGACCTTGCAATAAAATCAGTAGGTCTTGAGTGATATATTGAAAAAAAGGATAGGTACAATATGAGAAAAGGAGATACCTGTAGCAGTAGTAAAGTCATCCACATTTTCAGTAACCCAGATGTAGTATTGGACAAGCCGTCAATTCATTATTTGTTTTGCATAGAGTTGATTTGTTCAGAGTTAAATTTAGAGTAGCCCCATTGAAAGTGGTAGGTGTTTGACGATTTACTCAAGTGGATTTGCCAGGACTTCATTCTATGTGTTTTTATTTCCTTGAGAAGTGTTGGAAGGGTCTGCAGCATGAGCTAAAGTCTTCCGAGTTGTCCTTCTGGGTTGCATTTGTCTCTTCCTGCTGTTCCTGTGGCTGCCTAAAACATGAAGTGAACCAGTAAACATGGCCTTAAGTGCGGTCAGACAAGTGTGGAGGACAAATGGTTGCCCCTAGTGTGGCTTTCTCCCACTCCTGAATTGTTGATGTGTGATTTTAAGTAACCAGTTTGAAGTGGCTATAGCAGTTTCTGCATAATTTGATCCGCTAAGTACCAGAAATGCATTTTTCTTTGTTTCTGTCTACAGGAACACCAGTGTACTCAGTAGCCTGGGGACCTGATTCTGGAAAAGTTCTCTACACTTCAGGGAAGCAGCTGATTATTAAACCTCTTCAGCCAAATGCTAAAGTTTTGCAGGTATCATTAATACATTAAGGTTGTCACACACTTCTGTGTGAAAACTTTTTTCAGTTATCTACAGTTTTGCCAAACATAAAATGTTTGTGCTAAAATTTTCCATGCAACATGTGTACCACTCACTCCCTCCCCGCTCCTTAGGTTTTTTTGGAGAATAAGGAGATTTTTCATTTCTCTAAACTAAAAAATTTTTGACAGTTTCTGCTGTGGATATTCTTCAGGCATGTGATTAAGCATTTCCCTTTTAGTAAACAAAGGAAAAGCAAAAAGGCACAGAAGCCTTTCCCTTTTAATTTGTTACGAAAAGGCAGAAAGCTAGAGAAGCAATCGTTCAGAACATGCTTTTAGTGCAGATTGTTATGCTCTCATTCTGCCTTTTTCAGGCTGTATTTAATTTATTTTTCTGCAGAAGAGATGACGTCTGTGCATTTGTACTGTTGGAAAGCCTGATCTACGCTGGAGTGTATGAATGCTAGTAAATGATGAGTGATAAATATTAAAAATAGAAGTTGTCAGACTTGTTGCATCTATGTTTAATTTTTTTTTTTTCCATTTCAGTGGAAGGCCCATGATGGACTTATTTTAAAAACTGACTGGAACTCAGTTAATGATCTCATTCTTTCTGCAGGTGAAGATTGTAAATATAAAGTGAGTACTGGTTAACTTTTTAGGGGAAACTAAATAACCAAAAAAGATATTTGGCATTCTGATGTTTTCTAATTTTAACAATACTTGGAAGCTCAAAATTAAATGAGAAATCTTTAGTTTTCAAGAAAGACTTGTTACCCTAAGTTGTATTATTTGTATCTTGCTCTGTCTAGTAGCATAAAATTTGAAATGTGTGGTTTTTTGGTTTTCTTTTTTTTAAATACAGCAGATTAAAAATAGGTAAAATGCAAGTGAAACAAACTCTGAAAGGAAAATATGTAGAAATATAGATATGATTACTTGAAATAGTATAAACTATGACATATACTGAAAAAGCTAATGACATATAAAATTAGAGGAGATAAAGCTCCTGTTTTCTATTACAGGAGCATTAGTGAATCCCTTAAGAAATTTTTTGGTTAGAATATTCTGTATCCAAAATGGAAAGCACATATTGTGTTTCTTCCCTTAAGTAGGAGCTTATTTTTAATTGTATCATATTTGGTTCTATCATTCTCTAAGTGTATAATGGCTGTGATAAAAATGTACACAATTAAGAAATTAAAAAAAAATAATTCTCAAAGTGTTAAAATCAAATGACTTGACTCTATGAATTGGCTTCCTGGTATTTTGTTGGCTTCAATCAGTGAGAAAATCTCTTTGGTCTGGAAATTTGCAGAGGAGCTTCACATTGTTGGGAAATGAGTGCAAATAGAATAAACCTTGTGGTTATTTTACAGACATACAGTAATTTGCAGGAAACAAAATGCATTCATTCAAAATATTTTATACAGAATAATGTAGCATTTGCCATAGCAAAGCAAAGTCTATTGCATTAAACAAACCAAAATTGATTAGGAACATTCTTCAATGAAAAGTGAAGTATAATATCTGTGATTTTTCTAGTTACACAAAAAGGCACGGAAATAACTTGGTATATTTCTTCAACTTCTGTGATAATGAGGGAAAACGATAGCGCTAAAATAAGTAAGGGTATGCCCAATCTATGTTCATGTAGATATATATTTAATATTTTTTTTATTAAGGTTTGGGACAGTTACGGACGTCTACTGTACAGCTCGCAGCCCCATGAATATCCTATAACATCTGTTGCCTGGGCTGCGGATGGAGAATTATTTGCTGTGGGGTCTTTTCATACTTTGCGTCTATGTGATAAAACTGGGGTAAGTAACAACTCAGAGAAATACCAGATGTGGAACTGTACAAATTTATTGAAAATACAGTAAATATTCCTGAGGATATACGTGTACAGGCGGGTATTTTTATTAGCAAGAACTAGTCATGTCTTCCAGCACCTTTCTATTGGGTGCATCTGACTAGGATATTGCTTTCTTGATCTGCTTAGCTGCACTTCTAAATATGTTTTGGGTTGGATAAAATTTTTTTATAATATTTTACCTTTCAGGACATTAAATTTTCCGGTGCATTTTTTAGGTTTTTTCCTTAAAAACACAAAGAGTTTACAAGAATGTCTTGTAAGGCAGTCATATCATGTAGTTATTAACCATAAAAAGCAAGGAGTGTATAACAATAACCTATCTTAAAAGAAGAGGTGGAAGAACAATATCCTGTGCTTTTAGTATTTAGCTTTTTTCTTAAAAAATACTAAGAGCTGACAAGCACATCTCATGAGGAGATCATAAAATGCAGTTGTCAGGCATTAGAAATAATAAGGCTAAAGCAGCAGTAAAAGAGAAGCTAACATTCATGCCTCTAATACTGATGGCTAGACAAGGCACAGTTTTTTAAGCTAAAGACATACTTTAATCCTCTCATCTGAGCGTCTATTACTTCTTAACTGTTGTGAGAGAAGAAAGGCTCCTAAAAGAGCTGCCGTGGGGGGGGGGGGGGGGGGGGGGGGGGGGGGGGGGGGGGGGGGGGGGGGGGGGGGGGGGGGGGGGGGGGGG
>JAVJGG010000085.1:40845305-40878397 GCA_035590195.1 Aviceda cuculoides
ATTATGTCTGATGTAATGGAGCTGTATTGGCAAATTGCTCCTCAGGGAGCCATCAGGCAATATATATATATATATATATATATATAATTAACTCTTCTCTAGCATATGTGTTCATTTTGGGGGCATAATTAAATTAAATTCTGTTAGTGTATGTTCTTTTTTCCTATTCTTTTCTTTCTACCTGGATATTTTGTTCTAGCAGCTTTGTGTTAAAAAAGGAAAACTACAAATACAGTAGTAACTTTTAGAAGTTTTATTTCTTCATTTAAAAATCACTTTTGCTCCCATAGCATTATGTATCTAAAAGAAATTATTATGGCTATGCTACAGAATACTAAACAAAATATATTTAATGTTGGAATTTGTTGCCTGCTTTAGTGTCCATGATCATTAATCCTGTGGAGAGTGCTAAGATTAATTTTAAAGTATATATATTGAAATCTAAAGCTGGATATATTGATGGATAGACTTTAGCTTTCCTGGTGTTCACAGCTTTTCAGAATCTAATCACTTGGATGGAGGGCAGTGCTTAAAAAGTTCATTTATGTAAGCTATTTCCTGTGGCTCTGCATGCTTCCCTTGACATTACTGATCAGGTCAAAATATTTACACAGTAAGAGATGGTAAGAATGACTGAAATTCACTGATTTCCTCCTTCCCCACTCCACTCCCACATAAGTATCTTAGAAAATGGACCATGCCCATCTGCTCCAAAGACAGGTTGCTTTCCCACTGCCTTAGAGAGTGTAGGTGGATAATCGATTAAAAAAACCTTTAAAGTGAAACACTGTGGTCAAATTAATCCTTTTAAAATTGCCAACAAAAGTTAGCAAATATGGACATCAAATTTATATTTTGATAACGCTGAATGTATTTATGCATTTGTTTTGGGGAGGCCTTTTAGATTTTCTTCCATTAATGATTTATTTACCCTTAATGGCGATTGATCAGTTTGATTTGATTTTTGGTGGTTGTTGTTTTCCAAATTAATTGTGCTCTTGTTGAACATTTTTTCTGGTGATGTTTACAATCTGTTTTCATAAATAAATTGATGTTTGTTTGAGTGCTAAATCTTGCCCTTTGAAATACTTTTATCTTGATTTCATCACTATGTTTAGCAAATGCTTTGTAATGAAAGCAATTCTCTGCATAAATCTGTTCATGTTTTTAAAAGGTTATGTACATGCTACAAACTTTCTCTTTTATTACAGAATGAATTCTGGCCATTTTACTAGACTGGTAGTTGCATATTTGACTGATTCTGTTATACACAGCTTTTTATATTCCATGACTTATTCCATGGACCATCTAATTTTGCTAGAAATTCTATAAAAAACAATTGGAAAACTTAATAAAATTTAGGGAATATTGCCTGATATCTATAGAAAATAAAGAAAAACATTCTGCGAGTGTAACAACTACTCTTCACCCACCACTATGCCTAAAAAATACTGAGTTCTGTGATAACATGTTTCTATTCAGCTTTCTTCTCAAAAAGATAGAGATTTGAACTTAATGAACATTGATTACATTAATTTAATGTCTGGGTTTGGTCGTGTGTTAAATAGTTAGCAGTGTTTGTCCTTTTTACCTTATTTCTTGAACTACTGACAAATGAGGGAAAAAAGCATCTAAGAATTTTAAAACTACAATGTAGCAGGTATCTACAGAGAAGCTTTGAAAATAATTTAAGTGTTTAGCATTAAAGCCATGATTTTCGTTCAGGACAGTAAATTATGTGACTATTATGAAATTAACATAATTTATCCTTTAAATTAACATTAGATATTGGACAAATATAAAAAGAGATAGCAAGATTTTGAAAGTGCATATAGACAGTGCATATGTTTTCATATTATTCTGATAGTGATGAATTGTCCTAAGCTAGAGCACTATGAAAACCCAAGCAAATCTGTTTTCCATAGAGTTACAGTGAGCTTTGATCCCATTACATTTAGTTTTAGTCTTGTTTTGCAGAGATATGCATTTGGCAGTTTAACAAAAACAAGGGTTTTTTTCTGCGCTGTCTCTATTTCATCTACCTTTATTAACAGCCATGATCCTGAATTCTTTGTAGCTCAATAAAAGAAAAAATATTATAGATAGGTTTCCCATGGAGTTACGTTGTTGACCAGTTCTTTCCAAGTTCACATATTTTAATTTATTAGAATTGGCTAATGTAACTTCTGGAAGAAAACGAAAACATGTGGATCATCTATGGAAGTAATAATCTATTTAAAGAACTACATCAATGTTCATTTTCTAAGGTTAAGAATTTATATGGGACAGCTTGTCATCCTATTTTTAGTTGTTGCGTCTAATAATTGTGAGAATGTGCTTGGATTTCAAGAGAATTTTAGATATCCTTTATTTGTCTTTGTTCTTCTAATACACAGATTAATACCTCACCTGGAGTTCATAGCTTACTTCTTGATAATTCACATTAATTAATGGGGTCAAGTCCAACAAAAGTTTAAGAAGGCAACAGGAATCCTTCATAGTTCTGTACTTCAATAGTTGTATCAATGATAGTTTTTCCTGTTCAGGTAAATTGCCCTATGTTCATATGCGGACTTCCTTACTTCCAGTTATGCATGTTATCTCTGGTTTGTAGAACCTTTGTGGATTCCTGTGTGGTAGGAATTGAAAGCCTAATAAGTCTTATATTGTAAAATATAATTTTATTTTATACTTGGTAAAATATCGGGGGGGGGGGTATATGTAGACATATATATATTTCCCATGAGCTAATTCTATATATGTGTGCATATTCAGGTGTTTCTAATGCACCTAAATATGGATTTGCTTTGCATAATTTATTTTTATAATCTTGTAAGATCCAATGTGCTTTCTATTTCACCAGAAAATTAGTAGTCATTTTCTGATGGGAAGCTTCAGAACTGCTTTAGGGCAGTTTGCACTAAAGTATTGGTTCATCACTCAGAAGTAGTGAGAGCTGATTGCCTGCTTTTAATGGACATTCAGACTATGGTATATTTTCAGGTGTCAGCTACCTCTGCACTGATGTGAAATGCCCTGTGGGACACAAGGAAAACTGAGCCTTCACTTAAAAAAAAAAAAAAAAAGTCCTTGGTTTCAGAGGACCTGAAACTTTCTTTGTCAGACTTGGATCGGAGGCTGATTCTAGCACACTCGTCTTGGTTTATATCAATTGGGGCATAAAAGGACAAGAACACGTATTTGGTGTTACTCCATTCTGCGCTCTGATTTCTGGAATGGGTTGTGGGCGAGACTGCACATTTTCTTTTCATAAACAAAGGCAAAATAATAGGCGAAGACTGTTATTAAAGTCAGTGGATTAGGTATGCTATGTAGATTCCGACGTCATGGGGAGGCTCAGCAGTATCAGCTTTAGTTCAGCTTATGTCAGCACTCCCTGTTCAAAACTCCACATCTACTGGTAAACAGAGCAGAAACAGAGATGAGCCAGGAACAACCAAGTGTATTCTGCACAGCTGACATCAGTATTACTCTTATCATTTAAAATACAAGAAAATACTCTTTATTCTCTATGTTTTTTTCCAAAATGTTTATGCTGTGGCATTCTGTGGACAGCCATTCTTAATTTATTGTGTTCAGTCCAGAAACAGTAACTAACTAGATCCTTCATATTCAGTCTTGGAGCATCAATGTTATCCATGTGAAAGGCTGTCCTTGTTCCTGGGACACAGAGTTCTCTGGATCTCCTCATCGAAATAACTTTGCCGACATCTCAAAAGCCTACTCAGTTTCCGTTTATGGAAGTCAGACAGTATTCAATGACTATAGTACTTCATCTTTTTTACTACATTGTGCAATCAGAAAAGGGAAGCTTAAGGTATTGCTTTTATGTATTTATTTAATATAATGAAACTTTTATAACTACTGATTTTGTTCTTGAGAGAGTTCATTGAATTCAATGAAAAATTAATTATGACACAGGAAAAGTATAAGCCAAACAGTAATACCAAAGTGTAATATTGCAGCTAATGTTAGAACAACGTTCATACAGTCATTCATATAATCGTATTCATACCCTTTTTTTTTTAACTCAGTGTATTTTGGTTTTTAAAAATTGTTCCTGTCTTACAAATGGAGAGCTAAATTATTTTTATTATAACATTTTGTGTACATGATAAATGTACCAGACATCTGCAGGGAGTATGAATCATTGGAGTGGTCTGAATTATACCGAGAGCTTTCAAAAATAACTGGAAAATAAAACTTTGTAATTGCTTTACATATTTTGTTAAAAAAATATGTTGTACTCTGGAAATATTTTACTGAGTATTTCAATTACCTGAAAAAAAAGACTTCTGGATTTAAAAAAAGAAGTAGTTTTGGAAATGTATCCTCTCAGAGCTGCAGTGTATCTGCTATGCATAAAAAAAGTAGCACCAAAGCCACATTCTTCAAGCTCCTTAAACTGGTTCTTAGTTGATGGCTTGATGCCCCTTTATTATTCATTCTGACTGATGGGTAGATTCTTGATCTAAGGGAAGTGACCTTAGAAACAGATTTGTCTGTTGGGAGGATCCCAATATTCAGTTTTGAAATAGTACTTCTTCAAACTGTTGTCAGATAGATCACATCTGGCCAGCTGTGAAAAATATGTCTCAGATGTAGGGCATTTCGAGCATTCTCTGAGTGTGCTTGTTACAGTCATTTGTCCTACAACCTCAAGAGCTTACTCATTTGCCATATAAGGATGTCGGATATAGTTAAATATTATGGTCTTCATTACTATGGAGTGTTTCATACAGAATTCATCCCATTGAGACAGAAGAGTAGGTTATGGACTTTTCCCCCAAAATTGCAATTGCCTTCCCCAACTGCGGATCGTATAGGCAGTGAATGGCGTGTCTGTCAGCCAAGAGGCATGGAAGCTGGAGCCTTAAAATTGAGTGCTTGAAACTGGAAATTCAGTCAGTGCTGACATTGTCTTTCGCTCACCCTTATGCGCTTAGGCAGTAAAAGAGCCTTAACTCAGTAGGTCATCTTACATAGTATTCTGCAAATCATTAGCACAACTGGGAGGTTGAATTTCATCCTATTGTGTTTCCTTGCTATTGAAAATTTAAGTCTGACACCTTTATTTTACTGTATTTTTTGTGATTTCATTTCATATAAATCATATGAAGACTTTGTGTGAAGGACTTAGTATTTCTTGGATTTTATGTGTACTGCAAAAGAAATCAGAATATGAAATGTGTTAGAAACATTAGGTGAGTGTTTTCTTCCAACTGTCTCCCCTTTGGTAGAATATCATGTATCCAAAAGTCATGAGAATCCAATGTCTACATTTAACTTCTATCACATGTTTTTTCTTACTGATTTGATTCTTAAGATTTCAAATGTATTTGGATATTCAGGTAGTTCTTCAACTGCTAAATGTTTTTTAAAATATTCTATTAGGCAGTTCTGAAGAGACAATAGTTGAGATTTGCTTCTTGTTTTAAAACCTGGTTTAATGTCTTCTTAAAAGTCCATAAAAAGGTTGTTTCATTTTTTGTCATCCACTTTCAGGGAAACACTTGTTCAGAGATTCAGGATGGTTTGTATGAACTGTATTTCTGAGATGCAAGGAATAGAAAACAAGAGTCTTCGTCTGAAAATTCTTTTGGTTTTTGACAAGAATGTATCAATAAGGATCCAGCTAAACTTTAGAGGAGCCTCCTACATAAGGCTGGGGGAATTTAAGAATAAAGTTCTTCATTGAAGGAAATCTAAATATTGAAAAGGAACAAAATTAGATTTAGTACTAAATGTAAGCTTCTCTTGTAACTACATTCATGCTATGGATCAGAAGGAAAAAAGCAAATGCTAGTTTTAATAGCCCTTCTTTGTTCTTTGTGCTAGGGAGATTTATAATTTTATTCTTTGCAATGCTAACAGAAAATGAAAATATGGGTGGGTATCAAAGGATAAGAAATCATTTGCTGTTTTGTTAAAGTGCACGCTCTGCCCGTGCATCCCCATTTGCACTGGAGCAGGCGATTCCGTGGAGCCGCGTGGGCAGGATGGGGGGTAATGTGCCCTGTGCAGGCGCAGGCAAGGAATTAAAATTATAAGTGCAGCTTACATCCTTATTTTTTTTATTAACAGCATCTTCTAGCAGCCAGCCCACAGTTCACGAAGTGCTGTATAATCTCTGGTGTCGTTTGCCCAAGGCTGGCTAGCTGCTTGGGCAGAGCAGCGTGTCTCCCGGTCTCTGATCTGTACTGCGTTGCAAGCTTCCAGTCACTGCTGCCTTCATAGCTTCCTGCTGTGCCAATAATCTGGGGCCTCCGTTTAAAAAACAACAAACCGAACTGCTAACTATTTTTTAATAGACATAGATGATGTAAACTAGTCGTAGAAGATGAAGGAGGATGTTGGCGGCAATACCACAGAAGTGCATTCGTTAGGTCCAAGTGAGCCTTTCCACCTTGCAAAATCCAGTTAGCAGGAAAATGTACAATGATGCTATTTTGCCTATTATTTGAATTTTTAGCGGCATAGGAAAGCAGGTACACTGCTTATTTTGATAGTAAGATTCTGAAACATAAAACATTTGACTTGTGCCTCCATGACATTAAACTGTGATGTTCCTCTGTGAGCACTTCTTACTTAGTCTAAAATGAACGTAACACACAGAGCTGCTGTTTCTGGTTCTCTCCAAAGCCAGACTAGATGTCACTTTGATTGCAGTAAGTGCAGATTTTTTGTTGTTATTGCAAGCGTAGCAACTGGAAAATTTTAATACATCCTTCCCCTGTACAGTAACAACAGAGACTAGAGAAAAAGGTAGGCAAGGTATCAAGCTTCTTTTTTACATTACGAGGAGAACAGTATACAGGTATTGCTTTCAGAGCTTTTTGTAATCCACCAATGTCCCTTATGCTGGAAGCACAGGGAGAAGCAACACAAGAACTTTGCAATTCTCTGTATCCCGGGATAGGAGTGCCTTGTTTATACTGACTGATTTTGCCCAGGCCTTGCTGTTTCTATATTCAGGAACTGTTGTCACTGCAGCTTGAGCTGAATGCATCACACTTAAGACCATAGCCCGTTGCACCCATGTAACCAGTATAATTGTTTCCAAGCTCATTCACTTAATTTTTATGTAGCGATTGCCTAGATTTATGAATGACTAAGTACACTTTAAATGTGTTGTGACTAGATAACTTTTACCTTACCGTGAGATTTTTCGTTTCTGCCGTACCTGATGGTTTTCCTTTTTGTATCCCCATTTTTCAAAAATCTGACTTAAGACATTTAATCTCTTTGGTTTGCTTATTCAAGCTGTAATAAAAAGTTAGCTCAATGATGTTTCTTAAAAAATTATAACCCTGCGAATCTATTTATTACAATAAATCATTTCCAAAAAGTACCAAAAAAATTAAGAATTTTTTTCTCTCTTTCTGCAAGTGGTCTTATGCTTTAGAGAAGCCAAACACTGGCAGCATATTTAATATTGCTTGGTCTATTGATGGCACTCAACTAGCTGGAGCATGTGGAAATGGACATGTCATTTTTGCCCATGTCGTGGAGCAACGCTGGGAGTGGAAGAACTTTGAAATAACGTTAATTAAGAGGAGAACCATGGAGGTAATCTTCACAGTTCAGAGCTGTGCATTCTGATTATTAGCTTTCTAGGGCTTTTTTTAATACAAAATGGGAATTTTTAAACCTCGACAAAACATTATCCTTTTTTTTTCTGTGTATATATGACTGAAAATGTTTAAGATCATAAAATGGCCAGAGTTAGCAAATGTTGTAAATAATTATCAGTTGTACAGAAGATCAGATCCATGTAAACCAAACTATATCACCAGATGGACCAGAATTACATAACCCAGAAGTACTTTACTCTCCAGAAAAATGCAAAGCTCGCTTGACGAGCATGTGAAATTAGCTGTGAGAGGCCACTTACAAGAGAGAGATAATTTCAAGTGTAATGAAAATGTTTATGCAGAAAACAATACAAATACATTGGCCAAAACCAAAGCATCATATTAAATAGTATCACAGTAATTGTCAGCAAAGGTGAAGCTGCATAACTGAATGTAGATAATACAGAGGAGTTTTCTTTACCTTATCTGCATTTATGAGTTGTTGGAGGCACTGATGCACACATACACTTCGTAATAGCTAATGCTTTAGTAAGGTTTACTGTGTCCCTGTTAATGAAGCTATGACAAATGTTGCTGTCTTAGGGCATTTCCAGGTGAATTTGTTGCTGACTGTAACTATAAAGAGTCATAATGTGCTTTTCTGCACCACATATTGTATTACAGCCTGGATTCAGATCATCCAAAGCTACAGAAATTTGTCATATAACATGTAACATACATCAGGTACCTGCATGGTGCTTCCAGCTGAGTACTGAGCAATAGGCATTGACCTCGGTGGGAGCTGCCAAGTCTCTGCACTGCTGGAAATGAAACAGGCCCCTATGTGTGGTTTCTGGAGCTTAAGTTTAGGATCCTTCTTTTGAAAAATCTTGGCCTGAATCCACATTTAGGTTACCAAATATCTGGGAATTAATACAAAAATATGAATTTTTACCTTCTAATTTGTCCTCTGTGTTCCCAGACACTGACTCACAACATTCACTCTCTGAACACTGGGATAATATAAGATTTCCATTCTTACAAATTTTCCAAATTACACATTTGGTATTGGACACTGGGCCAATATTTTCAATATCGAAGTCAAGTTCCTAAATTCCTAATTAGGCTTTAAATGTTTTTTGGTCTTGATTCTTTCAATGTTGAATATGTAATTGGGAAAAGTTGTAACAACAGAAATGCTGTATTACAATTTGGTCTGGTGGGTGGGATAACATGAGTCAGTGTCTGGGAACACAGAAGACAAATTAGCAGGTAAAAATTCATATTTCTTCTTTCATTCCCAGACATCGACTCGTAACAGATGGGCTCTGCGAATAATCTCCAGGGTGTTTGAATATGCAAACGACTGAGGAAGTATAGCTAACCCTGATTTGGGACTAATTTTTTATTTTATTATTTTATAGTATTCCTATATATTTATGTAGGAAAATATCACCTACAAAAAAGTTCTGGATGCATTCTTTTTTTCTGAGTACACAATAGCTAAGTTGATTATGGACATATCGTTGTGGAGGACATAGCAGTTAATATGTCTTTGGAAATGGTTTCTAGGCTTTCATAATAATTGAGTTCAGTCCTTGTTTTGCAATGGGTTGCATAATGGAGAAAATCAAACAGAAATTACCACCCTCAGAATGGTGACATCTTAAAAAAAAAAAAACAAAACAACAATACCCCCCCAACAAGCAAATAAAAAAACCCCTGTCATAAGATACTGCCTTAGATTTTAGCCACCCTAAATCTTTGAGCTCAAAAATCTGTGTTGATTACAGGCAAACTGTGACTTTCTTGAAACATTGCCATTTGAGAAAATTTTCACAGAAACGGCAAAGGCACAGCCTGCTCAGCAAGGCCATCTCCTAAATTTCTCTTACTTCAGAGTGTGGTAGCATTAAAATATATGCTGTAGCTATTCAAGATCTAGATAACATATCTTTATCCAAATCTTGGATATTGCTGAATTGTTTTGATGTGATCATGGTGGGATCGCTAAAGTATTAGATTTCAAATGTTTAAATAATCAGCAACTGAACACTAAGTCTTAAAATTGGAACTTTCAAACATCCTTGATCTTAGATACTTTTCTCAACCTCATGTATAATATTGCGCTTATACCTTATGTATTCCAAGTATGCATTAATTGCTCCTTTCTTTTAAGGAACTCCATCCAGCTCTTCAGTAATTATTCATTGTTTATGCAGAGTTTATAGAACCTTTGAGTTTAAATTTTCACCAGTGCTGTGAAAGTGTCTGTTCCCACGTGAATACGTTCTGCTAATGGCATAATAGTATCAGCATGTACTTATAATAAGAATATATTTCACTAATTAGTTTTCAGTTGTTGTTTTATTCAACCAAAATTTTCTTTTGATTAGGTGCACAATGTTACTAATGATGCAGTAGATTTGTTGGAATTCCGTGACAGGGTTATTAAAGCCTCTTTGAACTACGGGCATTTGGTTGTTTCAACTTCTCTTCAGTGTTATGTGTTTTCGTAAGTAATACAAATTCATGAAGCTTTCTCAAATTTATCTAACGGTTGTAAGAGAGTAGCAGAAACTTTATTTGAAGTACAGTGGTTAATTTTTGTTGGGTTTTTTTTAACTAATTCAGATGCTCTATGGAAGCTAGTGTCATCTACAACAAAATGTATTGGAGTATATTTGCCCTCCCCTGTCATCCTTTCTTTCAGCTTCTCGCTGGTGCCATGAATGCCTGCTCATTTTGCTACAAAAATTTGGCAGGCTTTCTTTTCACGTAGAGGCAGCAGGAATGGATGCGAGGGTATTTGTGCCTCCATGTAGGGACTCCTTTTTGGATACTGCTTCTGGCATGCCATTATTTTGGAATAGAATAGGAATGATTCAATCCTGCATCATGTTTTAAGAACATGATACTCTGTTTCATATGCTGAAATTTAAAGTTTACTCCTAGAGGCACTTATCTGTTCAGTGAGATGACTAATGCTGAACAATAATGCAGCCTGTAATAAGGCACACAAGAGAGGGACTCTATCCTACGTCCAGATCACTGTAAAAAAGTTGAACCACAATTCAGAAATATTTTTTTAAGTGTGTTTGTCTCATAAATATGATTTTGCTGTTTACTAAGACTCCTAGGTCAGCTGTTACTACTGCAAAGGGATGCAAAAATGAAGGCAGAAGTGTTGTTTGATCATACTGCGTGGTTATCAGTGTTACTTGGCTTCCTAAATGGTGTTTTCCTTTTGAAAACCTCCCTTTTTAGGAATGTTAGATGATTAAAACATGTATGCTTTCCTTAGTGAATTCAGCTTTGTGTTTGCAATGATATGTGAAGATTGGCGGTTTTAACACATGATGAACTTTTTCTTTCAGTACAAAGAACTGGAATACACCACTGATCTTTGACCTGAAGGAAGGAACAGTTAGTTTGATTCTACAAGCGGAAAGGTAGCTAAGTTCTTGTAATGCTCCCTATTAGATATGAACACACATTTCCTAACACTTTGTTATCTAACAAAAGCACATACTGAAATATTAGAAAGACAGAAAGTTTACAGTATTGTTAAGTAGCATGTAAAGGCTTAGATGGTATATTTGCCATAGGTCTATGATGGTGGTAATGAATCTTTTTATACATTATGTATGTTTATATTCTTATTTATGGAAGAAAGTACATCTTCTGACATTATGCTAACATCTGGGGTTTTTGACGTTTTATATTGCGTTTTTGAACTGGAATATATATTACATAAATTATCTTTGGTCTCCAATTTTTATTAAAAACATTGCCAGGTATGCCAAATAAAAAGAAATAGTTTAATTTTTCTCACATATTTGTATTTATATTTACAAGAAACTACTATTTTTTCTTAGTTTAATAAAACCTTGAATCTGTATTTCCTGAAAATCATTTGTCAAGGAGATCCTTATGTGTGCTTTTGTAGAAAGTCTTTCAAAGGACTAAGAATAGGAGCAGAAGTAAAAAATCTTGAGTTTTGATTATAGTCCTAATTCTTGTGGACAGATATTGTTGAACAACTATTTCAGCAAAGTGCAGCACAATGCTCACTGCAATTTTGAGTGCCCCAGCTTAAAAACACTTATGTCCTAGTCTGCAAAGACACTACAGTAGAGAATGGGTAAGCAAGTGGACAGGATTTTGAAGATCAGTTTTTAAATTTGGAGGTTTGTGCTGCTGATTTAAAAGTAAAGATTTTTTTCTGATTTAAAAGTGAATTTTGAAAACGTGGCACAGATCTTTGGCAGTGTAGGTGATCCACAGGAATGAACCGAAGGTTTTGGTAAAACCACTCTACCTCGACAGATGTATGTGCAAACAGACAGTGATTCATTTGGTGCCAGTGATTGGTAACACTTAAAATAACTGAGGGTCTAAGAGCTGGCTTTTTGTGGATGTTTTGTGTCTATGAACTATAGATACTGTACTTGCCAAACAGTTATTGTTATGTAAAGCTTTTTATGTTCTGTATAGAAGTTTGCAGTCTGTGCCTGCAAATAAGTTATTTTTCACTGAAGCCCTACACCATAATAGATGGTGATCGGTTCATTAAAAGAGTCTTCTATTTGCTTTACCTTCTAATCTAGTTGTACTGAAGAAAATGATACAGGTAATACTATTTCAAAGCTAGCTGTAAACATTAAAGCTGTTTCTCACATACATACATACACACAGCATTGTCTCATGGGGTGATGTGTGGGGAGTACCGTCTGCAGCTGTGAGCTGTGTCATCAGGAGTTGTCAGATTTAAATCTTATAACATCTATAACAGATAAAATCATAGTAATTCCAGATAATAAGTATTTCTCATGGAAAAATATAAACGTTCACATTAAAACTGAAATCTTCCATATAGAACTTTCAGAATATCAACTTCGAAATGTAAGGCTTAGAAATTAGGTAGTTTAACTGAAAACAATTCCAGGATATTAGGCAATTACCTTCAAATTGTTGAAACTGTCATCATGCTTTTCTGTATTTACTTAGTGATTTACTTTTTTGTTGTGGGTTTGGTTGGGTTTTTTTTGTAGGCATTTTCTTCTTGTAGATGGTGGAGGACTTTATTTATATTCATATGAAGGAAGATTAATTTCATCTCCAAAATTTCCAGGAATGAGAACAGACATTTTAAATGCCCAGACAGTATCTCTGAGTAATGATACTCTAGCAGTAAAAGACAAAGCTGATGAAAAGGGTGAGTTCTTCATTCTAATAATTCCATGTTTGCTAATAATTCATTATGAGGTTTTCAGCATCTTTGTATTTAACTTTACATAGCATAGATATGGTAAAAAAGAAAGCATGAAGAATAAACAACTTATCTATGATATAAATTAAAGGTAATATTTATTATGCAAATTAATTAAAATGATGGGGTTTGCTTAACTTTGATTAAACAACGTAAAGAGAATGATATATGTCTCAACTTCCAGCTGTGTGTAATGCATCAGAGAACCATGAAATATTTGCAGTAAGTACTTGAATGGTAGGTTTTCACTCTCTGACGTGATTTTCTGAAGAGGTACCTCAGCAACTTTTTCTGCTTGGTTGTGGCTCTTAGAAGCTACCAGTACATTAGCTGTGATTAATTTTAGTTCTCGGATGTTCTTTGCTTTAGCTTTTTGGGGGTTTGTATCTTTACAGCATGTAAGTTTGTGTGCAGCTGATCTGACCATAGTTAAGAGGCTGTGTTCTGTCTCAGTGTTGTGTTCCTGAAGATTTTTATGCTCTTAAACTTTGTGGTTTGGCATCAAAAGCACTATAGTTCTAAAACACAACACGGCCAAATGAGCTTCAGGTGAATTTTTGCATTAATGAGGGGTACAGGAATATCTTTTTGTCAGTCAGCTTTTTTCCTTTGTGCTGTCTCTTGATGCAAATGTGTAAGTTTGCCTGTGCAACAATTTAATTTTAAGTGTCTGCTGGAGACAGACACTTCCATTGCTGGAAAACCCATGGCACTATGACTTTTAACTTCATAACTGTGCCATTTATAGGCCATACAAATATTACAATAGAGGGCTGCAGTGCTATCTATAGCTGTATTTCTCCTGCATTATGGCCAGTAAGGGGATTACCAGTGGGAACAACTGTGCACAGGAGGTGCTGTTATTGCAGACTGAAACAGTGAAAACTTCCTGCCTGTGGTTCCAACTGACACTAACTCAACCTATTATCTATAACTCTGTTATCCTAGGCTTAATGTTTACATTTTAAACAGTTTCAGAATTTTAGAATTTGTTGCATCAGAGAAACACCATATTATGTTCTTTTTGCGTAGAAAAAACCTTTCAGTGTGAAGTACAAAAGGCAAAAGAAGATCCTGGCAGGCAGTTAGCCCTTTAGTACTGATTGCTTGGTAGTTTTCTCAGCATATAACCTGCAACTTAAATTACTTGGTGAATGAAGAAAACCTTTGTAATGATCCCTTAAAATATCCCTCCCCAAGCAAAAGAAGAATTAGGTGAGGTTTTTCTCACTTCCTTGTTACAAAGTGGTTTTGCTACTCCGTACAACTTACATTTTTTTTTTTCCTTGTACATCCCTATCTTCTGTGTGAGAACAAATAGTTTCTTCCATTTTGAATAATTATTTTTAAGAGTAGTAATATGACTGTAATGTGTATTTCATTTTTAAGGAAAATTACTTCAAAAAATATTATTCTCAAGCACCAAGACATTAAAAATATCTAAAATAGCTGTGTAATAATTAAAATGGATTTTAATCAGCAAAAATATATTTCAGTGTAAATTATTCAGAAGGAAGCAGTAGTTTGCAAAAAAAATATAAATGGATAAGTGAAAAGTTGTATCTTATTTCTGATCTTTTCTTTTACTCTGTATGTGTGTCTATGAATTTATATTACACAAGTGTATGTATATTTGTTTTTATATTACTTAATATGTATAACACAGAGACTTTATTGCCATATTGATACCTTGATGCAGTTGGAATAAAAACAATAGAAGTATTTTAAATAAATTGAGGTTGTGTAGAAAAGTCATCCATAAATGCTGTCTATATGCATGCATATTTAAGATTTTGATGGTAAACTCACTCTCTTGCCCCCTTCCCCTGCCCATCTTCCTGAATGGGCTGAAGAGCATCTCCATCTCCCAACCATTCCTATTAGTGTCCTGAAAATCTTGTCAGCCAGTTCTGCACATAGGCTAATCTTCATCAAAACTGTAATTTAGAGAGGCTGGGCTTCTGGCTGGGTTTTCAAGATAAGCTCTCCAAATGATCCTGTTAATAGGAGCTTCTATCAGGGCAATGAGTAGGGGTGGGTTGTTTTTTTTTTTTTTTCTTTTTTGGATATGAGCCTCACTAGTAGTGGTAAAAAGCCTTCTAATATGCCAGCACATGGGAAAACAGATTCTTGGCACAGGAAACCATGGCTTATCTAGGCCTGTTTATTCTTCTCGACTCACCCCAGCAGAAGCGTTTTTTTTCTTTGCCCTATTTTGAGGGCAGGTCTGTTTTTCATAATGCACTGCATTATATAAATATCTAAGATAGCGGAGTTTGATACGAGAAGCAGTTTACACATCATAGCGTGGAGCGCTGTACAAGCTAATTTACTCTGAAACAGAGATACAACTTGCTGTGCTTTGTTACTTGGATATTCCTCTTTCAGTAATCTAGAAAAAAGATTGGTATCTCTGCACTTACAGTCCTTCCTCAGTCTCTAATGAAGCTGGAAGAGGGAGGTGAGCCTATTCTCAAAGGGGAACTGCTGACCTTAGGAGCAGTTATTCGTGATAACAGAACACGTGTGTTAAAAGACATACAGTAGGTGTTCTTTTTCTCGGAAAGTTTAAAGTGAGAGAATGCCCTTTGTTTATATTTTTGATTTATGCATATAAAAAAGTATATTTGAAGTTCTAAATGATTGTAAGGTGATGTGGAGTTTTTCCAGGTGGGGGGTGGGACCAAAAAAAACCCCCCCAAAACCCAACCCCAAACTTATTTTCTGAAATACCTTAGTAAGCATTGTAGGTTAATGAAAAGTTAACCCATTTTACTTGTTGTCCCGGGTTCAGCTGGGATAGAGTTAATTTTTACAGGGGGGAGGTGGCACAGCCGGGGCAGCTGACCTGAACTGGCCAAGGAACTATTCCATACCGTGTGAGATGATATTCAGTATATAACTGGGGAGGGGGCTGGGGGGGCTCTCGACTTTCGGTGGGAGAAGTGGCGGAGCGTCGGGTTGCGGGTGGTGAGCAATTGCACTGGGCATCACTCCTTTTGTATTTTCTTTTATTAGTACTGTTGTTGTTGTTGTACCTTCTCTTTTTGTCTTGTCCCAGTAAACTGCCCTTATCTCAACCCTCGAGGTTCCGGTTTTTTGGGGTTTTTTGGTGTTTTTTTCCTTTTCTCTCCTCCGATTCTCCTCCCCATCCCACCGGAGCGGGGCAGGAGGAGAGAGCGAGCGGCTGCGTGGTCCTTTGGTACCGGCTGGGCTGAAACCGTGACACTTGTCAATTGGGTACAGTGGTTTTCTTTAAAACTCTCTCAATCTCACTTCCTATAACTAGTATAGTAGCAGTAAAATTGGCTTGCATAGCTAGATCAAAATAAATTTTGTGCATAAATGTGAGAAAAATAGCACTTCTCAGGAACTACTAGTTTTCTTTTGTATATTTAGCCAGCTGCCACGAGCAGCACTTGTGCAAAACCCTTTCTTTTCCTCCTCTGCAAACTCAACCAATGCTTTCTGAACACCTGCTCTTACAGGTTGGGTTTTGTTTTTTTAAATTCTGCCTGTGTAACCATTGACCTCAAACCAACATCCTGTGTCCTAGTGAAAGAAACACACGGCAGGATTAACATGTTAACATCGCCATCCTTTGGAATGAACGTGTATGTTCATTTTATATTGTATACTTACAGGTAATGTGTTGAAACTGCAGGTGGGATGTCTTATTGAACATGTGAAATGTTTCTGTCGCATCTGTGTTTTCCATGAACACAGAATCATGTGCTTTAAATTACAGCTGGGGTTTCTTATAATGTTACTGTTTTCTCTAGGTTTGAATACCCTACCTACAGCTGTCTGAACTCGCGTGTATATTCACAGACTATATATAAAGTATGTATGAATAGTTTTGGAACACACATGGATCTGTGTGCGTCACACACTCACGCACACGCGGGTATATATAGAGACAGACAGACAGAAAGAAAGAGAAACTTTATTTTTAGGCAAGTTGCAAATTTGAGTCTTCACTGGATATCCCAGAAATACAGGTGATGTAGGTGGGGGTTTTTTGGAGGGGTTTTTTGTTTTCTTTTTCTTTTGAGGGTGAGACAGGGAGAAAGTGGAACAGATGGACTTTTGGTAGAGATATCAAGAATTATTTATGAACTTCAAGTATATCTGGGTAAAGCAGATAATTTTTCAGGAAGTCTGTTATTAATGTATTGTCATTAACTGTATCATCATTACAAGCAGAAACCCTACACCATCCTGGAAGAAAATATGCCTAGGGACCACTGCATTAAGAATTCAAAATAGAGCAGATTATTAACAAAATAGAGAATGGTTCTGAAGAATGTTTTACCCAATAATTCAAAGGACAGCTTTCTATATATCTGATACTAATTTCTTTAGGAAAATGTATCAGTCAGTGGTATCACTTCCTAAATTTTCATATTCATCAAAATTGTGGGTTAAGGTTCAGTAAATCTATCAGCGTTGGTAATGTTAATTTATTCAGAATGCAGGGTACAAACTTGCATCAGATGGAACTCAGTGTCGTTTTGGCAAATAACCGTCTGAGCTGTGATAGGAAGTAAAACATTAGTCTTCTCCATTCTGTATGAGTCCATAATATCATGTTTTAATGGCTATCAATGCTCTGAAAATAATGGTATTTGAGAATTTTCACAGATCACTCCAATTGCAAAATGAGACTATTCCTAAGGTCAGCAGCCTATGATGGTTACACTTTCCCCACTGATTTTTTTTCCCCACAAGATTCTTTTTTCACCAGAATGTGAAAGTCACTGGTAAATTTAACACACAGTAACAAGTATCCACTTGCAGTAAAATATGCTCTGAAAATGAATGGAACTGCTTGAAAAGTCTAAGAAGAACTGTTGCTTTTAACTAACAAACCATATAATTTTTTTTTTCTTCAGTTATCTACATATTTGAAGCTTTATCTGGAAAGCCACTGGGTGATGGAAAGCCTCTAACCCATAAGGTAAGGTGAAGGATATAGTGTCTCTTTTTTTATTATACTTTGGAATTACAAATCAATAATGGGTTTCCTCAATAATGGGTCTAATGACCTATTAAAGGTTTACAATCTTAATAGAAAGGGGCTTGACAACTCTGACTCTTAAGAAATAACAAAAATCAGATTCTTTATGCAGTGTCAATGTACAAAGGGATATACTGTAGGTTGTGTTCAGTTACTGGCATGTGTTTCCCATGCATATAAGAGTTTGAAACTACCAGTAAATAGTTTTGTTATGCAGTAAAACTGAGTTTCTTTTGCATGTACTCCAAAGCACCTTTTATTAGTGCCGACCTGTCGTTAACATTGAAAAAAAGAATGTCAGTGAAAAGTTGTTTGTCTTCAGTCTGAGCTTTTAATGTTTCTACTTTGAAAATGATTGCCTGAACTGCATTTTACTTTTCTTCACTCTTCTGGTATACAGCAAAAGCAAAATTAGGCAGATTCTTTGGAGAGAGGAATAAATGTTCATCTTTTAGGCAGCTTTTGCTTTGGGACTGCCACTTGTATTTCTGTAGTTTTGTGTTAAATTCCTAAACTGACAACTCTTCTCTGTCGCAGTTTTGTTTTAATCTGCATGAAATTAATTTATATAATGCTTCATTCAACAGAGAGGATGCACATAAAGTGTCTTCACAATCCAGTTTTATGCCTTGTTTTTAGTAAAGCATTAATTTGTTTGAGTATCACATACTTTCTGTGATACGAATCCCCAAAATAAAAATCAGATCTTCTCTTTTTCCTTTTCAGACGGAAATTGTGGAGATTGCTTTGGACCAAAAAGGACTTACAAGTGAAAGAAAAATAGCTTTTATTGATAAGAACAGAGATCTTTACATTACTTCAGTTAAACGGTTTGGAAAAGAACAGAAGATTGTCAAAATAGGTAAGAAAAATTCAAAATAACGTTTAACTACATAGTAGCAGGCAAATAGACACCTAGTACAAGAGACAAAATTTTGCCTTTTAATTGAAATTGGGCTTGAAAAAACATTAGAAATAGTCCTGTGGCTTTCGTAAGATAGGGGTAGAAACAATTTTAGTACATTTTATCTAAATTCTGTTACCTTTTCTATCAGTTACATGTAAAGCAGTTGTTAACATTTATGCACTTGTTACTGTATTCTGGAATAAGCAGGTAAGAGGATATTGGAGAAGGATGTATTCCTCAGAATTATTCAATACAGAAACTTTCAGATCTTCTTCTTGCAAATTCAAACTCTTAAGTTCATAATATTTTTAACTAAAAGTGTAAATGCTGTACACAGGTGTGTGATGGGGTAAGTACAAAGGTGCAGTCTAACCATTGTGTTAATTTTAATGTCCAGTCTCAAAACTAAGTCCAAAAAACGTTATTCTGAAAATAACTTACTTTCAGAAGGAGAGAACTGAATTTGGCTGAAAGTTTGTAAGATGTGACCTTACAAACTAGGGGGCTAAAACCAGTCCTTATAAAAGGAACTAAGAATTACTAATAATTACCCTTTTACTACAGTTTGAGAAGTGTACCTTTGTTTTGAAGTTTCTTGTGGAAATGCATATTATTCTGTTATCTTTAAATTAAGGGACGATGGTTCAAACTTTGGCTTGGAATGACACGTCTAACATTCTTTGTGGGATTCAAGATACCCGTTTTACAGTGTGGTACTACCCCAACACAGTCTATGTGGATAAAGATCTTTTGCCAAAAACTCTGTATGAAAAAGATGCAAGGTAATATATCCTTTTTGATCAAAATAGTATTTATATGTATTTTAACTAGTTTACTCATTCCTTAAAGAATTATGTTAATTTTCGCAGTTGAAGTAGAAGCCAGGGTTGCAACTTTTAAAATCCTTTTCATGTTACTACTTCTTGATTAGGAAATTAAGAAAAAGTGTTTTATAAGGTATATCATAAAGTTTGGAGTTGAAACGACGATACACAGTTTAAAAGTAAAATAGCATCTTGATGCAAAAGCAAAATTTTAATCATATCTCTTGAAATATTGCCTTAGTTGGTTGCAAACAAACAAACAAAAAGATCTCTTTAAAGTATCTGTTGGAAATTAAAAGTATCAAGATATTGGGTCACAGATAATATTATTTCTAGCTTAGCATGTTTACCTTACGTGTTTACTTCAGCCTGTATGCTTTGTGATATGAAATTCTTCACAAAGAATACCTCAACTCATTATTTCATTCTAAGAGTTGTGGGAGCCCAAGTATTTTTTACTGAAAAATGTATTTGAAAATTTTTGCACAGATACCCAGTCTGCATTTGCCTTACTGCCAGTGAATGTGCATAACTATAATTTTATCTTTAGAGAACATTACAACTACCTGTTGGATAAAACAGTAGAATAACTAGATGCTTAGATTTTTGTATGCTCTGAAAATGAAGTATATTTGAGTTGTAATTTTGAAACAAAGGTTTATTTAAATTCCTAATGTTCTTTTCAGTAAGAAAGAAGTGAATATTAACTTACTTTTCTTTCTCTACCCAGTGAATTTAGCAAAAATCCCCAGATTGTACATTTTGTAGGAAATCAAATAACAATTAGAAGAGCAGATGGTTCCCTTATTCACCTTAGTATTTCACCTTATCCTGCGATTCTTCATGAATATGTTAGTAGTTCTAAATGGGAAGATGCTGTCAGATTGTGTCGCTTTGTCAAGGTAAATGCTAGTTATCGGGAACGTAGAACTTATGTTTTCAAGTGTTACTTTAACAATGATAATTGCATATCAGATGCTACATGTAATTTGTGTTCTGCTTTGTTGGTGATTATTTTTGGGGTGGTCATGAAAAGTAGCACATTTTTCATAATTACATAATAAATGTATAAAAAATTTCATAATTTTCATTATACATAATAAAAATTGGTTTTATTCACACCAAAGTCCAGATGGATTGAACACCGGTTCTCACAGAACTTAGTAATAAGCTTAAGTTTTTAGGACTAGGCCTTAATATAACCAATTAAAAATTATCTGCATCGCCACATACAGTTGCCTAGTATTTTTTCATATTTTATTTCACTTGTTTTTGTTTTTTTTCCTTTGCTTTCTTTTGTATGTATTTAGGCAACAGCAACAGATGAGGTGAGTCTGGCAGTCTTTAAAACAGACAAACAAAAATCCCTCCAAACCCTTCTTTCTTTCCCCCATTTACTCCTAGAGAAGAGTTTAGCACTTTCATATGATTATCATGACCTTGAATGCGTATTTCAAATATTTTTGTATTTGCATTATTAAATCAATAATACATCCAGATAAGTTGGGTTGTATAATTTTTTTTTTTTTGATTGTTACCCTTTTAATAGTAGGCTTTTATTCCAGTATTTGGCAGTGGGAACTGGGATTTCAAATACAGAATTATGTTAACTTTTTTTGAGTAATCTAATTGTGTCATCTTCAAAAATAAAACATATGTATCAGGTGGTAATATTCATAATACTGTTTCTTTCTGATTAATATGAAGGTTTTCTAATTCAATGATTTTTTTTGTCAAACTTTTCATTCATCCTCTTCGTTCTTACAGGTAGAGTGATTCCATGAGTTTAACTTTTTTGGTGATTTTTTAATGAAATGCCAAGATAGGTATCATGTTATTTCACTGTCCTTTTTTTATAAGCTTTTCCTCATTAGTCCCTATCTGTCAACAAGTGAGGAAGACCTTTCTTTCAAGAAAAACTGTAGCAGAATCTTGATTTTCAGTCTGAAGAGTATTCACATCATCTGGTTTTAAGCATTTAAGTTAGGTACCTAGTCTCAGTCTTTGAAGACTTCTCCTTTCCATTGATTACAAAAGAAAGTTTTTGTCCTCGATAGAAGGTAATCTAAACCGGCCTAAACTAGATGGTGCGAATATCCTTTTTATTTCACAGTTTGTGGTGTTTGGGCTGAGGAGTGGCCTGGAATACCCTTACGTAAGGGAAACAGAGAGCCATCACAGCTGGCTTTGGGTTGAGTATTTTGTTTATCTTTCATGATCCCTAAACTCTTCATGGGGATCCGGGGCTATTTTGTTGATTTTGGCAACCTAGGCAGACAGTTCAAAGTATTTCTAATCAGTAATAAGAAAATGGACCATCTTTCTGAGGAAAGAGAGAACAGCAAGGCCTATTGGTGAAAAACTCCTAGAAACTTGGTCTCTTGCATAATTTCAGGCTAAGATTTCAGCCTTTTATCACCTCATTTTCTAAATAATAGGGAAGTGGGAAGAGAACATGACAAAGATTTTATGTGCATTTGATTCTCTGAACAATTTTAATTCTCCAAAATTCTGGGCTACCAGCAGGAAGGTTAATCTTGTCCTGATTGATAGTAAACAGTAGGAACACGTGGGCAGGTATGGAGATGGTGATAGTGAAACCATAGCATTAGGCTAAATTACTGTATTTCATTGGCTTTAGTGGGTCTTAGCAGTTTTGTTTAATGCAAAAGTGATCGTAAGACAGGGCACGGTAACGTGTTTAGAGCTTACTTGGTGTAGCTGTTTATTCTGATCTAAATCAATAGTAGTGCTATGCTGCTTCTAAAAACCTATTCACATTGCAAAGTGTTTATTTTCAAATTTGTTATTGCACATATTTAACAAAAATATTAAAACCCACCTAATTCCTAGAGTGCATGTGGACTAACAAGTGCATTCAAAATTATATTCTTCCTGTCTGAACTAGATTGTTTAGATGTGGTGGCCTAAACTATGGTAACTAATGTGTTTTAGTAGTATATCTTTGTCATAATGTTGTCAGACTTGAGAAGGGGAGATGCCAAAATGTCAGGATCTTCCTAAGTGTTTTTCTTAGTTAGTGGGGTTTCCTTAAGGTTTTGTAAAAAAAAAAAAAAAAGAAGCAAAAGTCATGAAAATAGAAAACAAGGGTGTAATATTATTATTACTACTAAGTTTTTCTAATTCTTAATTCTAAACGTAAACTGGACTGAAAATATCACAAAGGAGACAGAACTTTTGAAGCTCTTTCTTGGTCTTCAGCAGGCTCATTGTCTACAAAGTAATTTTTTTCCTTTCTCTCTGTATTTGTAGTATGTTTATGATAAATGTGCAGTTATTGTTATTGTCAGCATCATGGTTCCAGTACAGTTTTTTGTGAAGCCAGGTTGAGATGAGCCAGGTTAAAGCACTGGTTTTTAACCACAACCAGTGCTTTGGTTTCCAGCATAGTTCCACAAGTAGTGACAGGGACACTGATGGTGAGGTCGTAAAGTGATACTATGGCAAGAGTTCATTAGTCTCTGAAATGCTGAAAACTAATGATTCATTCATCCACACTGTCGGTCTCAGCTGATCACAACAGCAACGGTTTTATAATGAAGGAGAAATAATTAAGTAGTGACTTTCTAATAAGAGACTTAGATCACGGTGCCATAAATGGCATAATGAGAAATGTTGTGTTTGTACAACAATAATAATACATTGTTTTCAGGACTTGAATACTTCCTTTGAGAAGTCATTTTTAGCATGATAATAAATATTTGAAGTTTTAGGAGCTGCATTTTTTTTAAATTTCAGGATCAAACTATGTGGGCATGTTTAGCTGCTATGGCGGTTGCCAACAAAGACATGGCTACAGCAGAAATCGCCTATGCATCAATTGGTGAGGTAAGAGAATGGTGTTGTTTATTTCCAGTTAAATTGTTGCAAAGCTAATTTTATTAATTTCCTTTATTAAATTATTGTACATCTCGTTAACAGATTGACAAAGTTCAGTATATCAATTCCATCAAAGATCTTCCATCAAAAGAGTCAAGGATGGCTCGTGTACTGCTATTCAGTGGAAACATCCAAGAAGCTGAAACCCTGCTTCTTCAAACAGGCCTTATTTATCAAGCAATTCAAGTCAACATTAATCTTTACAATTGGGATAGGTAGTATTTCTTCAAAGACAGTATGTTTATAAGCAGTCTTGCTGAGGTAACCTGTAAGTTATTTAGATCAGTTGTTTTATTGCAGATACTTAGCTGACTTATTTCCTATCTGTAATTGCCCAGAGCTGTAAAAAGATGAAGTAAATCATATCCTGACAATAACCAAAGAAGTAACTTTTTCTGTCATATTTAGAAGGTACAAGTATTCTGTGATAAAAGTCCAAAACATGCATGGAAGCATTTTTAAATAACACTTTGCTTTTTCCTTATTGTTAACACAGAAAAGTCCTTAGCGATACCTCAAACTGTATGTGACCCTCAAAGAATTAAGGCTGTTTTGAAATGCCTTGTTGCTAAAAATAGACACGTGGTTATTCTGACTCCCAGCACTGTGTAGGTGGATGAAATATGAATTAGGCCTGAGAAAACAAAGTAGGAATTTCTCCTTTAAACAAAAACCCACGTTTTCTAACAGAATCTAACAGAGGCCATTTACTTCTAACTTCTCTGGTATTATATTCCTATCACTGGGTAAAAAAGTTGTTTTTCCCCCACATATCTGTGTTTTTTATTATGTTGCCTAATATGTATCATCTAAAAACTGTGTCTATCAAACATAAGTATTCCTTATGCCATTTAGAAGAAAATGGATGCGAGAGTACTCAATTATACTAATCCAATGACTAATCTTTCCCGCCTATGGAATATTTGTAAATGCTATGTAGCATATGCCATAACTGCATGGTATGATGCTATTCAGAAGCAATTCCTGACTGTAATAAAGTTGTTTAAAATTATTACTTTTTCCCCTTTATATTGAGAGTGCTAAACTCTAACCATTCTGGTTTATTTCCTTGAAATAAAAAGACTCACGTTGTCAAACTCCAATGATGTGATGAGGTTGTCAACAGAAATAGTTGTTAGATATTTTTTATAGCATGCATCATAAAAGTAGACACTCTCCTTCACTGGCTACTTTTAACCTCCTGTGACTGATACTAATGTAAAACTGCTTGGCACTATAGATTAGGGATCTTTGCCTGCAGCCCAAACACTTTTCAGCGTATTGTTTTGCAAAACCATGGTGATTGTAGTTGTGCCAGAGCATTTATATAGCCTGACAAGCCCATTTCTGTTTTATTCCAGGGCCCTAGAACTAGCAGTAAAGCACAAGACACATGTTGACACAGTCCTGGCTTATCGACAAAAGTTCCTAGAGGACTTTGGTAAAAAAGAAACAAACAAAAGATTTTTGCAATATGCCGAAGGTGTAAGTATTACTCAGAATTATTCCTACAGCTTTTGTCCAGCCTGCTCTTTGTAGATAGTTTGGGAGGGTGGGGGTTGAATTGCTCTTACATTTTCCTTCTTCAGTTCAAATGTGGACACAAATCTTAAATTTTACATCTAAGTACAAGTTCATAGCTTGATACGTGGCTACTTGGCTAGTAATAGTTGTGCATGTGTTTTATTTAAGGCACAGGTACGGAATGTATATATTTAGTATCTGGCAAGGATTATACAAATGAAGGCACATTTGCTATCTATAAACAGGGGGCTAGGCCTTAGTATGGTTGAATGTGTACCTCTTAAAAGTCTTCAATATTTTTATGTAATTTTATGGATAGCAACAATAACAGAGTCTTGAAGGTATCCAGACATGTATTAAGAGTGAACTATGAACTGTTCTGCCAAATATGATAAATAGCTAAATATACAATTTCATGAAACCTCCGGAAACCCTCTCCATCATCAGCAGGTCATTTAAATTTATTAGCATTTCACAGGTCTTAAAGACCGAGGACAGGTCTTAGAGTTCATAAGCTAGAAGTATCTTAGGTTCCACTGGAGTACTTCTGCACATTTCCTTTATGTGCACCTTAGACAGCACTTATATTGAGCAGCCCTTATGTCCTTCCTGCTCTTCCCCTCGCTGCTCCTAAGCATTCTGAGAGTGAAACTATGAAAAGAGACGTTTACTTTGACTGTGTTGGATCCTTTCATCCACTGTAGCTGATGGATCAGGACAAACATCCGAGCTGTTAGCTCAGGTCCTTTAATTGGATAGTGCCCATTATACTTTCAATAAAGCTCAATTTCTAATGTAGGTCATTAGCTTTTAGCACTTCTAAGGCTGTTTCATTTCCTAAACAAGAATAAAAGTGTGCACAGTATCTAGCCCCGCAATGAACCATTCTGCAGTACTTTACCTAGAAAGTACAGAAAAATAACAGAACAGATTCCAAGCACTCTTACCATACAGCAATTTCAGCTGCTATTCTGGAAGTATATCTTCTACATACTTTAAATCCATTATTAAGCAAAAAAATCATGTTAATCCCTTGATGCTTCTGAAATAGACTTTTTAGATAATACTGTCTTGTCTTTAAGTCACCAAGAAAGCCATTGTTTCTGGAAGTGTTCCTAAGCAATAACACCTTGTCAGTGACAAGGTGTGAGCAGAGTGATGCGAGTGGAGCCTGTTTCACCTTACATTGAGTCTTGAAACTTAAGTCTCAGACTGCAGAAGATTCCTGGAGTAAAGAAGTCCTTTTCCCCATCCATGTTCTGGAAGTCTTTTCTGCTGGCTCTGAAACTGGGAGAGAACCTACTTAATGAAGTGGATTGTAAGCTCTTGGTTACAGTGGTAACTAAATTCTTAATTCAGCCTGTCATATTCATATAGGACAGTTAGAAGGAAACGTTCAGGGCATTGAAGAGAAAAGCGGCATTTTGTGCTGCTATTCCTTCTGAGGGAAAAAAAAGGGGTCTCAGCTTCCCTCTCGCCAACTAAAGCTCCTTCACGCATAAGCAAGAAGTTTCTACCTCTTCTATACTGCATCTGAGAGCACTGATCTGCAATCAGATACAGAATCTAAACAGTGTCCTTAGTTGTTATATCTCATGTCTTTATATATAAGGTATTATGAACCTAATATGTATACTGAGAATCCATATCTTGGCAGTTACTAGGTGTCACTAGCAAGGGTTGTTGGCTTCACTGGCAAGTAGCTCTCTGGGCTAGATGGCAGAATTAGCCATATATATGGCATGTTTAGCATCTGTGTGACATCTGTTAAAGCAAACACATTCTTTCTTAAAGCTCCATAAAGATTTCAATCATCAGATACAAAGCACCTGGACCCAGTAAATGCATACTGAATTGGGGTATTAACCTTTTCACATGAGAATGTAGGTATTGCAGTTACATCTTCCCTCATAGAGAATCTTCCTTGTTGTTTCATGACTTAGTTAACAGAGTAACAGCTACTCTGAAAATTCCCTGTGCAGCAGTTAAGATTTTTTTCCCATCCCGTCTTCGACAGTATTAATTCTTCAGCAATGAAACTGAAGTTCGCAATTACATTTTTGCCCAGTTTTTGGACGTTTTTATAGTCATCAAATGCATCATGATCTATTTTTTTCTTGTCAAGTGTTTTTGGACAGACAGACAGCTGTTGTACCCCACTGTACCATGGATACTGTTCTATATCTATTGTCTGAAGTTTCACTGAAATAGAATACAGCCAGAAGATGATTATTCTCTGCAGCTGGAGAAATGCCAAGATAAAGCTAAAACATTTATTGAAGACAAATTTCAAGCAGAAATCTGATTTCTGTTAGATAACTAGTGTTATACGCTATCAGTTTACTTGGTGGACTTGAGGTGCAATCAAAAGACATCACTGCATGTATTATTGATAAAGGGCTATATTCTCAGTAATAGGACACAGATGTCATTACGTTTAAATTAGATGCAAGTTGATCCAAGTTATTTTCGTGTTTTATTGGGTTTTTGCCAGACACAATGAGATGTATTAGTATTTGTTAAAATAGATCAAGCTTGTTTTATTTTAAAGGTGGAAAGTTCAGTTTGTTGGAACTCAACTGTGCCTTCATACACTCCATCAGTATAAATTGTCACTTACACATGAAGAGCTATATAATGATTGATATGGTCACTTTGTAATTGTAACTTCAAATTGTCCTGTTAGTGAATAGCTATCTGTTTGACCTCTCTATATAATGTTAGTTGACCTCTGCATACTCGCTTTTCTGTTCTTACAGCTGGAAGTTGATTGGAATAAAATCAAAGCCAAAATAGAGATGGAACTTGCTAAAGAAAGAGAACGAGAAGCAGCCAGTCCCACAGCGAGAGCTAGTGTAACTGTACAGCAATAACTGTTCTTTTTGGTTGCCTTAAGTGCTGCTTGAATATTTTATAGTGGTGTATTTTGACAAACTTGAATAAAAAAAGCCACAGCAAACATTTTGTGGGGAACAGAAGTGAGAATTGCTGTAGTTCTCGTTAACTGTTGGATGGCAGGCAGTATTATTTATTTACTGTAGTCTCATTTTGAGCTGGGTTTATGTTCTGATGCCCTAGCTCCATTGAGCAGCTACATTGTAGTCCATAATACATGTATGAGAAAAAAGGGAAATTAAGTGTCTTTCCATTAGTGGCACTTAAATTTTCATTGCCATTAAAATTATTTAACCTTGGTTGCCTCTAATTAAGTACTAATTTCCCTGTTTAGGCACCTAGTTAAGTAGTCTGGTTATTTCTGCAACCTCAGGGACCTCTGAAAAGACTTATTTAAATTGCCCTAAAACAAATAGACCAAACTCTTTAAGTGTTGAAAATTTAAAAAGGAGCTTGCACCTATAAAGTACAAAAGAATATTTCACTCGGTTACAGTAATACATATTTCTACTAGTACGTAGTACTAGTAGCAAGTTCTTTAATAGATGATTTCAGATTACTTCAGCGACATAGGTTTGTCACTGTAGCAAACTATTTAGCAATAAAGGGTATCTTCTGAGATAATGTAAATTGTTTAAAATACTATGGAATGTGCTTTGAATGTTGTATGAAGTAGCGAAAGGTGTTGTTGGTTGGTTTTGGAGAATCTAAAACGTATAATTGACAATGATATTCAGAGCTTCCTTAAGGTTAAAATATCATATTAATTTAAAAACCATGCATTTTTTCTGCCCAAAAAACCACGCATTTTTTCTGCCCAAAGCACTTGACTTGAAAATACTGTTTTTACATTTGTGCTATTTCATCAAGATATATTTTTCTTTGTTTTCCATCTGAAAGTGGCTGCGTATGTTAGATGTTCTTTGCAGAAGCCCTTTGCATTATAAATACGTGAGCAGGTTATTCATAATTGACATTGTATAATATGCATCTTTCAAATGTTACCATTAAAATGTTAAATATCTGTATATCTGGCAAATTTCTTCTGTTTTGTAAATCGTTATGTGGCACTTTTTTACGTAGTTCATAAATATCAATAAAAAAAAGAAAGGTTTTGGTTTTTTTTAATGTGTCTAACAGATGATGCATTAAGTGATCTCCATTTATTAACTTGACTGCTAAATAAAACAACATTTTTGTTATAGCTCATTTGAAGCTCCGCAGTACTCTGGTGTACTGACATGTGGCAAAGTGAACACCTTCACCTTCCATTGACTTGGAGAAAGCACTTACTAGTTCCAGAGTTGAGCCCAAAATATCACTAATGGCAAGTGTTTAATGTTAAATTTATGAAACCTGGCTCAGATTTGTAGTGCAATGTAAGCAATTTTTGAAGACCAGTCTAGTGGTGATGCAGAGTGCAGGGTCTCAGCTCAATCTTGCTCTTTTATTCTTGGGCCGGCTGGAAGTACAGCAGAGGCAGCGAATTCACTGAGCTGCTTAAAAAAGCTTGGTGCGTGCAACAATTCACCAGTGCAAAGGTGGGAGAAAACAGCGGAGTGGATGCCACGCTTGCAAAGGCGCTGTCTTGGACTGGCTGCCCTTCAGGTTGGTGTCGATGTCGTTCACAGAAAGTGGTACTGCAGTACTTCAGGCTGCCTCTCTGTGTCTCGGTATTAATGAGAAGTGTTGTATTTGTAGGTGATGGGAAAGGTTGTTTCGTTCCTGGGCCAAAGCACAATAAAGACCTTAAGGTATTTATCGCTGTTTTTTTCTGTGCACATTCAGTCCTGAACTACATGCTATGCTGAGCATGTTTGCTTTAAACAGGAAAACAAAGAATAGAAAACAAAGCAAAACAAGTATTTTGGAAAGCACTGTTGTTCTGTTCCAATATGCAGGTAACCTGGTACAATTCCAACCTTGGGTATGAAATCTAAATTTCAGAATACTCTCAGAAGAAGACATCCTTATATGGCTCACCTGGGATTGTTGCAGGGTTTTTACATAGCACAACTACAATTCCAAGAAAAGTGCTATCTGTCCAGTCCAAGATAATTTTGTGCTGGTTTGTCTGGGGCTTTTAAACTTCTGCATTGCATTTATCTGTACCTGTTTTCAGTCATTTTCAATACTTCATTTAGTGACATCTATTAAGTAAAAAGAAATACCAGGAGGATACAGATGTTTCAAGTGTGTTTATAACAAGCTACAGCAAACCTTCAGTGGGCCATTTCTGATGCGTTCAAATAAGATTGGCATATTAGCAAATGCAAAGTAAGATCAAAAGTACTTTCACCCTGCTTGTCGTGTTTGTGTCATATTACCTCCTTGTCCAAACCCCAGTTTAAAACTACCTAGAACTGTAAATGAAATAGCTAATCAATTACTGGTTGCATTATTGTCCAGTGCAAGAATACTGATTCTTCAATGTTTTAAGAATACCTATTTTTAAAATAGATAGCACCCTATTTAACTATTGACTGTTTAATTTAAAACATCATAAACCTATTTAAGAAGTAGGGGTTAACAGGATTGAAATTTAATTGTTTTAGTTGCTGTTGTGATGGGTCAGTTATTCAAATATAACCCCTGTTTTGCTATAGCTGGATGGGTGTCATAGTTCATATACTTCATTTGGCCTTGACCACAGTAGATTCTCTCTGGTTGTAAGAAGGGAGATTCAGATGGATATGTGAAAAATGTATCTTTAAGTGCGGTAAAAGTAAAAGCTAAGCTGAGTGTTTAAAAGCCATAACTGAATTAGGAAAGCAATATACCAAAAAAATGTTGTGTGCATTAGGTAGCACTTCTGTCTTTTACACTTTCAAATGTGACAAACGTTGCAGTTAGCTCTCCTTGCATGTGGGCTTGGAAATGACATAAAAATATGCAGAATTTTTTTTCCCCGTTCTAGCAGTGTAATGGGGGACAAACCTAAAGGATCTGTTAATGTCAGTCCGTACCCTACCCTGTGTTGGAGGACAGATGTTTTTACATCCCAGTCTTCGTGCCTTGTCCATCATCTGTTTGGCGTCGGACAGAGGTTGCAGTCTGTTCCGTGAGGACAGTTTTCTATTTATGGTGCACAGCAGCCACCATACGTTTCTAAGAGAAGTTACTGGTGGGTGCTAATGGTGGTTGCAGTGAAGCGCAGCGAGAAGAGCGGTTTGGGAACATCCTCTTGGATTTGGAAAAAAAAAAAAAGTTGGATGTACTGCTTTAATCTTGCTTTACACCACGTTTAAACTATCATTTTGGATGCAACTATTCCAGGTAATGCAAATGGTTAAAGAAGCATTCTTCGTTTTTACCTCTAGCTTAAATATTTTATGGTTTGCATATTTTTAATAGTTCAGAGGAAAAAGGAAAAATATTTTTTGTGTTCTGGTATTTAAGACAACGAGACCGTGAGATCCATATTTGTCTGTCGGATTTTATCCTTTGGAACTGGAACAGGATGAAGCTTTGAATCATCTGACATGAAAATTTACTTTCACAGCGTACGCAGAACCACTTCTTACCGCAGAAAAACGAATGTTCATCTCTAGAAGATTCTGTGCAGGAGAGAACCGTCGGTATATCCCATCCGTAGTGGAGGCCCGAAGCTGTGTCGTAGAAGCATCTTTGCCTAAGGGAGATGAGAGGTAACAGCAGGTAAGAGGTGGTGGTGGAGTGTGTCTGGGATTTAGGAACTCGAGGCTTCGGCTCTTGTTTGTGGCTTTGTCGTGCCCTCCCTCTGCCTCGCTTATTCCATCTGCAGATAGGAGTACTGTGTTTGGCAATGTTGCAGAGCTGGTTTTTGGATTCTACGAAGTTAATGTACATAATGCGGTCAGACAGCGGAAGGGCTGCCGAATTACAGCTTTAAAGGTTTTCAGACCCCAAACCAGTAAACATTAATTCATGTCATGGCACTGGATGAAGGCGGCCGGTGTTGCTACTCCCTTACTGACAGATGAAGCCGCTTGCCCACGGTGATCCGGCAAGCGGACCGAGCCGTCTCCTTAGCCAAGCCCTGCCCGCAGGCGCAGACAGCTGGGAGGAGACCGTCCTCATCCCTGCGGGAAACTGGGATAGTTGGTGAAGGCTGTTGAAATGCCAAGGAATCGGTCTGGGAAGCAGAGTACAAGATGTAGCCATGCAGCTCTTACTGGATTTAGCAGAAACCGCCCAGACCGAATTTTTCGGAGGTTTCACAGCCAGGGGTTCAGTGAGAGCTGTGTATGCAGCGAGCGCAGCCGGGGAGGAAACTTCCCGGGGTTTGCCTTGAGCTGCCGTGGGATTTCATCCAAACCTATCGACCTGCGTTCCGTTAGAAGGTAAAACTTGCTGTTGTAGGTAACCAAAACCACCCTGCAAGCCTCCGAGACTTAGTCTTTGCTACTTCTTCAGAAAATACGTAGATTCTATTGAATAGTGAATGGAAATACTGATGGTAAAAGCGGGAGAAAAAAGAAGTACTATCCATTGAGTTATGATGTGTTGGTACTTCTGATTCCAAAAGAAGCAAAGTAAGAACCAAAACGTTAGTGTTACTCTGACAGAGTGAGTCTTAGGAATGGCAAATGCCTCAAAGCTGTGAAATACACTGCTTTTCAAGCTGTAAAGCAATTTGAGAGCTGTATCTCACTGGCCTGGTGCCAGCCTTGACATGATTTTTCAGGCATATCCAGCAAATTTGCCTGAAAAGTGATGTAAGCCCACTGTGTTTGGTTTGTGCCCCTTGACTAAAATGATAAATTCCTTTACAGTTTAACTTTTAAGAAAAAATTAACTGGGAATTTTCATCATTTATAAAATAGAAGTCATCATTTTGGCAAGATATTGATCTCATATTTTGCCAGAATGATGCCCTTCCTGCAGCTACAAGTTTTTGAAGCCTAGAGGATTAATCAGTCAGCTTAACCGTTGTATTGGCTTTGTGTGGCAAGGTTTTGGTAGCGGGGGGGATTACAGGGGTGGCTTCTGTGAGAAGCTGCTGGAAGCTTCCCCTGTGTCCCACAGAGCCAATGCCAGCCGGCTCTAGTTGGACCCGCCGCCGGCCAAGGCCGAGCCAATCAGTGTTAGTGGTAACACCTCTGTGATAACATTTTTAAGAAGGAAGAAAAAGTTCTGGGAAGAAGAAAAACGGCAGCCGGAGAGAGTGTGAGAA
>JAVJGG010000085.1:40878497-40895701 GCA_035590195.1 Aviceda cuculoides
ACTGTCTCCCGTGGGTGGGACCCCACGCTGGAGCAGGGGAAGAGTGTGATGAGTCCTCCCCCTGAGGAGGAAGGAGCAGCAGAGACAACGTGTGATGAACTGACCATAAACCCCATTCCCCGTCCCCCTGTGCCGCTGGGGGGGTAGGTAGACAATCCGGGACAGAAGTTGAAGTTGTGCCCGGGAAGAAGGGAGGGTTGGAGGGAAGGTGTTCTGAGATTTGCTTTTAATTCTCATTACCCTGCTCTGGTGGATTTGTAATAAATCAAGTTCATTTTCCCAAGTTCAATCTGTTTTGCCCGTGACGGTAATTGGTGAGTGATCTCTCCTGTCCTTATCTCGACCCACAAGCCCTTTGTTATGTTTTCTCTCCCCTGTCCAGCTGAGGAGGGGGGAGTGATAGAATGGCTTTGGTGGGCACCTGGCATCCAGCCACGGTCAACACACCACAACTGTGATACAAGCAACTCACGAATATTGCACTAAAGATTCTCCCACATAATTTGTGCTGTCTTCAGGGCTAAAAAGAGCTGTTGAAGAGCTAATTCTCATTTGCAAGGGACTGGTATCTGCTGCTTCTTTTCCTGCTTTAAACCTTTAATAAAATACTGAGGTGTGGAAAAATGGGAAAACCGCTTGGAAATCGGAGTGATCTGCCTGGTGATGGAGCTACCCTCGGCCTAGTAAGAAGAAAAACATGCACATAATGGAGAACACTGACACTGCTGCTTAAAAATGTAAATAAACTAGGAGACATCTTCTCTTTGAGCTTTCACTAAGTGATTGGAGCATGCAAGCCTCATTAGACAAATAAACCGTTGCAAATGATTACTCTTTCAGGAATTAGGGTTTTTTGGGGGGTAGACACATCTGCAGTGAATGGTCAGTGAAGAGCTCAGTTGTTCATTGTTTTTTCCAAAGCTCTTATGACTCATCCTACTTTCATTCCAGATGTTAATCAATGGTTTTCCATATAAATAAACCAATCTGCATATTCATTTCTGCTCAACATAGAACATAGGAAGTTCTGTGTAAGTGCAAAATTGGTAAGTGGCATGATTTTACTCTCTTTCAAGTATTGGCTGGTTTATATTGATGGTGACTGTGGGGATTAGGTCAGCCACTTGCACTTGTATCTTGCTTGTCCATAGAAATAAGAATTTACAATAAAAAAACCCAAGGCCAACTGCCTTTTAATAACAAGAGAGCATAAGTTCTATTTTATTTTGTAAATTAATATCAATACGATCAATTAAAAAGAAGAATCTGGGGTCAATTATGATATGTCTAGAAACAAAGGCATGGTAGAAAATACTTCGGAAAGACTTACAACAACCGTGGATGGAAAAAATGGAGAAAATAGGCACTAGGGGCTGTTAAATCCCTGATCCATAGCCAAGACCTGGCAAAGGCGTATGCATGTGCTGCCCTTCGTGGACCTTGGATAATCCAGCTGGACTCACTGTGCATAAGAGACTAAACCTTTCCCTCCTGTTTTCCTGCTCTTTTTCCTTTGGATTGGAAGCTTGTAGTGTTCTGGATTATCAGATTTCCTATTTAGTACCAACCCTGCAGCCGACTGCAGCTGGTTGCAAAAGTGCACACCAAGATCTGCGAGTGTGGCCTCAGGACCAGGTTTTCACTAGTTTGCTTAGAAAACTTAAAGCTGAGTGTATGTAAGTGATGAAAATCACTGCAGAAGCAGATGTGAAGATCTGCTTGGGGAGCACGAGAGAGCCCAAGCAGGACTTAGCTGTTTGCTGCTGCTCTAAAAAGGGGCAAATTTCATTTACATTACAGCATAGTGTCCTGGGAAGCCAATTTGGCTCATTAAAGTTGTATTGTTTTCAGTTGCCTTACTCACTTCGGAGTAGTCAAAGTTATATATAACCAATAATGGAAAAGCTAGAAGCTTTTAAAACAAATGCAAATCTTGATGATATTACCTAGAGATAGGGGGAAAATTGGGGAAAAAAAAGGCAATTTATTTTTATTTATATTTCAGGATTGATATTCAACGTAGAAATTTCAAGACTTCCATTTCTTTATTTTTGTGAGATCAGAGATATCCCATGTCATATTTATTCGGTGGCTCCAAACTCAGCTCACATTTCATGACTCCATAAATACAGTTGTGTTATAATTGTTGATATGCATGTGTTATAATTGTTCATCTGAATATATATATATGATTTGAATTGCAATAGCTATAGCATTACTTGTGGTTTTATGAAAACGATGGAATATGCGGATAATTGTGCACTGAGCATTATGTTAATATAAAGTGAGCAAGGCAATTATCTGTTCACCAGTTATCACAATTGCCTGGCTATCATCTTCTCCTGGGATCATCTCCCATAAAATTTGACATACTAATGTATCCTCTGCACTGACATTTTACTCTGTAGGGTATGGAGGAAAGTTGGGAAGAAGAAAAGTTTTTATGAATTGATCATGTGTAAGAATCTCTATTTCCAAAGTATATTTTTATTGATCCAATTCAGTCAGGGGTTGCCCCATGCTATAAAATTTCAAATACTGAAATGCAAACTGTTAGTTTTAATTCATGTCCCTTCACCCTACTGTAAATGTTTCTAATGAGAACCAAGTGCTTCATATGAAAATACGATGGTCTGATATCTTCAGGGAAATAGAGGGATAGGTTCTTTCTCTGCACAGAGATAGGGAATATGCCTGGAACAATTGGATTAAATGGATGTACAAAGAATATTGGGTTTAATTACTTCTGTGTCTTTCGTGAAGCGTCTGCAAGAATTTTTTTCTTTATGTAAAGAAATAACTATGGTAGTTGGAAACCTGCAGTTTGGAAATATTCTAATCTCTGTTCTAAATAAGCATTCAGGTTTTCTTTGAGATTAAACAGATATGCCTTCAAAAAAAGGTAAAAGAGAAAGCTTGTAGCTACATCTCCATGGACTGTAAAAGATCCTCAGTTCTACCCCACATGAAGCTAGGAAAAAAAAAAAAAAGATGTTTTATGAGGTCTTTGGGCGCAAACCAGTTCCAGTCTCGGGGGAGAGCTCAGGTGAAGCTCATGGTAGTCGTATATGAAGCAGTGATCAACTGGTAGTTTAGGACTAATTTACATACTACTTCAACTGAGATGTCAGTGAGGATGGAGACAACTTCTGCCCTTCCTTGGAGTTTGTCATTTGCCTTGTTCATGTAAAGTTTTCTAGTGAAAGCATCCAGCACCTTGACAGACTACCTTCTGCAGACAGACACTAGCACAGGCAATTCAAACCTCTCCATGAAATTCCTTCAAGCTTGACCTTGAGTAATTTACTATAGAGGTGAGTCTTGCTCAGCCTTTGGTGCCCTGTCACTTTGGCATGACCACAGGGACAGTGTGGCACGGGTCAAAGATGATGATGGTTTCTTTTTCTTTCTATTTAAGGCATTCTTCGTTAACAACTGGACTTCTCAGCAACTGTGTTGGCCACCTCCCGGTAAGGGTGTAGCACCAAGCTGGGCCATATTTTAAACATGATATTTTCTTTGTAAGGATGTTCTCCCAGATCCAAGTATTTTGGTAGAGAAAAAGGAGGTTGAGGAAAAGCTATCGATCTATCTATTCAAAATTACATTTCGGTCCTCAGAGTTGCTTTCTTAGCTGAATCTGCCCAAAGTACAGTCTGGCAGTCGATGTCCCACAGAAAGCACACACTTCTGCCAAGCTCTCCTTGTTCAGACCAGTTAAGAGTTGAACTATCAGAGATGAGCCGTGGAGAGATGGGCCCTCTCAGCCCGTGGGTTTTCCTTGTCCCTTCTGTGTGTAAATGAGGTTTTCCTTCTCCCTGGTCCCTGCACAAACACTCGCTCCTCACTGGGGAAAGGAGGGAGGGCAGCTTTGCCTGGGGAGGCCAAATACAAAATACAGTAATAATGCAATATTAAAGGAGAACACTAAAAAATGCATTATTATTTCCTATTGGGAGGGACATTTAAAAAGTTGAATTAGTCGATGTTAGCACTTGGACGGCAGAAATTAATTAATACGTTAAACTCTGGGTGAGAAAAATGTTTGTCTTTTAAAAGTAATATAGTCAGTCCACTGGCTTTTGAGATTTAAAATTGCACATTTTGAGACGGAGTATTTTCTCTGCCTCGCTGGCGCTTCCAAAAGCGATGCCCTGGGGTTTTGAGGTACTAAATAAATTGGGCTCACTCAGAATAAACTGCCATGGGCAGGAGCTTCCAAACTTCCCCTGGAGGTGTGGGGCTGGCGACTGAGTTACACAGCATTTGGTTGAGTCCTTCATTTCTGTGTTGCTGTTTAAGATACAGAATTACCCTGTTAACACATCACATTTTATTCAAGAACATGCTGCCCTTGTTGCTGCGTGCAAAACTGCTCCTGCCTCGGCACTGGGGATGCAGAAGGCTGGCAGTACCTTCAAATTCTGAGCCCCCCCTTATCGGTGGACTTTGTACACAGTGTGTTGTGAGTCAGCAGGGGAAATCAGTATTTCAGTGTTTTCACTGGAAAAGTCAAGCAAATTCTAAAGGAATCGATCTTTCCCCACCAGTGCTGCTATTCCTTCAACATCGGTACTGCGGGCACCTTGCGGGGCTGAAAGTTTTATAACCCCTCTTGGTTGGGATAGAGATATGAGAAGGCAGGCTTGGGTTCCTTGGGGTTTTCCCTGGTTGTTAGGAAGACTCAGCATTATTCCCAGTGCCGTAATCCGTCTTTGCACCAGGACCTGTGTCAGCGTAACCCAAGAAGCTCCAGGTGAGAAAGCGTGGCAGGATCAGGTCTGGTTTCTTCAAGTTACAACCATTTCAGGCCTTCCTCCTCCTCCTCCTCCTCCTCCTCCTCCTCCGGCCATCTCTGTCCCTTGCAGTGTATAAAAAAGGCCTAATCTCAATTCCAGTAAAAAGAAGATTGCCACTTTGACTAGATAGGAGGATTTCATGCAGCACCTGGGAACACCTTTCTGTCTTAGCATTTTTACCTGTGATATAGAAATGTTTAGAAGCCACAGCAAGAAATATTTCAAAATTCAGATGCCCATATCAATACCTACATCCATATCTGTATTTGATGTATATCCAAAGCCCTGGTTCTGTAGCATGAGGAACGGCTCTCTTACACCTAAGATTATTTACCAACCTTGCCTGCAAGAGGAGGAGGGGTATCTCATGCTCGCTCTCATGGGGAGCCCTTTAGCTGGGACCCGCAGAGTGAGGTAACTGGTTTTTCGGAGGGTATGCGGGCAGGAGACCTGGCAGCGGTTGGCAGCGAGGTCTGGTGTGACCTGTGCTGCATTGGGCTGTTGATTTCCCTTAGAGCAAAAGTAGTCCCAGGTCACCTCAATGAAATAAAAAACATGGTGCCAGAAGGTGCTAATATTTTATTAGCAAGCTTTGGAAGTTGTTTCACTCAGGTTGCCTTGCTGACCAAGGCAAGGCTACGTACAACCGCTGCGTGATGCTGAAGAGGAACGCCTGGTCTTGCTTTCCTCCACGCTTGCACCCACCCCTGCCACCCGAGGGTGCGGGAGATGCGAGGATCGCCCCACCAGGCCGACTTCATGCAGTCGTGTCTGCGCAGACACCCTGTGCGTGCTCTCCGGCTGCTTCCACAGACAAGCGAACCTGGCGTTCCCGAGCCCGTGGCATGTGCCCAGGTGAGGGGAGCTGGAGATGCTGCACCGAACTGCAGCCAGCTCCTTCCATCACCCCAGGAAGAGCATGGCGTTGTACTGGTGGTGATGGCATTGTATCAGGGGTGATGTCCCCAAGTTGGCTTCCTCCTGGATGACTTGTCTCTCTTCTTAACCAGGAGCTCCCCAGGCTGCAGGTCCCTCCAGGACTGCGGCATGTCCCTAAGGGGATCCCCAGTGTCCTGCAGGCTGTCCCACTGGAAACACCAGCATCTGCTTCCCAGGCACAGCGACGTGTCCCTCCGTGGGCCCTGGTGTCCTTCAGGCCATTCCCTCTAGGAACCTTGCACGTCCCTTCTGCAGAGCCCACCGTCCAGCGAGCCATCCCCCCCCTCCAGCGAGCCATCCTGCCCTCCAGTGAGCCATCTTGCTGTGGACCCCAGTGGACAACATTCCCAGCGGACTGCTTCTCCCCTGGGGGTCTCCAATGTCCTTCCAGGCAATGCGGCTCTGTCCCTCCGAAAGACCTTGGTGTCTGGCCTTGCATCCCCCCGGGGACTGCTGCCTGTCCCTCCGGGGACGTCCGCCATCCCATCTCCCCAGGGTCCCCAGCATCCCGTCCAACGCCCCATCTCCCCCCCCCCCCGCCCCGGTGCCCCATCCGTGGGTGCACAACGGGACGGAGGTTCAGCTGCAGACCCCTCCATCCCCTTGCCCATCCCCGGGGGGGGGACGGCTGGAACAGCCCTGAGCCTCCTCGTAACTGGGCAGGTGCTTCACCTCCTCGTAGCGGGGCAGCGGTGGCAGCTCCAGCTCCAGTCCCGGCTTGGCAGCCGGACCCCCGGCCTCCAGCGGCGGAGCGGTGGCACCGGGAGCGGGCAGGGGGCGTCGGCGAGCGGGCAGGGGTCGTCGGTGGGATGCGGGGCAGGCTCGGCAGCGGAGGACACAGCCGGCGGCCACCAGAGCCAGGAGAATCAGCAAGGCTGCCAGCCTCCGCGCCAGCCACCGTGCCCGCGGAAGCCAGGAGCGACCCACTGCCCTCCCGACCCCAGACCCTGTCCCGGTCTGGCCGCAGCCATCCCGGCCGCACGGAGCCAGTCCCATCCTCCGTGCAACCCGTCTCCGGTCCCGGAGCGCACCTTCTGCGGAGCCGGTGGATTTCCCTGTGGCTGTGGGTGTGGGCTGGTACCCCACGCCCCTCCCGCTGGCAGAGCCGGGTTTTATCCATGCCGGGACGGGTTTCATCCTTGATGAAAAATTAATGAGGCCATTTGGCAGCGGTTCACGGACTAATGGGACGGCGGCGGTGTGGGACCAGGCAGCAGGCCAGGTTCAGCCTCTGCATCCCGGGTGGTGGGGGGCCTGGCAGCCCCACTTCCCACCCCGGCTTCTCCCAGCGGGTGACCAATGGGGCATCCCTGCCACCCAAGCTTCACGCTAGGTGTGCCCCAGAACCACTGAGCCGAAATGTATCTTCCCCGAGTGGGGACAGGATCCCTGGCTAGGGATTATCTGTGCTTGAGGACATGGGGATGAGCGGTACCCACGGATGTGGGATGAGTGGTACCCAAGGATGCAGGGATGAGCGGTACCCAAGGATGCGGGATGAGCGGTACCCAAGGATGCAGGGATGAGTGGTACCCAAGGATGCAGGGATGAGCAATACCGAAGGATGTAGGATGAACCTGAAGATGCGGGGATGAGCGGTACCTGAGGACTCAGGGATGAGCAGCACCCAAGAACATGAGGGTAAGTGATACCTGAGCCCTGAGCAACCCATGGGAGGGGAAATGCAAGGCACAGAGCATTTTTTGATTTTGCCACTTAAAAAGGACAACCGCAGCATCAGAGCCCGGCAGCGACAGGCTGGCTCCCTGGCACCTGTGCAAGGCACAGATGAGAGCGAGCTCTTCATTCATTCTTTCTGTTGGTTTTTATTCCTACCATTAAGGTTTCACAGCTTTTTGCCTGTTGGCGAGACTGGGGGTTCCCCGTGTCACCAGGCTGTGACCATTGCCTGCACTTCTGGAGACCCAATCCACCACTTTATTCGGCTCCCATAATTGCAGACCCTCGGCTGTGTTCTTTGCTGATTACCCTCAGCTCAATTGCAAAACTCCTCTGGCAACTGGGAGAGGAGACGGAGGTCTAATCTAGTCATGGAAAAACTTACTAATATGAAACATGGCAAAAAATGACCAGTACTTTTCTGCTTGGTTTCCTTTTAGGTGATCATGCCAAATCTGATATGCAGCAGCTAACCCACCTACATGACTGTCACGTGTGCTGTATTCGTTTCCTTTGTCCTGTTTACTCGACCTGCGGTGATTTTGTTGCTGACATCTGTAAGCGATACTTCTGCTGTCATCCCTACATTTGGGTAATTCATGCCTAGTCTAGCCATCACAGATTTTATGGTGCTCAGGAACAAAGATGGGAAGAAAAGATTCTCAGCAGCAATACAGCATTGGGCAAAGTTTACATAAAAATAATCTGAAAGGAAGGAGGGGGTCAATGGTGCTGGGCTTCTGGCAAGCGATGAGAAACCACAGTTTCTTTCTGTATCTTCAGGGGTTTATTCCGCATACACTTACTCACTTTATAGACATTTCTCCCTGCAGAAGGGTGCTGGAGCTGGGAACTGCGGGACAGGTGGGCTTCAGGCATGGAGCCAAGGCAGGAGGGGGGCTCAGCCCTGGCCCCAGCTGCTTTGGGACTGACCTGCCCAGGCAACATTGGCTTTGCCACCCCACACGAGGGGGTGGCCGCGGGGACCCTGGCCCCTCTGCCTCAGGGACACATCCCAGCCCACGGCCGGCAGGATCGGGGGTGCTGAGCACCAGCAGCAGCTCCCTGCTGTGCCTGGGGCTCCTGATAATAATCAATGTGTTTTTTTTCAAGGCAAATACAACAGTGAGTAAACAGCAGGGTGCCCGGCAAAGCCTACCTATCCATTAATAAAGTGCTGCATTTTAACATTTCTGATAAGCCGTAACTCCGCAATCAGAGCCCTATGAAATATTAAAGCCTGTTGATAGCTCGTTAAAGCTAATGTTTCGGCTGGTTCTCCAGCGTATGCCGTGGGCTGGGCTTCGGTGCTCAGCCTGCAGGAGGGACTGAGGATCGGCTCTGTGCCCCATCAGATGAGGAAAACCGTGGCTGGAGGGAACAGCAAGAAGAAATAAGAATTAAAATCCTGCTATGCAGCTACACTCCCTCTGGCAGCCCCAGCTCCCACAGCCCCACGCCTGGCTTGTGAAAACGCAGAAATACCAGCTCCCGGCGTGGGGTCAGGGCCAGGGGACTCGTGGTGGCGGCGTGGGGATGCCCTGCGGCCATCCTGGGGGGGCTGCGGGTGTAGATGGTGCATCCTCCGCGGGTTTGGGGGGATTCGGGGTGGTGCATCGGTGGAGCTGGGTCAGCTGCTGGTTGGGCTTTTGGAAATGTACGGAGAGTGTCCTCTGCCCAGCTGCGGGTTCTGGTGTGGGTATGGTGGGCGGGCAGGGGTAATCGGTTCAAGCAGCAGCAACTGGTGTCGCCGACGTGAGCGACGAAGTCGTAGGCGGCTGCGGGTGCTAATGGGGATGGGGGACAGGTGATTTTTGGAAGTGTGGCTGCTCTGCTGAGGGCCAGCACGGCATAGGGGCTGCTTACCTGCTCCCTCGGACCCCAAGCAGCCCTGTCACCGGGCAGGGAGCTGGAGAACTGAGCTGGCCTGGCCGGGCAGGCAGCAGCACTGGACCAGTTAAAACTGGGATGCAGCAACCCCCCCCCCCCCCGCTCAGCTCCTGAGGTAGCAGCCCTCGCCTCTCCTCCTCCAACATGCCAGACCTTGAAACAGGGTGACAAACACCCACCCACAGCCCGGCTCACCCGCAGGCCACGATCCGGCTGGGGAATGTGAAGAGTTTTTTTCCCAACTCACTGGAGGTGAGGACGGAGGCGGCAGATGAGATGCGCTGAGCGTGGGGGCCAGATGCGGTGATTCGCCACATCTGGGGGAGAAGTGCTGTGGGGTGGGCAGCGCTGGCACCGTGGAGACGTGCTGGGGTGCCCTGGGTGCAGCCGGCGGCACAGGGGCAGCTCCCCCCTTGCTGAGCAGGGGTGTGCGTTTTGGAGGGGATGCTCAGGCTTGGCACGTCAAAGCGGTCAGGAGAGCCTGGGGTTCCAACGTCATTGCTCGCCTTGTAATTCTCCTTCATGAGCCTATGACCAGTTCATTACATCTATATGAAAGCTCAGATTCCACAGTTTGAACCTTTGTCTGCTCCATAGCACTGAAAGCTTCTGGCAAATCAATGCCGTCAGCTACCGAAGGGTGGCAAGTGTCCCTCTGTCCCAGCGTGCTCTGAGAGGTGTCTTCTGGTTAGACCGAAACTTAGTTGCCTTTTTTTCCGGGCGACCAACTCTTTGCATGCCAGGCTTGTGCATCATCCTGCAAGTATTTTTGACAGGGATGGGAGTGCAATAGTAAAACAAGGCATTATTTCTCTTAGCAGCACCATCGCTCTTAGGCAGTTCAAGATGCTTTCCATATTGCCGCAACCTTTCTCCCTGATGAAAGAGAAATGAAATTACGGATGGGATGGCCCAGATGCTTGTCAGAAGTAGTCTTGAAAATCATCAGGGTGCTGTAAAATACTTTCTTTTAATTGCATATCCACAGATGCCTCTACCACTCAACTGTTTGCAACGGTGGCCTCTTTAGATCTCAAAACACCAAGTAAGACCCTGGAATCCGCGCTTGGGAGCGAGACCTACGAACCAGGCGCAGGCACCATGGCACAGCACCTCCACGGCTCCTCACCCCACCCCCCCATCTTGGTCCTTCCACCCCCATCACCGTCCCCCTGCCACCGCCGCACCATGGCCGGGATGCGGCCGCAAGCACTCATCCGGAGCCGGGAAGGGTCATGGCCAGGGGAAAAACCTCACTGACAATGGGGGAAGAAGAGAAATGGTTTTCTGGGAAAATACCCACAGGTGGGGAGCTGAAAAGCCAGGGCATGTTGTCACAGGTATTAGTTTCCCAGCAAAAGAGGCCAGCGTAATTTTGGTTGTGAGAAATCCTGCCTGAATTTTCTTTTATATATATATATATATATACATATATAAAAATAATATTTTATTTATTTATTTTAATTTTTCAGTGCTAAAGCAGAATATGAGTAAAGGGGAACCATTTCTCTCCATGCAGCCAGCCCAAACACGGATGATGATGGGAAGATCTTGCCCACCCAAACGGCTCTCCTACTTCACGCTTTCTCCTCCTCCTCCTCCTCCTCCTCTGGATGCTGGTCAGGAGCTTCGTGGCGGCCTGGGGTGGTCCGGGCCGAAGGCCAGCGCTGTTCCCAGGCCTGTGAGGAGTTTTCTTCTGCCCCCAAGCACAAGAGAGCACTGGGGCAGCACTGGCAGTCGCTGAGCATGAATAAATCATCGTTAGCGGCCACATCGTGCCTCCCCCATCCTGAAAGCTGCTCTTTTTACAAGCTATGAGAAACCCACTTTGCGGCTGCCCGGAGTCTCAGGCAAACTCCAGGGCCACTGAGTGGTTTCTGGGAAGGAGGTTTAGCAGTTGATTTTCTCCAGTTTTGCAGGGGATGCACAATTATTGATCCTGCAAATGACCCCTTGCAGAAATACATCGATCCATTTGTGTAGCGGATCATTAAATACTTGACTTTCAGATCTTTCAAATGGTGCCAAAGAGCTGACCTGGCAAAATAATTATTTTATAGTGTGCGTAATTGTCCCCGCCACCATTAGCATTTGTGTAACTCTGAACTTACCTTCATGGGAGCCTGCTACCTGAAATGCTCTTTGTACAAGGATGCTTCACATCTGCATTTCCTTTTCTCTTATATGGTTTCCCCCAAATATGGGAAAACTAATTGGAAAGAACATGATGAAGCTGAGGTTTAGGTTTCTCTTTTTGGGCAAGGTTCTGAAAGCCTCACACATGGTGAGCAGTATTCGGTAGCAGGAATAATCCCACGGATTGTTGGAGGGAAGCACAGCTTTGGGTGACGATCTGGATTGTAGATAGAACCAAGCTCAGCCCTCGCAGCTTCAATGGTATCATAATATCTGCAGCTGTCTTCGCAACAATCTGCCAAAATAAAGAATACGTGAGTTTTAACGTTTTTGTAGAAACTGCTAAAGAGGGTCTTCGGAAAGCCCATCGGCAGCGAGCTGGGAGCCCTGCTCAGGGAAAGCTCTACACTGCTCGAATTAAACTCACGAAGCTGAGATCTATTGCTTCACATTTTTCAAGCACATCTGTAACTGCAATAGGGCTTAAGAAACAAGAAGATGACTCTGCATATGCAAAAAAAAAAAAAAAGCCATTACCTCACAGCTCAGAAATCTCTACTGCCAGCAAATATTTGCTGTTAGACTACTAAAAAACAAGAGAAAGTGAGGGAGAGTGGACGAAACACTCCTGCATTACTCTGATTCCTTCCCGGGCTAGGTCAGTTCTTCTGTTAACAAGTTTGGATGTCCTCCAGAAATGAAATGTATTTTCTTCAAATAAATAAAAGGTGGAAATGTCGCAGGGCAATGATATCGATATCAAGTGTGTTGCCAGGCTTTCCAGACGGCATGTCGCAGTTCACGTATTCTATTTTATTCCTTCTACTAAGAAGAAGCGTTAGGAAGATTGGATCGCACTAGCTCTCCCCTTGCAATAATTCCCTGCAGTGAGGGCTTGAAACCTTTGACTCCGTGGAAAGGCTCTCATTCACGCAGCGAGTTTTGGCTGAGGCTTTTAGTGTCACAAGTAACGAACATCTCTTCCTATAACGCTCATATAATAAGGCTGATTTGCTCCAATGGCCGTTTTTCTTCTGAATCGAACTATATTAACTTCTAAAAATGATTCCAGGATTGATCCAACACCATCCTTTAGCCCACAGTTAATTTGAACGCCCGCGATGGCAGCGAGACCCCTGGGAGAGGGGACGGTGGCTGCAGAGGAGGAGGCTGGATGGCCGGCGTGCCGCGGTGGATGGATGAGCAGCTGAACACAGAGATGCTGAAATGTGTTAAAATGCAGTAACAACCGAAAGGCAATAAAGGACAATTTGTCACAGCTGGAAGGATCGCTGCAGTGGTCTGGAATAACCAAAAAACAATTTTTCGAATTTTTTTTTTTTACAGGGGGCAACATTTTTCCAAGCCGCGGTCCTCGGTTAGTCATGCCATTTCTCAAGAGGCTGCCATGATCCAGCCATGAATTTCTGAGATGATTTCATCTCACTGTTATTTACAACTCAGCCCAAAATCTCAGCCTCTTCCTATTATTCGTGGTTAAATATAGCAAGGGATTCTTTCCCATTCCTTTTTCTCTCGGAGCGGTTTTTCTGCCACCCCCACGAATCGCATGAGTCAGAAGGCGCATGAAGGAGTGGATCCCAGCTGGCCGGGCCCTCGCACATCCCGAGATCACCCCGAGCATCGGGAGGTGAAATAACGTCTGGCTGCTCGCAACGGGGGTGCAGCCAGGTTGGGGTGGGGGGCTCGCCCCGGGGATGCTGCGGGACGTTCCTCCCCTCTGGCAGCTCCCGCCGGGTCACCTTGGCTGCAGCCTGGCTGCTTTTCTGCCATCCCACCCAGGAATTTCAGGTGGCCCCAGTTTTTGTGCAACCCACCCCCCACCAAGGACGTGGGGGGGTCACTAAGAGCAGGGTGACGCACCGTCCTGCCCCAAACCCTCTCCCGTTCTCTTCCCTTCTGTCTGAAGGTGCTTTACTTTTACTAAACTATACATTTCTCGCTCCAGTTTTGTCAGCACCGGCCCAAATTCTCCGGAGCTCCCCATGCACCGGTGACACGCTGCAGCCGGAGGAGTTTTCTGGGGGTAAATCAGACGAGGCCAGTCAAGGCATGGCCTGAGCAGCAGGTCGGTAGCTTGTTAAAAAATAAAAAAAAAAGGGAGAAAAAGCTGCCAGCTGTTTTGTTGGGAGGGGGGATGATAGCCGTGCCGGGGCAGAGGGGCTGCGCGCTCCGCGGGGAAGCGTCCCGCCATGCAGCCCTGCGCGCTTCGCTTCGGAAAAGCGGAGGGATGAGGATGCTGAGGTCGGGGGGGGGCCAGCGTGGAGGCGGCAGCCGCAGAGGGAGGATGAGGGGGCAGGGGGAGGTTTGACCCTGCTATTTTTAACCGTGGCATTTACACTCTGTAAATAACTGCGCCGGCCTGGGAGGCGGCGCGGCAAACAGGAAAAGCCCCCGGCATGGTGTCCCCCCCCCGGGTCCGCTCCTTGGGACTGGGGGGGTCTTGCCAGCCACCACGCAGCTGGGCTTTGACGCTTTTCGGCAGCCCACATGCTGGTGGGTCTGGGTGTTAAATGGGCAAATATTCCGTGTTGGGAAATGAGGCGTGTGGGTCCCGTCAAGCCGAAATAGCAGATTTGCGGCATCCTCCCCACCGCTGAGCCAGCGCAGGCTGGATTTATTAGTTGGGTTGCATCTGGGGGTGCTGATCTTTGAATGCTGAAAGTCAGGGTAAAAAAGTGGAAAATGTAGGAGGGTTTTGCTGTCGAGAGAAGAAAACCCCTCCACGCCGTGCTGCGAAGCTCAACACCACTGAGGCTGAGGGGGGGACGGGGAAAGGGGCAGCGGGTGGGATGCTGAGCTCAGGCACGGATGCGGAGTGGGGCTGCGGGGGACTGGGGGCTGCAGAGCTGGGCTGGGTGACAGCCTCGCCACCCCCCCAGTTCCACAGAAACTAACTGAAACCAAAAAAAACCCCCCAAAACATCCCAAGTGACTCTTGGTGGGGCCCAGGGCCGTGAGTACCGGCGCCTCTGGGAAGAGACACCAGAGCTAACTGATACCAAAGAGAAATTACTTACATTGCTGGCTAATTCTCCCAGGACTGAATTAGTTAAATTGCTTTTTCTTCTTTCATCGCTTCCAGAATAATCAATCAACGCAAATGTATTAGTCCCGCCAGCAGTTGGGCTGCTACAGATAAAGGTCTTGGGTGATTTTTACCGTCCCCAGTGCCAACCTACCCTCTACCTGCCTGGACCTGTGGGCAGGGGGGCACCTTGTCAGCCACCCCGTGATGGGATTTACTAGTCGTACCCTCTGCTGTTGGTGGGGTTGCCACCGTCTATTTGCTCTATAATTAACTCGTTGCCTTTTTGAGCCATTATTTAATGGCTCTGCTATCAATTTGCTATCTGACTGGTATGCTGCTAAGTTCATAACCCTTTTCCAGCGGTGTCTTGCCTGACAATGCTAATGGGTGCCTCACCAGTCTGGACATGTTGAATGGCACTGGTAAGCCCAGCTCCCATCTGCGCAAACATTGCCAAGGCAGCTCAAGCTATTGGTGTACCTGGCAGCTGGCAAGCTGAAGCTCTGTTAGTACGGGACCTGCTCGGGGCATCGCCAAGGGTTTCCTGGGCTGTTTCTGGTTTGGGTTATGGTTTAAGGAAATCCAGGCAGGTGAAGTCTTTGTATCCCAGGTTTCCCTGACAAGGGGTTGGGGTGGAAAACTGGCCTGGGGAGGGCAGGCAGTGAGCATGCCCCCATGCCACCTCATCCCCGGACAGCACGACAGATTTACTTTTTCATAAATGGACACAAAGAGATGTAAGAAACCAGATTTTTTGTCAGTAATAGAGTTTAGCACAAAGTGTGTTTGATGGTCTCAGCGCAGGCTGGGATTGCTCTAATTATTTTGGTGTGGAGGAAGGGTTTTTTTCTGGCCCGGCTTTGTAGGTTTGGTTCTCGCTCGGCAAAGCCACTCGTTTTGGGTTCCTCCCGCGCCAGCAGCTTTGCAGCACTGAGACCCAAACTGTCATCTGCTCAGGCGATGGCACATGGAAAGCTCTTAATTCTGATCACGCTGGGTAACTTTCTGAAATACCGGTGGTTTAAAACATTTTTGACCATTAAACGGCATTGATTTCTTTTGAACAAAACAAGCTGCAGGGTGCTTTGATGGTAGGGGAGAACAGAGAACTCAGGAGTGCTGGGGTATCATTTGGGATATGGAGATGATCATGCACCATCCCTGAATAGTTTTTCTCAAAGCAAATGGAATTCTCAAAGCACACAGTTCACCTGCAGCGTGCGTCTGCCGTTTTGCAAGTTAATATGGTAAAAAAAAAAGAGATTCAAAATGTGAGACTCTGGGCTCAGAGCATCCTCCTCCTTCCGTGTCTCAGCAGATGCTTCGGTGCTGATATTACGAGGCCTCCCGCAATTTCTGTCATCTCTTGGGGATCCAGGATGAGGACACGACGTGGAGCAGAATGGGGTAAATACAGGTGGCATAATTACAAGACACAGATGTTCACCCATTTCTTTGTAGCAGGAACTCTAGCAATGTATTTCTGGCCTTTTCGCCTCGAAGAAGAAGATGGCTGGCTGTAATTACTTCTCTAAGTGACGACACAACATCACAAGTAGTGATATATGTGTGATGCTTTCATTTACAGCTTCCAGACAAAAGCCTGTCTGCAGAAAAGTTAGTGGAAATTAAAACCAGCTAATGCCCGTATATTATACAAAGGCCTGTACACAATTATGAAATCAGAAACGAAGCAGGATGCAGATGGAGGCGTTGGGATCCGTCCCCGGTGATTATGGTTGTAGTTTTTGAGCTAAAATCCAGGAATATTTGTCGTGGCTGTGGCGTGTCACCTCTCCTGGGGATCCCTGGATGTCATTTTGAGGGGAAACACTGATTTTCTGACCGCCGCCTCCTCAAACCGCGTGGTGCCCTTTTATATATATTTTACTGAACAGGCTAACACGTGTCTGAGAATAAAACTCCATTTTTCCTCTTCTCATTTTCATTTCCCGTGTGTGCTCAGCTGACCTGCCTTTCCGCTGCCCTTCCCCTGTCCTTTCGGCCGCATCCAGCAATTCCCTCTGGTTTCCTTCCTCTTCTTTCCCAGCTCAGAGTCCTCCCCTCTCCTAACTTGCTCTCTGACTGCAAGGAGAAGCCAGTCCCTGACTTTTTTTAAGAACACCCCACCCCCATCCGCACACACACACATACCCCCAAAAGTAGCAAAAAAGCCTCTTAATGCAGCTGGATTTATTTCCGAGTGGGTCAGCATCTGCTTCACCGTGAGACAGCGCGGAGACCGGAGCCCACACCGGCACTGCTGGAGCGACACGGCACCGCGGCGCTTTTGGAGCCAGGGCCCCAGGCATTGCGCGTTTTAAACGTAAATATTTTAATGTAAATAAATAAACAAATTAATGAAGCTTCCCAAAGGTCCAGCTGTCAAAAAAGCGAGCGTGAGATTGATTTATCGAATGCTGGGGCACATATGGGGCTGGGGCTGGATGCTTTATGCACACTGGACAAGATCTGGCCAGAGAATCTACTGTAACAGAAAAGTGAAGCGTCAGGAATTGAATAAAAACTGTATCTGAGCCCACCAGTACCTTTAGGACGTGATTAACCAGCCCACCCCACAGCCCCCCATTTAGCGGCAGCCAAGCACTGACTCCTTCGTTACACTATCGCCCCGCAATGAAACGGAAACTTAATTTTTTTAAAATTTTTTTTTTAGGAAATAGGCCCTTTCCCCTTCCTTCCTCCCC
>JAVJGG010000085.1:40901833-40918565 GCA_035590195.1 Aviceda cuculoides
AACGAGGCGGTAGCTCGGGGTTGGGGGGGCCTTTAGTAAACGAGCCTGCTCGGATCTTTTATTTTTTGTCTTTAAAGCTGCGCTCGCCAGATGGGTCATCCCGCTTTGGTTTGCTCCGGGGGGGGCGGGAAACAACACCGCGACGTGCGGGTTTTGGCAGGGCAGGAGGGTCGAGCTGGCGATGGCTTTTTTCCCGATCGTAATTAATTGCGGGCATGCGGGCAAGCATTTCTTATACTGAACAGGGCTGGGGTCGGTTGGTTTTGTTTAGGTTTTTTGGGGGGTTTTTTGTTTGTTTTTTTTTTCCTTTCTGCTTCTCCCACCCCCTGCCCCGGACTGTGTTTTTTAGCTTAAGAGGAGGGAATTGTGGCCGTGAAGGGGGATAAGGAAAATTTATTTAGCAAGCCATGCGCTTGGTGGAAGAAGGGTTGCGCTAACGGCACTTGGCTCAGGCGCCGTCTCAGGGGTATATCCAGGCTTTGTCCAAACCTTGCAGATACCATGTCATTATTTACTTCTTGTTTTTTAAGATAGGCTTTGGAAGCGCAAACCCTGTTGTGTAATTCCCCGTTCGTGCCTGCGGTGAAACCCTCGCCTGGTTTCTCCTCCGTGTCTTAACTGGCCACAGCACCCTTTTCCCTGCCCTTGACCCACAAACTCTCACAGCTCCAGGCTGGGTGGGAGCATCCCGGTGCGGTCGCCTGCTCTGCCCCGCTTCGCCCGGGACCCCCCCTCGCTTGCATCTCTTCCCCTAGTGCCTCAGCCCTACGTCAGGGGAATTAACTTCCTGCCTCTTCGTTTTTGATTTTTTTTTGTTTTTTAAATTTTGTCTTTGAGCTGCCCCGGCGCTCAGGGGCCCCGGAGCAGATGGGCTGCGGATGCACGGCGGCAGGCCGGCATGGGCAAAACCGGCCTCCCGAGCAAGTGCCGCAGCGTGGCTTTGCCATCGCCGGCATCCCTCGGCGGCACCGGAATCTCTCACCCGCCTCCAAAAAGCGAGGGTAGAGATGCTCTTTCCCTGCCTGCCTGGCATGCGGCTGCTGTTCCAGCTGGCCGCTGGCAGGGCGAGGGATATTTGAGATTTTTGCTCATGCCGCCGAAGCGGAGAGCTGGATGTCACTTGCTGCTTTATGGTAACTGCGCCCAGGGTGATTCCCTTCCTTGGCGGCAGCTTTCACGGTGGTTATTCGGTGGACGCTGGTGGAGCTCTGCAGAAAGGTTTCCAGACCTGATCTTTATCTGCAGATGATAAAACCAGTACGTTTCCCTTTTCAAGAGCGAAGGTGAAGGTTGGTCGGAATTTGCCGCGGGCCACAAAGGGGCGACAGGGTCTGTTGGAGCCATCTGCCGCGTCTGAGCCACTGCGTTTATCCGAGCTTCGTGCCTCGCTGAAGAAGACCGGTTGGATGGCTACCAACACCCCCGGGCGCCTGGCACACAAAATCTGTGCGCTTTGCAAAAGGGGCCGGGGCTGAGGGCTCGTGCCAGTGGGAAACATGTGCAGCGGAGCTGGGCGTCCCCGGCGCGGCAAGGGTGAGAGCCAGGGCCCTGGGTGATGTTAGAGAAAACAAATTTTTAATCACCAACCCCCCATCCTAAGTTACCTTATCACGTGGGATGGCCTGGCCAAACTGGCCAAAGCCAGAGAGCGATGCCGGGGGGCAGGGAGGGGGGTAAACGCTTGTGTGGAGACGCGGCAAAGGACTGAGGGATCTGCTGATGTATTTCCCGTTTTGTCTTCCAGCGGAGCCGAGTCCCTCTCTTCAGATGAAAAAGGTACGGTAATTTTGTGAAATACAACGCTTCGGGTGGGTTTCTTAGGAGAAATGCCCGTCCTTCGGAATGGAAATGCCAATTTTATAACAGCGGGCTTTAAAAAGTGCAGTGTAACACCTTAGCTTAATGGATAAGACTTTGGGGTTTTTCATACCGATTTTTAAAATTCGTATTCCTTTGCTATTCATCCCCTTCCTCTGACCTCCATAGCACAAAACCGCCAAGAGGAGGGTCAAACCTCTTCCAAGCTTATATCCCCCGATGGCTTTTGTCTTGCAGAGGTGGCGGCCGGCGGCACGGAGGGAGAGGGCTCGGCCGAGGAGCCCCCGGCGGGTGAGCACCCACGGGGCCGAGGGCTTTCCCCGCGGGAGGGATGGCGTGGCCGGCCTCGCGCCCGCCGTGTCCCCGCAGCGTGACAGAACCCCGGGAGACGCTGCTGCAGCTCAAGGCACTTGCTTCGCGATACTGGTTTCTCTTCGACTTAGGTTTGGCAGAATAATTTATCAAAGCCACGTAGGGCGCGTCCCCCTGAGTCACATCACTGGTGGGAGACGCTGGCTCCCACCGATGCTTCTCCCACCTCACGTGCATGGCACAGAAAGCCGTAATTTAACTGGGCGAACTGGGACGTGCCACAGGCGAAGCTCCAAAATAGTCCCAGGTTGTAGAAAACATTAAAGTTGAGCATCTCGAACATCACCCATACCCTTCATAAGGGCCTGGGTGACCCCCGAGTCTCCCCTGCTGCTGGGATTTGATGCTCTGATGCTCCTCTCTGCCTAAGGGTGCCTCAGTATATTTTCTACTCCCATATTACCTAGCTTGCTGATCAATCTGGTGTATTTAAGCTTCTAGATGTATCCTTTTACTTACCTGTGGCATTGCTTCATTTCATTCTGCCTGTGACTAACGGGGTGTAATTTTGTTAAGGAGAGGACAGTTCTGAAACCAGCTCCAGCAGTAGCTTGGAAGAGGAGTCAGGTGAGCACCACGTTGCAATTTTTGTATTTCCTCTTCTGCAAATTTACATTCGGCTTAAACCAGCTGCTTTTCGTGTGTGTAGTTGTAGGATTATTGCATAAGACTGCTAATTCAGCGATCGCACGCTGAAAAGAATGATGTTTTCGTGAGCAAATGATTTCCCAGCCGCTCGGTTTTGAGCAGAGCGGTAATAGAGGAGCAGCAGCTAACGTTGCTTTCCCCTCATGGACACAATACACGCAGATGTTTTTACACCGCGCGAGTTGTCCAAACACCAAGAGGCTATAAATCTGCTTGAGAGTTGGCAGCAAAAGTGGCAAAACAGGATGGTCAGGAAAAGAATTAAAGGAAGCGTTTGCTGTTGATGAAAAGCCTGCGGGTTTGCCCTTACACGGCTTACACCACCAGCAGTTTATTCTGGTTTCGTGTAAGATTGATAGTCTTCAGTTAAATAATTACAAAGCTTTTTCTCCTCAGATGCGGAAGAGCTGGGTGGAAGGAGGTCGGGTGAGCATGCTTTTATTTCGTTCCTCCTACCTGTCCCGCCAGGCCTGAGGAAGCCGCCCCGGGTAAGGGACGCGCGAGGGTAGCGGTCCGCGACGGCGGGAGAGCGATTTCGGAGCCGGTCCAGCCGTCCCCCTCCGCGTCTTTCGGTAAAACGACCTGGCCGGGGAGCGTACCCAGGAAGGGGGTTTGCGCGGGGTGCTCGCGCCCGTGCCGCCTCTCTCCGCCAACGGAGCCCGGCGTGGGGAGATGCCGGACGGAGCTGAGCCCGGTTTCGGTGGGTCGCCTTGGGTCACCGCAAACCTCGCTCCGGGACCGAAATAACGCGGCTGCGGGGAGCCAACGCGCCGGCTGGTGTTTGCCTGAGGTTTTCCAGGCTGTTCGCTGCAGCAGTAGGTTTTCCGCCTGCTCCCATGTCTGCCTGCCCAGGAGGGCGTTGATGTCCCAGGGTGACTTTGGGACAGCCCGGCCGGAGTGCCACCTTGCAGGGGGGGGTGGGTGGTTGGTGGGACGGGGAGCAGGAGCTTCTGCAAAAATCCACCCTTTGGGCTAAAAACTTTTGCCCGACGTGCCGGCTCTGCTTGCGTTCTGTTGCGTTGGGGGGTTAATGAGGAGGGTTCAGGCACTTTTCGGTCGTTTTAGGGACAAATCCACTGCAAGCAGCATGGTTAACCTGCTCGCCGGGAAGCGCCGTTGCCAGCTTTCGCGCTGGGCGGTTGAACTTTGTACTTGGCGCAGGGAGACTCGTCCTGGGGATGAATCTGGGTTTTTTTTAACCCCAGTGGAGATTTCCAGTAGTTTGGGCAAGTTACAAGCTTTTGGCGAAAGTCGTATCCTGATGTTCAGCTTCATCCCCATGCTGGGCAAAGCCTGCACACACGGATGTGCAAGTGTGCGTGCAAGAACTTAGTCTTAGGAATATTCTCCTTAGGTTTTTACGAACAGAAGCAAATTAAATTGGTGGGTTGTCCTTGCTGGATATGGGAGCAGAAACCCGCTGGAAGCTGAGGTATTTGCTGCAACTTCTTTTTTGTAGATGAAGAAGAGGAGGAGAAGGAATCTCCAGCGCGCTGCAATGAATCAGGTAGTAACAGATCTCTTGAGGGCTGTTTTTTTTTTTCCTGAGTGCTTAATTACTTTGCTTTTAATGAGCTGATGATCTTCCTGTTTTCTCACTAGGAGTGAAGTGTCTGCCATCCTGTGAGCATTGCAGAAATGAAAATGTACGTTTGTAAAAAAAAAAAAAAGATGCACGTCTTTTTCATGAGATAATTTGCAGAACGTAATTCTGCTCTCTCATCACCTTTTTAAGTGTGGGTTTTTTTTTTTTTTAAATCTATTTATAGGACCAGAAGGAGGAAGTGACCCCTAGGATGCTTTCTGGAGGACAATATGTGTATGGATTTTTTTAATATAATGGGTATCCATTTACATTGTTCTCATCAAGATACTTCTCTCTTCGGTTTAAGTGGGGAAAAAGACTAATTTGCTGCACGAATACATTTGGAGTTATACCAGAAGATGCCCCCAAATCCTTAAAAATAAACAACTTAGAGCAGCTGCCCCTGCTGTGTCCAGATCCTGGTCCAAAAAAGCTCTTAGGATGGCTTCCTGCCTGCCTCGTCTCGCTGCGGTGATTAACGTCAGGCACATTTTTACATCCTCATTTTAGTCTGAACACACATGAGGGGTCTTGCTCTGCTTCACGGGAATACTCCTCCTCCCCATTTGCACTGACCTTGCATTTTTCTTTGGATGCCAGCTTTGTTCGCCCTCTCTCTGTCTTGGAAGCTGTCACGGGTGTGTGATGTTGCCGTCGCCTGTGTCGGATGTTGATGCTGTCAGTGCGCGGTGTTGGGTCCGGCGTCGGTGGGAGCCGGGCTGAGCCCTTTGTGTAAAAGCAGCTGCCTCGTTTGTGGGAAATGTTATGCAAAACATTCATGACAGCTATTTCGCGTCCGCTGGCTGGGTCCTCCTGGCCAGTTTTTAACGCTCCAGTGATTGTTTAAACATAGAGACTGGGGCAAAAAAAAAAAATTGTTGTGGCTTCTGTGCTATTCAGATAAAGTGCCTTGCGCTTGTTGGGAAGGGAGTTTCTCTGTTATCCCTTGCAAACCACATTGTTAACGGTATTTACTGGACGGTGGAAAATAAACTAACTGGGTGACTCTTGCCCATGGCAGGGTGCAGCTGGCCGCAGAGGGGACTTACCAGTGCAGCCTCACGGGCTTGATTTTTGAGGTAACGGGGGCCGTCAAAATCACATATTCCCTCTTATCCTGGAGCAAATATGCCAACCTGGTGGAAAAGCCGTGGATCGTGGGTGGCCCCCTCTTCGACGTGCGCTGCGACTCGACCCCGGCTCTCACTTCCATCCAGTTTCCCCACTCCCTCTGCCTGGGCGGTGAGTGCCGGCCACCGGCGGGGTGTGTGTGGGGGGTTTCTGCCGGCTCCCCGGCACCGAAGGTGCTGAGACGGCCCCGTGTCCCCGCAGGTGATGGGGCTGGCATGGCCTTCAAGGTTCTGCACGTCAAAGGCGAGGGCGCAGCCATCGAGCCCTCCGCCGACTACTCGGCCTCCCACGTCAAGTGGCTGGTGAGCTCGCTCTCGCCGGTGGGACCGCTCCTCCAGAGCCAGGAGCCGGTGCAGTACCATGGTGCCGTCATCCTCTACAAAGTCATCGACGAGCATCCCTCCTTATCCTTTCGGGTCTACGTGGCTACAAACAATGACTCCTTTATAAAGGTATGGCTCGTGGTGGGGGTCTAAGGGTGGCACGATGTAGAAATGCCGGCAGGGCTGCTTATGGGGGTGCTACGGGGAGGGTGGGTATGGAGAGGTGCTCTTCTCTCGCCCTGCCGTTTGCGTGTGATAGCGATGTATGTGTGTAATGGGACTTCCATAGCGAAAAGGCCTGCCAAGGTAGGGTGCGATACTTCAGAAAAGAAATATGTCAGAAACCTCTTTGCCACCAAAATCCACGGAGCTCAGGATTTAGATCTGAAAGGGCTTCTTGTCCTCGCACCCTTTCCCCACTACAGCACGTAGGAGAGGACAGCAACGAATAACCTTCCTTTTATTTGGGTCACAGACTCTTCTGTCTCATTTCACCCAGGTAGCACAATAGTTGAAGGAGTTTATTTGATGGTTTTTTGAGGATGGTGTTTAGTGCACAGCCTTCTGTAAAGTTTGCCGGGTAGGACAGGTCACGGACCTTTCGTAGAGCTGGGGATAGAGAAGAGCCCAAGGAGCCACATTAGCACAGATTTTAAATGTTAATTCCTTTACTGAGGCGAGTAACCTTTAAATTGTGTTTTTAAATTTAAATTGCATTTTTAAATTTTAGGATATCTCAAGAGCTGTAAAACATTCGAATAAGAAGTTTATTAAAATTGACAAGCCCCCCGTATGCCAAAAATTACTTCAGAAAGGGAAGAGGTATAGATTAATTTGTGAGCCAGAAGCTGAAATAACTCCAGAGGTAAGTCCCTTACACAACCGTCTTTTCATGCATTGCAGCTTAATTAGAAACATGACACAAAACGGCTTTTCCTGTACGTTGCTGCACTGGCATTAAGGGCGTTTTTCACATTCATTTGCCATTGCTGCAGAAAGCATTTGCCTCTTAGAGCCCTAAAATTTTGGGATGGAATCCTGATGCTGAAGTCAACAGCAACACCCTGGGCAGATTGGAGTTGGGCTCAGATCTGTGCCAACAGCCAAATACCTCCTCTTTAGCTTAAGTGTTGGATAAATATTTATTTTTAACATGTTTACATTGTATAGGAAATTGAATTTGTTGACGGATCTCTCTTGAAACTAAAAAGTTACATTGAAGTCTATTTGGAGAAACCTGATGACTTCACCTTGTCCTTGGTTGAGCTGGAGTCTGATGCGACCGTATGGAAAGCAAGACTAAGGGAGAGTGAGTCTTTGGTCTTCCCACGGCTAGTGCGGTCCTGTGGAAAAGGTGCAGGAGTTGGGGTATAATTCAGCCCTGAGCAGCACCTAAATTCCTGCCATTAATATCGCGAGGTTCGGAGCCGGAATTGATAAAACACAAAGAGCAGAGCTCCGGGAGGTCGTGTGGTGGATGTTGGGGTAACCTGCGTAATCCCTCGCGTGCGAACGGGTGACGGCTGCGGGGTGTGCGGGAGGGTGCTCCCCTTTAGTTGTACTGACTGGGAATGGTATGCAACCTCTGTTGCATATTATAGATGGCGTGCTGCAGCACATCGGATGCAAGGGGGAAAATCGTCTCGTTATACGAAATCTTAGCTCAGCAGCCGGAATCCACCCAACAGCCTGAGAGCTGTTGGATGTAGGGCATAGCAATGGGAATTCCTCCCTCACCTTTTGTTTCCTCTGTACACTGTTTCCCAGGTGACTGGATACATTACGATCAGAACAAAAACGAGCAGAAAAGAGGCACAGTCAGTAGTAAGTCAATCTGAAGATAAGTCGGGGTTGCTTATTCTCCGCGTACCTGGCTTGCTGTTGTAGCTCAGGTGGCGCGAAAGAAGTAACGTCACCTCTCGCTTCCTTCTTAGATGTCAAAAAACGGAAACCAGCCCTCAGCATTTTGGAAGAAGGCGAGCTCTGCAGCAAAAAGCAAAAGACCGGCAATACTGCAGGTAGAGTATTTCTGTGTCATTTAAAATAATGGGTTTGAGTTGGGGGGTTTTTTTTGTAGCCCATGAATTGTACCTGAGCTCGCCCTTTTGAAGACTTGCACAAATCTGAGCAGGAAATAGAGGAGGAGAAAGCACTGCTTTTGTAAGTGCGGAATTTGTACGTACATTGATATGCTTCAGTAAACTGTTTGTCATTCACTGGGTAAGTAAATGAGGAAAAACAGCTAGAAAGTTTGCGTTATAAGGGTCAGCTAAAATGATATTGTCTTCTAGGACTGGGAAATAGCGGCTGTTTTTGAAAGAGATTTCTGCTACATGTCTCAGATTTTGCATTTGGGATATCTTCTGAGCCATAACAGGCTGAGTTTTTCTGGGGAAAAAAAAAAAAAAAAAGAGCTCCCATTTATTATTGACAAGTAATGTCCTGGTGGTCAGACATACTCGGTGGCTGGGAGCTCCCACCCAGAAATTACTCATTTACTAATAGTTCCTTGGAAAAAATAGAGGAGAAATAATGTTAGTTCAATAAGCCAATGACAAAAAAATCAGCAGAAGTAGCCGTGTCGGTGTTTATTTATGGGTGCGTGTAGCCACCAGAGGGAGAGCTTCCACCCCTCAGAACCTCAGGTTTGTGTGTAAGTGGTGAAGGAAGCATGTCCGTCCGTGTAACAGCACGGGCTGAGACCTCGGAGCCAGTGTAACGAAAGGAAAAACAAACATCACCTTTCTGGAGCAGCCGTAGGCTTCTGCAGCAACAGACATCTGAACGTGCCGGGAGGTGGCGAGTGCTTAGTGTGGCCTTAACGTCATATGTCTCAAAATTTCTGGGGGCTCGGTAACATAACGTACCAAGGGAGGTTCTTCTGCTGGATGAAGAGCTGCTTATAAATGGAGAAAAAAACCCTTTACAGCAGCAGCCAGCATGCGATCGGTGGTGTCGGCTTCATAAGCGAGGGTTCTTAGTCCTTCAGGTGCTTTTCTCCAGCACTTGGCTCTGACCTTGCTGGATAATCTGAATAATAAGATCACCCTCATCATACGTCCCCTGGCCATGCACAGAACTAATAGTGTAGTTTAGTTACAAGTTTAACAAGAAGAGGAGTGTTAAACCTGTTCTATGTCTTTTCAGATGGAATTGAAACAAAAATCTTGACTGATCAACAGCTGATGGTGATCGCAAAGCTGTTTGGTAGGCAGTGGAGGGAAATTGCTATTGAGTGTCTGCAGATGGAGATGAAAGACATTGAGCAGATTCAGGCAACGGAGGACGAAGTTAATATGCAAAAATTTCTGGTGTTAAGCAAGTGGAGAGACAGAGAACAAGGCAACGGGACTGCAGAAGCTTTGTACAGAAGTCTCTGTGAAAAAGCGTCCCATGAGATACTGCAAGCCCTACAAGGTATCGCCTTCCCACTATATTTATTTAATTACATCAGTGTGTTTCAGGTGTATTTTAAGAATTCGCATCAGAGGGTTTACCAAATACCTAGTACATGTTTTACTACGTAGGTCAAAATTGTCTCCCTTCTGGTATTAGCAAGGACATTCTTTCCTGTGGCATTTTTATACTTCTCTTCAGAAACTTAGAAAATGAATATTTTTGCACTGTGTTGAGAGTACTCTCAGGGTGACCTGGCTGTCACGCTCAAACAACTCAGTGTTAGGTACCCAAGCCAATTCTTCATTTTCTCAGGGAGTCCAAAGAAGAGATGTTTGGGCTTTTACTCTTGTGTATTTTAGGAAGGGTTAATTAACACCTTCCCCTGACGATGACCTAGCGGTTTGGTCCTGCAGACCCGTGTGCGTGTGTATGTATTTCCTTACTGCCCACGCGTGCTCCCGCTCCTTTCTGTGGGGCTCCTTACGCTGGGTCCGTCTTCTGCAGACCAGAGTTGTTCACTGAGCTGAGAACTCAGCCAGCCAAGGGGAACCTTTCTCAAAAACGAAATGTATTTTTTTCTGGAACAGGCAAAACTTTGTTCTTTCCTCCTTCTCCCTAAAAACAACCTGGCTGCCAAGGGTGGAGAGCTGCTCGCCCTCCCTCGCTCATCTGACCCTCACAAACCTATCCGTGCCATAGCCTTGTGCCATCTCCTAGGATTTTAATACTTTTATTATTCCACTTGAATACCGCAGTAACTTCCAGAGATGGGATAATCCGTGTGTGTTTGTGTGGGTTCCTCTCCTCAGGTTTCTCGGCTCGGCGCTGAGCTGGTGAAGCGGCAGCTAGAAGGAGCGCGGAGGGAGGTTGCCCAGCCAGCCGTCACGCTTCTCCGGCTGCTTCCCCGGCATCTCGCCGACATTCGGGAAGGAAGACGCAAGGCATCATCGCTCAGCGGAAAGCTTGGGCAGGCTCTTGGCGAGAAATGTCAATGAAATTTTGGGCGGATCTAAGCACACCTGAGGCTTTCGGGAGCAATGACTCGTGCGGCGGATGCTGGCATCGCGGCCGGGAATGCCGGCATCGCGTTTGGGGAAACCCAACGCTGCCGTCCGGCTTTGTCTCGTGTGAGCCAGTCCTAAAAGACGTGAACTCTGGAAGAAACCAGTTTACCTTGGTCAGGTGTGTGATCCTTATCTGGAAACATTTTTACTTACATCAGGGAAAGACAGGGAGAAAAGTTACACAGTGACTTTCGTCCCCTTAAAAAAAATATTGAACTGCCAAAATCATGAGGTACATCATGTTTCTGACAGATGCCCAAGATCAGGGAAGAATAATCCTAAACTTGCAGCTAAATTCCTTCGCATAATCACTGTATATATACATAATTACTGTATATACTCAACGTACATTCAGTCCTTGTTAAGCTGTGGTTCTGTTTTCTTTCATGGGAGCACCACTATTGACTTCAGGCAGCTTTGAATTTTCCTGGGAATTCCTTCTTCATTTTTCTGTGTAGCCTGTCTCAATTTTCGTGAGATATTTTTTAATGTTGTATATTTTTTTTCTGTATTATAAACTTTTTATACTTTTTTTTTACTTGATTAATTTTAACTGGAGTAGAATTAGGTGCTTAAACTAAAATGGGAAAAACAAAAATCTCTGTGAAGGCTGTTACTCCATCGGCAACACACGTACTACAGAATTGGAAAAGATTTGGAAAGAATGTTATTTGCAGGAGAAAGCGGCGACCTCATCAGGGAGATTGTATAGTTTTTAAAGACACAGGATTCTTCTGATCATCCTCCTCTGCATATGTTTATGAGAGAAGCAGCATACTTTTAAAAAATAAGGATTAAAAAGGAAACATTTACACTATTTATGTATGATTTTTGATTTTTTTTTTTTTTTTTAATTTTAGCTATTGGGTGAAACGTTGCAAGGTTGTTGTACGTTGTGGGCCGCCTTTCCAAGCCTTGATGCTCCGCGTTAACGTACATCCCAGGGGGTGGCTGAGGAAAAGGGCCGTGTTGGTGCCCAGGACCTGGCGGGCTTTTCTGCCGAGGGGGTGTTTAGGGGAAAAAAAAAAAAGCTGTGGGAGGCAGGGTGGGTTGTGTAGGGCTCTCCAGCCGCAGGGAGAGCTGCCCTGGCTCTTCGATCTGGGACAAGTGGCAGGACGTTGCCGTCAGGGGCACCTTTAAGATACCTGATGAAAACCAAAACTCTAGTAGGACCCTCTGGTCAGAAGCAGAAATCAGTAAATCTAAGCTGGAAAGAAGGTGCTTGTTTGTAATGAGGAGGGTAACGGGATAGCGTAGCGGATGGCGAAAAGAGGTGAGAAGGTCTTTGACCTTCAGATTGTTTAAACCAAATTCAAGAACCTTTTTAAAAAATTGCATTTCTGTGCTTTTCAGTTTGGCTTTGTCCAGTTCTCGCAGGCAGAAGGAATTAAAATATTACAGTTGCATAAGGTCAGGAGGGCACCGAGGCGGGAGGTTGCCTTATCTTATGACTGGTCTATGCTGGGGGTCGTCTGTGGGAGTAGGGATTTTAAAATAAGATACCAGTGCTGAATGTTACTGCGGTATGGCTTTACATGCCAGCAATATTCAAAGTATTTTAAGAGTATGATCAATATGACATTATCTTGTTGATTCATGTTATATCTCAAGGAAGAAAAAAATGTCGCCGCATTTTTTATGCAAACTTTAATTTTATTAGGCAATAAATAGAATAAATAAGGAATATAGTCATAAATAAATTGATTATTATAAATATGTTTCAATTTCTGAAAATTACAGCTGAATAAATAAAACAGTGAAGACAAATTACAGTTGAGTGTTCGGTGGTTTGAGAACATTTTGGTACTACAATGTAGCTTATTTTCTAGAAATCTAGAAGTTTAACGTGATAGCTTAGAAAGCACTGCAAACGGCTCGCTAAAATCTGATTTCTAAGAAACTCTGCAAAATAATTACGCGCTAGATTCCTTAAAAAGCCCCCAACCTCCTGGCAGGGTATTGACCCTACTCTTTTTTTTTTTTCTAAAAAACATTCTTAGGTCAAATTTATACGCAAAGTGCTGGCGGGCTGGGCGCTTACAGTGAGCTCTCTGCCGAGGTCAGGTAATTCATCATCCTGCTGATGGTGAGGGTGCGGATTCGGAAAGCCTGGAGGATGCTGCAGAGCCTCATCCTCCCCTTGAAGGAGGTCAGCCCCGCGCCTGCCGCCGGCCGCGGCGCGCTCCCGCCGCCGGGCTTCAGCGCCTGGGAAGAGGTAGCGCTGGTAAAAACTGTTGCCAGAAAAATGGCCAAGACGTAAATCTCTTTAGTTTTTTCACACACCCCCCCACCGAGGGATAAACGGCAAGACTTAGAAATAATGTATGTAAATGAGAGATTTGAAATATTGAATGAGATAATTAATAGACGTAGGATGTGCGGCTGTAGGTCCCTTGAGACGGAAATGTCCATTCATGCACAAAGGCTCTTTCCGCCCAGGAATAAAGATGCTTTTTGAATAAACAGCCTATGGCTGGCTTTGTCTGGGGACCCCTTCGACTGGGCTCATCTGCCCGTGGCCAGAATCTCCAGGCTGTCGGGAGATGCTGTGTCCATACAAAGGCAATTAACTTTTTTTTTTTTAAGTAGCTTTTGTTAAACAAACCAACAAGCTTTTAACATCTATTTCCTCTAGTCAGTAAGAATATTTATCAAAGTTCAGTACATGCTATGTCATATCCAGTATAGCAGGTGTATTATATTTCAGTATTTGGAAGAGAAATAGAGCCAGGTCCCTTTTACTCTATCTTTTACTCTATTTTTGAGTTCTTTGAGGAACTGGCAGAAAATCCTGTACCCCATCTCCTTGCGAGAGCGGAGCAGCATGAAATACGGAGGGCTGCTAAGGAGCCATACATCTGAGTCCTGATGTATTGACCACATTGGCAAGGCAAAAATATGAAGTGAGAGACACAAGTCATAAGAATCAAGTCTTCTCTAGGAAAAACAGTAACAATCTTTTAAATTACCAGGTTAAAGAAAGGTCGCTATTTGACTGACTACAGAATGGAGCACACTGAATTAAAAACTCTGGTTTAAGACAGAAATAGTAGAAAGGAAGGAGACAGAAATACTTACTTTCATCATTTCATCAATTGTCGCCAGCACCTTTTGATCATTGAAGTTCTTCAGCTCTGCCCTGTAGGCATTCAGATCCTCATAGATGCCCTGCAGGCATTTATTCTGCAAAAGTCAGAATTATTAGGAAATGTGGGAATCTGTTGTTAAAACGCTTTAAACATACGACAAGCAAAAGAAGGGGTTCTTTGGGGAAACTTGCAATTTACCGTATCAAAAGTAGATCTTTCCAGTGTTGGACAGTTTCCAGTCTGCAAATTAAAGAAGAAATGAGACATGGTGATTTTGTGGAAGTGTGAATTATATGGCTGTTCCACGCAAGTATGATGCTGAAACTCAATTTATTTATTTATTTATCTATCTATTTATTTATTTATTTATTTTTACCCCTGGATCCTCAGATGTGCAAGCTTTTATCGTGTTGGTTTGATTCTTAGTGATATCTTCAAGATCAACCTCTTCAAGGGTACATTCAAATCCCAGGGTGCCAAGCTCCTGTGTTAAAAAGGGAATAAAAAAGAGTCATTGACTCAGCTTCACGGTACTGTGTGTGTATATATATGTAAATACACACAATTATAAGTGATGTGTCACAGCTGTCTGAGCTTAGCTGAATCCTTGGAATGAGGCTGTGTGAGGACCAGGGTTAAATACGAAAGCTAGCAAATGGACTAAGAGACTGAAATGCACGGGGCAGTTCGTTTAGTGGGAATGAGCTCAGGCTTTGCACAGATTTGTTTTAATTTTGTGAATCGCGCTGCCTCCGCTACTTTGAACTATTCTCTCAGACATCGAATCGATTAAGAACTTTATGTCGCTATAGTTTTAAATGTAAAGTATCTCTTAGAAAGTGAAAAATAACTAATACCATCTGCACAGACTTTTAACGGTGCTCACTGACCCGCTGCAAGTGTGGGAACACCGCACCTATTTAGTGGCGGGGGTTTTTGTGGTTCTCCAAGATGAAGCTTGCAACAATAGCAGGGAATTTTAGAAAAAAAAAAAAAAATAAAAAAATCCCCTTGGCACTCCTGCCAGGGGGCTTGAGTGCGGAAAGATGCTAGAGCAGCGAACTGACGACACCAGCAGCACCGTGTGAACTCTACGGCAAAGTCGTGAGCAGGTTATTTCCTGAGCCAGTCCTGCAGTGGCCTTGCAGGAAGGGTTCAAAAAACGAGAGCGCTCCTGAAACGGCTGGCGCCGCTAACGGTGTGTGTGCTCCTGGGGCTGCGGTGAGTAAGGGCTGAGAAAGACACCTGAGCAAATCCCCATCCTAAAGGGCGGGGGGGGGGGGGCATGAAAGCAAAGACCGGGTGTGGAGTCTTAAAGGGAGTCTGCAGAGAGCATCCACCCCCCCGGGTGCCCTCACCAACCCATCACTGCCCTCCTGGGTACCACCGCCAACCCATCACTGCCTGTCCGGGTACCACCACTGCCCCATCGCTGCCCGCCTGGGTGCCCTCCCCAATCTGTCTCTGTCTGCCTGGGTGCCATCACTGCCCCATCGCTGCCCTGCTGGGTACCACCTCCAACCCATCACTGCCTGCCTGGGCACCACCACTGCCCCATCACTGCCCACCTGGGCACCACCACTGCCCCATCACTGCCCACCTGGGTGCCATCACTGCCCCATCACTGCCCTCCTTGGTACCCTGAACAACCCATCACTGTCCTCCTGGGTGCCCTCCCCAATCCATCTCTGCCTGCCTGAGTGCCCTCACTGCCCCATCTCTGCCCTCCTGGATACCACCACCAACCCATCACTGCCCACCTTGGTGCCATCACTGCCCCACCACTGTCTGCCTGGGTACCACTACCAACCCATCACTGCCCACCTGGGTGCCCTCACTGCCCCACCACTGCCCTCCCGGGTGCCCTCCCCAAGCCCACCACCACCTGCCCACCTCCCCTCTCACCAACCCGCATCCCCCCCCGGTTGCCCCGCCGGGCCCCTGGCAGAAACCTTCAGCCGATGGAGGGAGACGTCGGCGGCTTCCAGCAGCTCCCGGGAGCGGTTCAAGGCCTCGGCCAGGCGGTGAGGAGCGGGGGGCGGCGGTGGCAGAGCCCGGACAGGGATGGGCAAGATGAGGGTCAGGCAGAGAGCAGGCAGCAGCACCGTCCGGCTCCCTGCCCCTTTCCTACAGAGCCGGCCACGCTGCTCCATGCTGGTGCTACTGGTGGTACTGGTGGTTGGTGGTGCGGGGCAGGGAGGGAAGAAGCGGTGGCGGGTTGCCGGCGGGACCTCTCCGGCTTTTTATGGGTGGGCGGCGGGAGCGGGAGTTCCCCCTCTTCTCCTTTCCTCTCCCAGCAAGCAGCGGCGGTTCAGCGAGCCAGGGCAGCGAAGGGGGGCTGGGGGCGGCCATCACTCATCCCGAGAGCTGTCGGGCTGCTGGGAATCCCGGTACGGCAGGGGGGTGGGAGCTGGGGGGGGGTCCGGAGGTCGGTGCCGGTGGCGGAGGCCGGCTGGGGATGCTGCCAGATTGGGGACTAACTGGTATTGCTTAAAGGATGCAGAGGACACCTGGATACACTTTTCTGTTTCCTTTCTTTACTATTAAAAATCGTCACGGCGTGATGTCGTTAACGAACACTCGCTAAAACCTACCTGGAAACTCGCCTTTTGCCGATACGCTCGGTATAGTGGGTGAATATTCCAATATTAGTCCACGTCGCACGTGGCCGTGCTTAGCCTGGCCAAAAGCCTGTAGGAAACTTTTCTATCCGTCGGGTCTGCCGTGAAGTCAATGGGAGTTTTGCTATCAGCTTGGAAGGAAGCAGGATGAATCAAGAGTTTTATATTGGATTTTCAGGTTCTTTTTGTTTTAATTGACATCTTGTTTCCCATAAGAAGGCTGTGGCGTGTCTAAAGGCTTACTTTGCTAGAATACCAGCACTGCATAATTTTCCATTTTCACCGTGTGTTTTCCATTTCTGCACTACTCATTAGGCTGTGGTTTTCATCCTGTGTAGGAGACTTTTTTTTTTCTGACACAGAAGTGAAAGAGACCTTCCGAATACGCTTGCACAAGTGTTCTTGAAAAGGCGTCAGTTTGGCTTTCCAGGTTTCTTCTCCCAGTGCTCAGCCATGGCGTTGCCCTCAGTGGCGGGGCATGAAATTCGGACAAGAGTTTCTCCTTCGCCACCTTCCTGGGCTGCGCTTAGGCACGTACCGGGATATTCGTTAGGGTTCTTTGGCCAAAAGGAGGAATGCTCGCCTGCCCTGGTTTCAGCTGGGATAGAGTTAATTGTCTTCCTAGTAGCTGGTACAGTGCTGTGTTTTGGGTTCAGTATGGGAAGAATGTTGATAACACCCT
>JAVJGG010000085.1:40932684-40943014 GCA_035590195.1 Aviceda cuculoides
TGAAGCCCCCACCATCCTGACCAGCTTCCAAATAAATTTCATTTACTAAACTGCCATTACTTGCATCTAGGAAGCAAAGCGTTCCCTGAAGCACAGAAGGAGGAGAAACAGATGCGAGGTGGCGTTGGCATTTGCCTACTGACCCAGCTCCAGCCCCCATCCCAAATTCCCCCCCCTTTTATGGCTTGCTCTTCATTAAGGGAAGCAGTGATGGTATCTCTGAAGTGACAACCTGTCTGCTCGTCCCCGGGGCCGCCAGCCCCTGGGCAGCACAAGAACTGGCCACCCCAGCTGGCGGAAACTTTTTCCAGGCAGAGCGCCGTCAAATCTCAACCAGCTGCTATGCAGCACCACGATGTTTTAAAATAGAAACTAATATAGGCCGTATTTTTTGCAAGCTTAACGCTTCAGCTGTGAGACTGTAGTCACAGTGCGCTAACAATAACCAGCACACCTTCTTTTTCAGCTGCTTTTTTCCCTAAGCTTTCAATGCTTCTTAATGTTTCTGCAGCGCATCACTAGTTATCTCAAAGGGAAATGTCTCTTAAGCCTTGCTGCCTGGGAGATGGAGTCCTTCAGGAAACCTGCCTATATTCTGCAGGGTTTTCCATTTTATCAGCTATTGAACATTAATATTTAAGAGACTCGGAAATTCTCCCGTCGGTCAAGTCCTCCTGAATGATGGAGGCAGACCGGCTCTCGCTTACCCCAGCGAGAGGAGTGGGGTGACACCGGGAGCCGCTTGGATTTTCCTTGGATGCACTGGGGGTTTGCAGCATCACCCCTTCCCAGGCTCTTTTCAGGCTTTGGAAAGGGGAACACCGGTTCAAGAGCATGCACCAACACCTGTGTTTGGGGAGCTCCTGAAAGCTGCTGACAGTCTCCAGAACCCAAGTGCCTTGATTTCTTGTTTTGGAGGGGAGAGCAGCATCCTGCTCTGCCCTTACCTTTGATGGGAAAACCTTTAGTACCGAAATTCTGCTAAAAGAAAACCACTACACATGGCCAACGGTAAGCTGGGACCTGTGAGGAGAGAGAAATACCCCGAGGAGCCTCCTTCACCTGGTCAGGTCCTCGATGTCCACCAGCATGGCGTCCTGCTCTGTGTGCAGCTCGTCCCGAATGAGCAGCAGCTGCACCAGCTCCTCGTTCAAGCCTGGCACCGGGGAGAAAGGGAGTGAGTCTGTGACGTCCCAGGGAACCCCGGTTTGGGACCCCTACGTCATCCTTCCCCACTGCATGACACAAAAGCTGGCGCAGAGAACCAGGAAGGAGCTCCCCAAAGGATGTGTGTTTTCTGGGATAAACTGTAAGCCCCCTTGCCACTGCACGCAAGCAGTTCCTCTCTTGAAATAGCTTAATGCAGCAGCAAAAATAAAAGATGAATTTCTCAGGGCTCGGAGTTCTGCTGGTTCAGCTTTGCGCTCGCTTGTGGGCAATAACCCTGAGCAAGAAACGGGCTGTGGAAAGCGGCCGAGCCGCTCACCGGGGGAGCCTCAGGTTTAGCTTTTTAATTCCCTGCAGCAACGCAGAACACGCTGCCCACTCATCCTGGTTTGGGGTTACTGTCCAAGCTGGCCCCTCTGCTCAAGAGGGATTGGATTCTTGCTTGGGGTTGTGTCAAAGAGCCGGGAAGAAAAAGGAAACAGAAAGGACTGTGTGAAAAATGAACCTGCTGGCACAGGCTGCCCTGAAGGCTGTACCTGCTCATCACTCACTGCCAGAGCTGGTGTTCAGACTGCTTAAATACAGCTTTACTGGTTTAACGCCTCTTCAGTTTGGGAAGCAAGCTCAGTGTAAATGACCTCATGTTCCCATACTTGGGTGCTTTCTAAAGTGACGCTAACTAATTAGCATATTTTTTTGCCTTTGCAGCAAAAAATAAATCATGACTCAACGGTGCAGTTCTGCATCCTCAGCAGGGCTGCTTCCATAAGGGATGCCAATTAACCAACGCTGAGTAGGGAAGGAGCAGCACGGTAGCTCCCAACCAATCTTTTTTTTTGACCTACAGCCACCAGAGAAGTCTACTCCCAAAATTGTTAATTAATTCATTAATAGGAAGATGGCGATTCCGCGGGGGGAAAAAAAACCCTGGATCTTTTGGAGACAGCAAAGACAGATGAGGTGGTGGGGCACTGCCCCTGCGGGCAAATGCAAGGACCCATGAAATGTGTTGAAGCGCTGCAAGAGTGGATCTACCCCAGGACGTTTGCTAAACTGGAGGCTTTCTCCACTTATGGATAATTTCGATGCCATGGCATAGCGTCACGTGAAGACACAGCCATAAAGCCACGAATGGCAGGTGCTTCCAGGACAGGCAGACTTCCCAAAACTATTTTTACCCGACCAGGTTTTGAGTTTCAAGTGGGGGGTTAGGTGCTGGCACAATGCTACAACCCACCTCTCTTACAGAGCCAAGTGAGTGCTTTAGGAGAAACTGAAAAAAGGAAAGAAAAAAGCCAAAGGAGCCAAATCTGGAGGGAACTCCATCTACTACTGCTGTGTGCCTCTTCCATATACTCGTGTTATCCTACATTTACCAACATTTCTATGTGTATCCTGGAGAACTGTTCTTAATTTAACAGGACATACCAAAGAATAATTAAACAAGTATCACTTACTTTCTATCTGTGAGTGGAGATCATTGACTATCACCTGTAGCTGCCCGATAGTCATGTCTCTTAGATCAGTGGGTTTTAAACTTCTCTTCATCAGGCATTCACTTATATGAGGCATATGTGGCAGCTGAAAAGAAATTTTTGATTTTTTTCTGTTTTCTTCCAACTATTTGTATTTCTGAACAGCGGCACTTTACATTGCTTGCATCCCCCTCTCACAAGCATGCATCAACGGCTCCTCCGGGACTACCACATTGAGCCGAAATATCTACACAACATTTGACCCAAGTCTTCAAATCTACCGACATCAGCAATATCCTGATGTAAAGGGAGGCGAGGGCTATGGCGAGCAGCGTTGTACCAAGGCAGGAGTGATCCAAGATGGGATGGGATGAGGAGCATCATGCTGGCCTCAAGGCAGTAACAACCTTCACACTTCATCATCTCATTCCTCGCATCCCTCCCGCTCCTGTAACACCCCGATAAAACGACCCATGTCGACCCTTCAAGTCCTGACAGCCGGTCCCTATCTCTGCCGCTGCATGTCTACAGGCACCACAAGCAAGAGCTGCCAGCTGGTGTGCATGGCTCGACAAGCAAAAGCAAACAGCAAAAGGGTTGGCGTTACCCCCACATGCCGTCCCACGGCCCCCACTTACAAGATCCGCTACCGGAGATTTCTTCCTGTTCTGCTTTTCCACCTCAACCTGCATTTTGGCCATGGGCTTTGCCATGGCCAAGGCCATTTTGGCTTCAGCTTGGAGTTTCTTTTGCCTGGTGAGGAAATCCATGTCATCGAGGGACTCTGACTCTTCCTCCGTCGTGTCTCTGTCGGAGTAGGACGAGCTCTGCTTGCTCTAGGGAAGCAGACACGCAGCCGTTACAGCACCGTCACCCCAACCGTGCCGCAGCAAAGGTGGTTGCTGTTGGCTTAATGTCTTTTTGTGCACTTACAAGTGGTATCGTTTCTACAGAAATGATGAAGAGCACAGATTTTTAAAAATTTTAATCCACAAGATTATCTTTAAAAATCAGAGTAACTCCCAGATAGGCCCCCTTGACTACTAATAGCAGCTCGAGCACTTTAGATGGAAAGAGAAGCCAACCAGATCAATAGGTGTTGAAGGGACAGACTGGTTAAGCTGGAGGAAAACATCTGGGGCTGTGGTGTTATATTCGGAGAGGAGAGGAGGGGAGAGGAGAGGAGAAGAAAGCTGGTGGGACCTAATACCACTTCATACCCATTACTGCCCTGATAATTATCAGAGCCAAAAAGAAAGGGAAGAAGGGAGGAGAAGGAACACCTTCACATGAAGGCATCTGCTCTACAGCAGCAATGTGCTAGCCAGGGGTGATTTGCTATCTGCCCCTCAGCATCTCGCATTTCTTTTATTGACGGCTGAAGATGCTGCTCTGGGGTTTAGCGTTGCTATTTTAATAGAACCAGCTCTTTCTCAGCTTCCGTTATGGATGCCCTGTGGTTTCCATGCTCCAGAGCCTCTGCAGGGTGGGTTCCCAGACCTACCATGGGCGACAACGGCGTGTCCAGGCTGGTTTCTGTCTTGCTGTCATCAGCGTCGCTGTCCTTGTCGCTGCCGCTGTCGTTCACAAAGCAAATCTGCAGGTTCATCCCACTTTGTAACCTACGGGGGGAAAGGGAGAGGTGACGCGGCAGCCCCCTCTCACCAGCACGGCCGCCGGCAACCCGCGGCTCTCCCCACCACCCCGACGGGTTACGTGGGCAAGATGCCGCAGTGCCGTCAGCAGCGAGTCGTTCGCCTTTTGAAAGGACGCCGTTGGCCTGATTTTGTGTGGGCCTCGGGAAAACAGAACCATTTTCACTTTTTTTCCAAGAAGATGGTCATCGCCCACCCAAAAGCAGAGCCAGGACCACCAGCCCACGGTTGGCAGGGCACGGGCAAGCTCCTGCTGCTGCCCAGCGCTGCTGTTTCTGAGCAGCAGCTCAACGCGGGACTGGAAACTCAGCGGCACGGTAAAAACAATACTTCTACCACCATCTATTGATGAACTTCAGAATTACCGAGCCACTGCAGAGCTTTTGTCATCGCGGGTGTCTGTATTATTACATTAAATAAAATACTATATATAAAGTATATATAAAATATAGTAAATATATTAATACATATGTTATATATAACATATATATATACAATATTATTATATTACATAAAATAATGTGTTTATGATTTAAACTATTTATTCAGAAGGGTAATAGGCCTGTTCGTGGACCCCACGGCGCTCTCTGCTCAGATCAGCCTCGGAGCTGGGATTTTTTGGAGGAGGGTTTTTTTGGAGAACAGGGTGTCTGTGAAAGCCCCCGCTGATGCTCACACCGTGGAGCAGCTCTACAGCCACCAGCCCAGCCCATGCAGCCCCAGCTCTCCAGGACAATTCATCCACCTGACACCAGGGTCAGGCCCATTTGCCACCTACAAAAACTGCTCAGGCTATGCCCATCTTCCAAACTCATTAAAAATTAACCCCAGAAACTAGAGATTTCTGGGGTCAACTTCTCAGTGCATCATACTCCATTGCTGCCTGCTGAAGATGGGGCAAACCTCCTGCCATGCTCTGCTGCCTGTTATTCTCCATTCCCCATGCGGGGGGCTTATATCGGTACTTACAGACAGCAAACTCTTATTTTCCATTTATTTTAGTAGAATAGATAGCATTAATAATTGAAATTTTTTGCAACGAGGGTGGTGAAACCCTGGCCTGGGTTACCCTCAGAGGCGGTCGATGCCCCATCCCTGGGAACACTCCCGGTCAGGTAGGATGGGGCTCTGAGCAACCTGAGCTTGTGGAAGGTGTCCCTGCTGACGGCAGCGGGCTTGGACGAGATGACCTTGAAGGATCCCTTCCAACCCAAACCATTCCGGGATTCCATTCTATAATTCTGCACAAGATTTTAAGCCATGGTGGACAGACATGGGTACCCAGGCTGGGATGCAGGATGCACCCTTGGCTCAGCTTAAAATTGCATCATGCGCCTTTCGAGAGCATGACCCCAATGCCTGAAACCCAGCAATTTATTCTGTTTTATTTCATATGCAAGCACGAGAGCAACGGTCCTGCAAAGGTTCCTGTAGGTCCTGTAACAGGCAGCATGCAATACTAATGCTTTGCCTGGACTATAAATATTAATGAAACGCCAAAGCTTTCAGGTACAGCTGGTAATTTCTCATGGCACAGCTGCCAAACCCTGCCGTGCAGCGTTAATTAGACCTGCGCTATAATTACAAGATAGCGGCTCCTGGTTTAGCTGTAACTACACAGAGCAAAACTGTTTTCCCTTTCAAATGACTTGCAGTTCAGTTTAATTTCACAATTGTACCTCTCTGGTGTAATAACAGTATTCCTCCTGGCTTTATGCCTCTCTAAGACTTTTTTCTTCTCCCACACCATGGCAACAGGTAGATCTTCACTCCCAATGTGGGAGGCGTTCAATGCTTTCCAAGTGCCATGGGTTACTCCCCAGCAGCTGAATATAAACAAGCCTTTCTGGAGTTGATTAGATGTAGAGATTTTAAAAATCAGAATATATGAGGTACCCATGCTACACAACATGCCAGCCCCGGGGACGGAGCTGTGTCCAGCCAGCAGAGCCTGCGCGGAACATGTGGACATGGCAGGGAGGCAGGGAGCCACGTTAAAGCTCATTTTTTTCCATTCTCTGCTGCTTTCTGTGGGTGAGATTAATTGCTCTCCACTGCTCTGCTGTCACCAGGGCTAGCCATCAGCATCAGATCTGTTTCCAACGGGCTGCCACCTCCTGAGCCACCGAAGGAAGATATGCTTTTGCAAACTCGTGGTTTTTCACCAACCGCCACCACGCTGCCTGACCCAGGACTGGTGGGACCATGGCACCATACTCAAGCCCTGCCCTGCTTTGAACATGCATGCCTGGCATTAAACCAGGCATTCAGACATTAAAATCCTCAGTATTTTGCAACTCAACGTAAAGAACTTGGGGGAAAAAAAAAATTAATCAACTATTTTCCTGACCATAACTGCAGTTGTGCATTCACGATACGTCCACCACTGTTCTTGGTGTGCCCAAGTCCAAAAGCAATGCTCAGTTCAGGGCAGAGACCCTAAATGAAAACCCGAAGGGAACCTAAATCAGGAAACTCATTTGCTTTGTCCCCTGAGCATCCAAATATCTCTTCTACACAGTTTTAAACTAATACTTTAGCATATTATTTACAATTATTCACGTAACATACAGCTGTTGCATTTGGAGCATAAGATGTTGTTCTAAACCAAGGAAAATTCAAGAACATGGTTGCAAGCAAAAACTGAGGGATCCCCTGAAGGGCAGGTCTCAGGACATCCCACTGGCGGCATCTCACACTTTTTTCCCCCAAAGAGGTTTTGGGCCGTGAGGCCGCCTGGCTTACCGGGAGGAGAGGCTGGGCTTGCCGCTCTTGCTGCAGCTGGTGTAAAGTCCCGGGCCATCGTCGAAGAAACTGCCCAGAGCCAACTTCTGCCTGATGGACTCCCGCTCATTCTTCTGGGCCTGAAAGGGAAGGGCGACAAGAAAGGATGAAGCTGCCGGTCACACCGGTGTGCAGGCAGGAGAGTTGTCCCCCCGAGCCCCACCACCACGCTGATGATTCCCAGCATCCCCCGAGCTGTCTCCCACGCTTGGGTGGACCACAGAGCCTATCCCAAAAGGGAAGCCCATCAGCATCTCTCTCTCTCCACGTACTGATAGATGTGTACCTATACATACACACACATCTGATAGATACCTAATGCATATCTGTACCTATATCCATATACAGCCACCGAGGCCAGGCCTGCACCATTAGCATCTTCCACTTCCCTGAGCAGCCTCCAAAACCACACACTCCTCCTTCTGCCAATGTGCTTAGGGATGTATTTTTAACCATAGCCATCAAACTATGCACAGTTTTAAAAATGTGGGTTTGTATACATGTTTTTTTTAATAAGGGCAAACTACAAAGTGATTTGAAATTAATCACCCATCAGTGATTATGGAGATGACTGTGTAATCAATGTGCAATAAATGAAAATCACAGATCCAGATTCAAAATTAGTACCAGTACTATCCCGGTGTCTGTCACTAACAGATTATGTGCCAATGCTGACAACGAATTCATACAAGGTGGCAAGTTATTGACAGAAGGAACATTTTGAAGCCCTCAAACATTTCATTTTAAAATAACACATAATACCTGATCAAGAATATACAACAAATGAAAACATAGTAGGCAAGCATGGGCTGCTTCCATGGTGTTAATTAATATAACTGTGCTTCCCATATTTTACCTGCCTCACTAAAAAAAAAGCACCTTTTTTTGATACAAGGAAGTGAAATGCAAATTATTAACTTAAAATAGCTAATAATTTAATTCCAACTCCAGTGCTGACTACATACATTACACTATCACACTGCCCATTATATTGTCAATCCTTTACCAAAATACATACCTCGTTTGTAACCTAACTCCTTTCATTTAAAGTATTAAAAATAACACCCATGGCATCAAGTGTTATCGAGTTTTTGGGTTCAGCTCCCACTTTCCGAGGTTCTACCCAGACTGCCCAGCTATGTTTTTCTACTTTGTTTTTTCAGGTTTCAGTAATCGATACCTCGATCACATAGAGGCAGTTAGATTTAGAAGAAGAAATAGCCAGCCCTGCTGGTGAAGGCAGCACAGTGCAAAAAATAAGTAAAAATGAATGAGAAGTATTTTTTTAATGGACTGAAAGCAGAGAGAGGGCTGCCCGTGCCATTTCCTCGTGCTGCCCATGTCACGACGCAGGTGGGTGTCTCTCCCGTGGGCACCAGCTGCATCCCGCAGCACAACAACGTTCCATGAAGTCATGGATACCTAGCCTCCCCGTTTTTCCAACTTGGATGATCCTCTCCCACATCTTCCCATCTACTTCTGATTTTCCTCATGTTCCGACAGAAATGTGTGGATGAACAAGTTGCTCCTGGACAAACTTGGACAGAAAAAGGAAGCCTACAGAGGGTGGAAGCAAGGACAGGTACCCTGGGAGGAATACAGAGAAATCGTCCGAGCAGCCAGGGATCAGGTTAGGAAAGCCGAAGCCCTCATAGAATTAAATCTGGCCAGCGGCATCAAGGGCAACAAGAAAAGTTTCTATAGGTATATTGGTGATAAAAGGAAGACTAGGGAAACTGTGGGCCCTCTCTGGAAGGAAAGGGGAGACCTGGTTACCCAGGACATGGAGAAGGCTGACGTACTCAATGACTTTTGTGCCTCAGTCTTTACTGGCAAGTGCTCCAGCCATGCTGCCCAAGTTGCAGAAGGCAAAGGCAGGGACTGGGAGAATGAACTGCCCGCTGTAGGAGAAGATCAGGTTCCAGACCACCCAAGGAACCTGAAGGTGCACAAGTCCCTGGGACCTGATGAGACGCATCCGCGGGTCCTGAGGAAACTGGCGGGTGAAGCGGCTAAGCCACTATCCATCATATTTGAGAAGTTGTGGCAGTCCAGGGAAGTTTCCCCGACTGGAAAAGGGGAAACATAACCCCTGTTTTTAAAAAGGGAAAAAAGGAAGACCAGGGGAACTACCTGCCACTCAGTCTCACCTCTGTGCCCAGCAAAGATCATGGAGCGGATCCTCCTGGAAACTACGCTAAGGCACACAGAAAATAAGGAGGTGATCGGTGACAGCCAACACGGCTTCACCAAGGGCAAACAAATTGCGCCTGACAAATTTGGTGGCCTTCTACAACAGGGTCACAGCACTGGTAGAGAAGGGAAGAGCGACAGATGTCATCTACCCAGACTTGTGCAAAGCATTTGACACTGTCCCACATGACATCCTTGTCTCTAAATTGGAGAGACATGGATTTGACGGATGGGCCACTTGGTGGATATGGAACTGTCTGGATGGTCACATTCAAAGAGTTGCGGTCAATGGCTCAATGTCCAAGTGGAGACCAGTGACAAGTGGTATTCCTCAGGGTCTGTACTGGGACTGGTGCTGTTTAACATCTTTGTCAGCAACATGGACGGTGGGATTGAGCGCACCCTCATCAAATTTGTGGATGACACCAAGCTGTGTGGTGTGGTCGGCACGCTGGAGGGAAGGGATGCCATCCAGAGGGACCTGGACAGGTTTGAGAGGTGGGTCTGTGCGAAACTTATGGAGTTCAACAGGCCAAGTGCAAGGTCCTGCGCATGGGTTGGGGCAATCCCGAGCACAAATACAGGCTGGGCAACGAGTGGATTGAGAGCATCTCTGAGGAGAAGGACTTGGGGGATTAATGGATGAAAAACTGAGTATGAGCCAGTAATGCGCGCTCGCAGCCCAGAAAGCCAATCGCAATCTGGACTGCATTAAAAGCAGCATGACCAGCAGGTCAAGGGAGGGGATTCTGGGGTCTCATGAGACCCCCCCTGCAGTCCTGCGTTCAGCTCTGGGGCCCCCAACATGAGAAGGACATGGACCTGTTGGAACGAGTCCAGAGGAGGCCACGAAGATGATGAGGGGGCTGGAACACCTCTCCTGTGAGGACAGGCTGAGAGTTGGGGTGGTTCAGCCTGGAGAAGAGAAGGCTCCAGGGAGACCTTATAGCGGTTATATGAAGGGGGCTTATAAGAAAGCTGGAGAGAGACTTTTTACAAGGGCCTGTAGTGACAGGACAAGGAGCAACAGTTTAAAACTGAAAGAGGGTAAATTTA
>JAVJGG010000085.1:40960271-40974202 GCA_035590195.1 Aviceda cuculoides
GTCACTGACCCACTGGGAGTCAGAGGGCAACGTCTGTGGATGGGGATGGGATTATCCCGCCACCGGTCGCCTCGAGCCCGTCTATCCCTTTCCATTCCCCTTGTGCTTTCTGGCAGGGAGAGGCTGAGAGGGCTTATTTATGGGCTGGCTTTATATTGCAACTCATTTTAATTGCAAAATGGATGGTAAAAGCACAGAATGGGGACTTGCAGGCTGAAGAAATAAACAAACCGTACTACAAACTCACTCTGAAATTAAAAGTTTCTTTTTCAAAAAGAGCCAAATACCATAAATATGAATATACTAATACAAACAGGTAACAGCAGCGTCCTTTACATGCTTCCACAATAAAAGCGTGAGTTTACGGAGACGAACCTCCCTCTGAGTCATGGTTGGGATAAAAATAGGCAGAAGGGGATTTTTCGCACAGCTCTGAAGCCTGATGTCCATAACTCCAAGCTTACTGACACAGCCTGGCAGATATCTACTCCTTTTTTTGGGGGTTCTACTTGCACTATGCACACAACTCTCCAAAAATCAATAAGCCTTCAGAGAGGTTCAAACCCCTACACTGTCAAGATCAGAGTTTTTGGAAGGATGCGATTATGGTGTGGGAGCAAACCCAGGTCCATGTGAGCAAAACCTGGCTCTTGCTTTAGGTTTGTTTCACATTTTCAGCCTTTAAGATGGATGTAAACATGATTTTCTGAGTTTGACTCCCAGCCTCACTGTCACTTGAAAAGGAAAAAAATAATAATCCTCTTGTGCTGCAGCAGCCTGTAGGTCAGAAAGCTGATTACGCTTAATGGACGTGGCACATTTTGCAATGGATATCAATTCCAAGCTCCAAAAACAATACCATCAGTGATAACAAACCCCATCCCTGCCCGTTCCTGACACCACAGCCCTCCACGGGAGTCTATCAGGCTGCAAAACCAGTATTTAAAATAAGACGTGAGGTTATACCCCCTCAGTAGGGCAGGCACACTGAGCAGGAGGCTGGAAAAAGCTAAAAATAACAGGATAAGCAAGGGTGGATCCCAGCTGAGCCTTATTAGTCATGGAGCGAGGGAGCTGCGTGCGCGGGGCTGCTGCCTGGTGGCAGAGCAGAACCATATAAGAGCAAGACAACGACTCTTGTCTCTTAAATCAGATTTTCCCCCTCTCCTGTTCTGCCTCAGGCACTCCTTTCCTCCGAGCAGACTTGCTCTGGCAGCCTCCAGCTTCTACTAATAATACAGCGTATTGTTTCCTGTGAGTCTTTAAAGAGAATAAAGATCACGGGTGATTCATTTTAGGGTGTCTGCTGGAATTGGACCAATATTGACAGAGGCATGTGCAGGGTTTGTTATAGGTTTGTTTTTTTTTTTTTCTACTTACACCATCTTTGTGTTAAAATTGAACCTTTGAGTTGAACGATGATTGAGTCACTGGTGACAGGAGGGCCCAGCAGCGGCAGGAGGATTAATTTGGATGAGCAGAAAGGGTGAGGTGCAACGTGCAGCGTTTTATCCCGGGATGAAGGCATAGGACAATGGAGGGATCAATAATCGAACGCGGCTTAGCCTGGTGGGAACCCCCTCCAAGGCTGCTCCAGCAGCACTGGGCCACCCCAGCCCCATTCCCCCCCTCCATCTTCTCCCTTGGAGCTAATTGCAATTACAGCATCATACCAACCCCGTCGCGCTCTTCCCAGCCAGCACCAAAGCAAGCAGGGCCATCGCCTGGCCAAGGGGACACAAGTGACACCGTCCTGTCCCCCTGCCCAGCAGATGGGTAGCAGCCCTCCACTCATGCTGCCCAGCCTCCTCTGCTGGGTGGTGGGTGCTGAGGCCCTGTACCAGGACCCCCTCACCCGAAGACGTGCTTTGTGTGGCTCAGCCACCTGGACACCCCAGCCCAGCAAAGCAACTGCCCGCGGCTTTCCGACACCTCCCATGTGAAAATCCCTGGGAGCGCTCAAAACACCTGGGAGCAGGGAGCAGCACGTCATCCCTGCACAGCGGGGCTGCATTTGCACACAGTGGCTCCTTGTTCCCCAGGCCAAACCGCAGAGAATTACCATTTGTTTGCATGATAGGGGTCGTCTTCCCAGCTTTTCTAAGCATCACATTCATCCAAAACAGCATTTGGCTCTCCCAGCCCCTTTTCCAGCAGAACTAGCACATACGCAATGCGTTGGGGCTCCGCGCGCTACTCCAATCTAATTTTCCAGTTTAGATGGAATAATGATAATTAAGCAGCGAAGTAAGGCTTCAGTACTTCGACACTCATGAAGACAAATGAGAAGTCAAACATAAAGAAGAAAAGAGAGCAGTGCTGCAAATAAAACCCCTGCCTTGGCCCCATTTCAGCCCCTGCAGCTGGCCGGGGGAATCGGAGTGCTCGCCCCATCCCGTGCCCTCCCACGGCCTCTGCATTTAATGGTATACTGGACTTCTGCATTTAATGGTACACTGGACTTCTGCATTTAATGTCAGGGACATTAAATCCACCATTACACCCCTGCACCACCGGGGCAGGCTGAGGCGGCTCTAGGACTAAGCCCTACCTTTTGCAAACAAGCCCAGTAATGTTTTTGGAAAGCTTCAGGAACTCCCCAGCAATTGGGTATCGGCACAACCTCTCGATATGCCATTAAGCAGAAGCTGTTTCTGGGCCTCAGACTCCCTCTACAGAGAAATTACAGTTTATATTTTTTGGATTTGACCAACCTATCAGTGCAAAAGTTGCTGCAGAAAAGCCGCTCACAGAAAGAAAACGCTCAAAGATGTTTGCTTTCTGCAGCTGCGAGCCCAGGGCAGAAGGATAATAAATGGCATTTTAACATGAAAGTAGAGCAACAGCCAGGCAGGAGCCCTGGTTTGTAAACCAAGGAAATGTGGTCACCCCTTTACTGGCACCTCCACGCCGAGGAGCACCTCTGCAGAAAGTGGCCCGCACATCTCCACGGCCTCCGCGCGCCCCTGCACCTTCCCAAGCAGTTCTTCATTAAGCGTATGTAAAATATCTTTTGGCCCAAAGAGCTACAGCTCGGAGTCAGAGAAAGCTGCGTGGTCTGTCCTCACTCTTTGTGGTGACTGACTGCTCTGGAGAAGTTGGCTTTGGCACCTGGCGGGTCACCGTTCGCTCAGAGCCACTGATGCACCAGCCCGGAGAGAGCAAAGCGAAGCTCTTTATAACAAATGCAATTATTTGGTATTTTGTTTGCTTGGGGCCGTTGTTTCTGCATGTCATGCACGGGCTGTGTGGGAGCTCGCATCAACACCCCATCTCAGGAGCAGAGCCGAGGTCTGGCCCGAAGCCCATCGCGGCCCAGCTCGAAGGGAATGAGGGATACCAAATACCTGGGCCGTGGGAGGAAAAAGAGAAGGCGATGAGAATGCTAGCTGCTACAACAAAGCAATTACAGCCTAAAATTACAAAATAAATTGCCCCGGCTCTCAGGGTGCTGCTCTGGGGAACAGAGGAGCGCTCTGCTTTGCTGCAGCGGGTGTTGCTCCAAGGAATACTCATGGCCATGCTGGGAACAGCAGCAGCATGTCCAAGGCACGGAGATACTGCTGGTGGCCTTCACTGCGGAAAGTTTATTTTACCAGAAGCTGTTATTTCTCTGCCAGACATGTGCTATGTTACATGTTTACTAGTTTTCCTCCAAATACATTGCTTCAACAAGTGAAAAAGTTCTTAATAAAGCTACAGTTACTACGTCAAACAAGCTGGCTCTATCTCTGGGACGAAATGCTGTCCCTTGCGGATCCAGGCAGGAGCGTCTGCAGGGTCGGATCAAACTACTCCAGCCTTGATTCCAGTTTTGTTTGGTCCAGTGCAAAACATAAAAATAAGAGTCGTTAACAGGCATGCCTTAAGCAGTGTGTTACATTCCACAGACAACACTGGCTGCAAGCTCTAGCCTCATTAGAGTTTTTGTTAGAGTTTTTGGATGCTGCAGAATCTCTCCAGCATCTATTATTAGTACCAGCAATCTCAATGATACTAACCTTCAGCTAATTCTACATCCAAATCATTTCATGAATACGAAAATGCACAGATAACGAGGTAGGAGGGCCTGCAAACGAAGCGCTGGAGAAGATGGGAATTCCGAGTGATCCTGAAATGGCAGCGCAGCTCCCCAGGGATACGCAGCTTTCCGCTTGGTGCCGGACCCAGCCATGCAGAGGGTTGGGACGGGGAACAGCCCAGGACCAGCACCACAAAAACTCATCTTGCATCTTTACATCAAGCGAGAGATATATATATGTATATGGCAATACGGCATATAGGGAGAGACGGTACTATCTGTAAAACATGGTATTTTACAGATCCACATATCTTATGGACAGCCTGGACTGATATTTCTTGGGAAACAACAGGTACAGTTCAGCCAGCCTTTGTGCAGGGAGGAGGACTGGATAAACTCCTGAGCAACCTTTTTTTGCAGTTTAAATACTCTTAAGGTATGGAAATATTAGCCGTTTTGGTCACTGGAGGACATGTTTTAAAAGACGTCACCAAGAAGAGGGGGACAAGGCTGTACAGAGGTCTGGTTTGCAGGCCCATGTCCTGATTTTCACCTACTTTGCCCTCCCCACAAGCAGACAACTGGAAAAGGTCCTGGAGATGTTTTTTCAAGGTTACAGGATGTTTCCCTGCTGCTTCCAAGAGCTCCCAGGTCAGCCTCCAGAAGGAAGAAGCTGGGAGTCTTCCTCCTAAGAAAAGGCCTCTTTCATCTTTGCAAGGCACAGCTAGAAGCTGGCTTTACAATTTCCAAGCTGAGAAATAATAGATGAGAAAGCAGAAGACGAAAGAAAAAGCCAGCTAGATTGTGCCAGGATATATGCTAAGCTATTGGATGTTACGCATTAATGCAAATGCACAGCATAGAGAATTCAGTAAGGAAAAATGATTCACAGATTAATTTTTTCTTTTAAACTAGTAAGAACAGTTTATGATCAAACTCCTATCAGGCAAGGGAAAGAGAGAAGAGGATGGCCACACATGACTCAGGTACAGAAATCTGGTATTTCCCCAAGTCCCTCTTTAATAAATTCAATATAGGAATCACATTAAATAAAAAGTTTAGATTAAATTTTTAATAACTCACTAAAAGCATTTCAATTCCCTGTGGCCTGTACATACTAGCAGCTTTTGTATGCATAAAGAATTAAGCACTTTAATATAGTTATCTTTTTTTAGTGTTGCCATCTACCAGCTGAGAGAGGATTTAAATCTCAGCCCGGCACTTCCCTTTCCTCCCCAACCTCTCTGAATTGCAGCTATTTCCTCCAGCCCAGCCGAACGCTCAGATTTCATTTTAACAAAGCACGGATGAGCTGAAATAAATGGCCTTAGTACGATTTTCTCATTTACAGGAGATCTATAGATCACTGAGCAGGAAACCCAGATTGGTGATATAAATAAGATCTACCACTTCTGTGACGCAAATGACTCCGTAGGCGCGACAGGGAAAGACAAAGCGCCCCAAGATGATACAAGCACTTGAAAAAGCTGGAAATCCTTGAAGAGAAGAGCGATTATGTAGCACCTCACGTCTATGGCAACAACTGCAGATAATTGCAAGAGGGAAACTCGTTTTCCACCAAAGCCATGAGTGCTTTGCTTACAGAAGCAGGATTGAGTTCAGATCCAGGTTAGCGTGTGAGCTGGAAGAAATATTTTCAAATCTTTTTAGTTATAGCTAAGGAAACTTCTCACATAAAAGTGGAATTATTTGCAGATTTCACAGCCAAAAATGGAGCAAACCCCGCTGCCGGAGGAGTTGCAGCCGCTCCTCGGCAGTATTACTCTGCCCTGCACCTGCGATGCTTGGCTGGGGGATGCCTTTCTGGGGGAGCAGCCCCCAGCCACAGTAACTCGTGGGCCACGGTGGCCAGCCTTGGAAAACACTAAACTGATCAGATGATGTGATTATTTTAAACAGCTATTTGGTTCAGAACATAAATACCTATACTGAGACATTGGGAGAAACTGGGAAATCAGATTTCCTTCCAGTAGTGATTATTCCTAATTTTTGTAACCTAACACGGGAATTTTATACACCCCCACAGCAGGCTTTCCCCTCAAAAAGCATCACAAAAGTCCATTTTTCCCACCAGCTATGAAATGGTGCTCCCTGTAAACTCCTTTGAGCTGTACGACCACATCCTAGCCATGCTGTAAGTACAGTAACTTGCACAGTTAAGTGTATAAGCTTATTTGTTAAAACAGTTACCAAACACAAGTCTCATGACACAAGAAAGGAAATGTTTTATTTCACTAGGGGAAGTCGTACGGTGGCCAAACATAACCCGGTTTGGAGTTCAGAAAGCTTATTTACCTTCTCAAAGGCAGCTTAGCCAAAATATTGGTCAGTGGTTTACTTCACATATAAGCATTCTCAAAGTAGATCACGCAGTGCCGGGAGGCTCACTTTGGCTTTCTCTTTACCCTTTGCTCCTGCCCCCGATAACAGAAGTCATGCCGGAGAACGGGACGGCTGGTTTCCCTACGGGAAGAGATGCGGCAGCGTCAGAAATGCACCGGGAGCAGGATTGGGCTCCGGTGCACACAAGCTTCAGGCAGCATCTCTGTTCTGGAGCAACTCCTATTGATGCTACATGAACGATATCGAGGAGTTATTTAAAGCACACCATGAAGCAGTACGCCTGGAAAATGTCCCTCTAAATGCTGTTTAAAATACCAGGTTATAGCAGGAGTGTTGCTTGGCTCAGGTGCTCCAAGCACACCTGCCTCTGCAGGAGATGGGGACCCAGCTTTACGCCACTGACATTAATTTTACTGATTTTTTTTTTTTTTTTTTTTTGCTGTTAGGAGTAGGAGCAATGATGCCCTGAATGCAGCCAGAACCCAGTTCTTTCTTTCCAGTTTCTACACAAACTTTTAAAAATAACCAACTATTGCACTTGATTTTCCAACCGGCAGCCAGTTAATGCAAAACCACCTTAAAGCCAGGCAGCGAGAAATAAGGAAATAAATCACAACAATTCTTGCTGTCTGTACCACTGCTAAGCCAATTCTGCTGTTAATATAAATCCACTTGGTAAGGTTTTGGGGGTATTTGGAGTATTACTTAAAACATTTAAATAAGGAGTTTCAGCAGACATGCCCGAGGTCCCCGTGCAAAAACCATGACCATTAGCTTTGGAGTTGAGGACGGTGCTGCCCTACAGACACAGGATCACGAGAAAGGCAGAAGACTTCTCCAGGGCAGACCCAGGACCACTCGCCCGCCCGCCTGCTGTGTGGGGGCCGATGCCGGCGAGGCAGGAGGGCCTGCTCCCCGCTCACCAAATCACCACTTGCTGTTCCAGCTCCTCCAGCAATCTCCGCCTGATTAGACCTCAAGCCTATCGCTTTCTGCTTGCTACATTTATTTTATTACCTTTTGCTACATGCTCGCGAGAGTTTGAGGGCCTGGGGAGTTTAATACTTGTTCCTGAAAGGCTTTGTCAGCAGCAGCTCCAGCAGTCGCTGCTGGGATGGAGCTGGCTTGGCTTTCGAGTGCTCCTCAGTACGTCTGCAATGTGGTTTGAGTTGCAGTTTCTCTTCAGACGGTTTTTAAATACCCTCTGCCTGGAATTTCTCTCTCCCCATATAGCGTTATTTTCCATAGCGCCAGGTGTTGCAGACACCCCATCCCACGCTGCTGCCAGGCAGAGTGCAACCGCAGTAACTGCTGTCCTTCAGCAGCAAAAATAACAGGTTTTACACAGCACGGGCCGATTCTGAGAATTAAAACCCACTACCCTTGCATTTATCACACCCGATATGCAAGAAACAGATGTGTAAGTACATAATTATTATCCTGCCAAATAAGTGTTCCTGCTGCCCACTGTGATTTCAACCCGAGATACTCACTTAGGTTTAAGTGGGAATTTGAAAGTATTAGTGAGGGCGCAGCAGGGGAGGGGTACAGGGCTCCAGACCGCAGAATCCCTCGATTTCAAGATTACACCAACAAAATGGTGTTCTGAGACAATAAAAATTTTTGACTTGCATAAAGGCTCACTTCTCTCTTTCAAAATCCTTAGCATTTGCTACCTACAATACCCAACACCAAAAATACACTCATTGGCCTTATATAGCCAGCATCACAAATACACCCTTTAGTATCGCACACAAGTACATTAAAGGGAGATTTACTGTTGCCTGCAATGCAATTAGCATTAGAACAAGCCAACTTTCTCAGCGTTCTTCAGCTATTTCCACATCCCATATGAGCCGTTCACTTACCAGTCGACTGGGAAGCACTGCCAGCTCGCTGGGGTCCATCACACGGAGGAATTCACATAATAGTAATACTCAGATCAAGGAGAATCATTCATCAAAAAAGAATCCGTATGCTGTCACCCCACGTATTTAGCACTTTCTTTAATGAAAGGCTCTGCAGCAGCAATGGAGATAAAGTTTTTGCTCAAGATTATTAATTGCGGGTATTTTGCCTGGCCTGGTTTCAGAAGCAGCAAACATACATCTTTCCAATCTATGTAATTACCAACGCTCTTCAAGCAACAAGCACTTTAGAGTACCTATAGATGTTTTCTTAGCTTAATGACATTGCACGCTTTGGCAGAATCATTAATATCTCGCCAGCCTCATCTAACCTTTGAGCTGGGTGGAAAGTGGCCAAAGTACAGCGCTGCTTTGATTCCTCCGCAGCAGAACACGATAGCGATGCATCGCCCACCGCAGTACATCCCCGCAGGTCCCACCCTCAGGGAAACTGGGGGGGACGCTGGCACAAAGTAAACACAAACCCCTGGCTTGATGGAAATTACAGTATTTTCCACAGCTAAAAGGTTTGGTTTGCATGTCAGCTAGGCCTTAAAACAAACAAACTGCCCCGAAGAACCTCTCTCACCATGACTTTGACTTTCTTCAGGTGCCCAATGAAGAGTTAAATGGTCAAATCGAATAGGTAAAAGAGCTGTCAGGTGGAGAGAGAAGGTCTTGCTGGGCCTACACTGTACGAATAACAGAAATGCAATTTCCTGCAAGCCAGAAGTTTGATTTTGAAAATCAGTGTGTCAGAAGTTAATGCACCAACAGTTCTTGTCTGGGAAAATTGCTTTCAGGCATTAAACCCCTGACTGTTACTCCCCGCTCCCAATACTCGCAGCCAAGCCAACATCAAACATCATCTAGGGATGAAGAACCTAACACTTCAAGCAAGCTCAAACAAGCAATTATTACTTATTTTAAGTGAGAACAAACTCACTGCCAACCTTGTCAAGCAAATATTTGCTCCCCGCATGCTGGGGACAACACACCGAGGTAGACCAAAGCTTTGCAACATGCAAGACCAAGGCTCTGCGTTTGATCCTGGCCCACGCTCCCGACAGCCCTGCTACACCGACACTCTCGTAGGGCTTTAACAAGTGCCCGCCAGGCACAGAAGCATCCTTGCTCACTCCATTCCTCTGCTCCCTCTTGCCAACCTGGTCTACACATCTCTCCTTCCACGATGGCTGCTCTGAGCCAGCTGTCTCTTCAGAGCTGCCCTACAGCTCCATCAAAACCAGACCCTTCTCCATGGCCAATTATTAAATTATTTAAAGATTTCATCCCGCACTGTAATATATACTTTGAATTCATTTCAAATTTTCAGCAGCCACGAGAGGAGGCACAGGCAGAAGAAACAGATATTTACATGGTCCGTGACTACTTCCATCCTCCTAGCTTTTGGCATCTCCCGTGTTAGCCCTTAAAGCTTTTTGCAGAGGTTTCCAACCGTTTTCAAACGCTGACTTGAAACTTTCCCAACCTATGCATAGTGAATTTAGGACTGCCACCACTGGCTCTGGCTCTCCTTCTCTGCCTTTCAGGGTCCCCCCCCAGAGCAGTCCGCAGACCTCCAAGGGGAGCTGGCCACCGATCAAACACAGCTCTGAGCGAAGCAGGAGCACCTTGCCCACCTCCACTAACTCAGGACAGCCTCAAGGACCAAGTGAGTCAGAAGGAAACAAATTTAACTTCCTCACATGCTGCAAATGCACGAGCCCACTGGCCTGAGGCTAAAAGTTGTGTGTCTGGGCAGACAGGGCTGATGTGTGATCTATTAAATGTACTGCCAAAGGTACCAGATAATGGACATCTATCCGTCTTGACAGCACATGTAGGAATATTTCAGTGATGAAAAAGGGAAATACGGACTCCAGCACACTCTTACCCATACAGGAGGCTTCTGAAGAAGTCCCGGAGGCTGCAGGGATGAGCTTTTATCACCACTGCCTGCAATAAGCCTACTTTGTGGACAGCAAAATTCATTCGGTAGTGCCATCCATCTACAGACTGTCACAGGCACCCAAGTCTCTGCGAGGGTAAGTCGGCTGGCTGAGCCGCTTCCTCTCCTGCAAGTGTTTTTTTAATTGACTATGGAATTTGCAGATATTATTTTCAGCAAATACATCCTATCGATTATAATTACCCTCCTCGGAGATGCAATGGAAAGAATATTAAAACCATTAACGCTGATTTGGATTTTATTAGAGCCATTAGTGAAACGGCAAGCAGAGCGCCGTTGCTTCCCGAGCACCTCAACAGCTCCTAAGCGCCATAAATCATCTCACGGCACATTTGTTGCTGCTTCAGATACAGCCAGGAGTTGAGCAAAGAGAAAAAAAACGGGAGGGGCAGGCTTCATGCAGCTGGGAGATGAGACTGGTCCAAGCATCTTTTTAAAGAACCTTCTACGCATCAACTGCCTTCAGAGAAGGTGTCATTTCTTCTCTTAGGTAGATGTCCAGCAGACTCAAGCGCCATCTAACACAACCCATTAGGCTTGTGCATGTCAAAAAGCAGGCTTGCAGGCAGCTTGTCTGCCCAACTGCAGCTCCAGAAACAGCCATTTCACCCTCATTTGGGGAGAAAGAAGGAAACATCCTCCACTTCTAGACACCATCTTCCCACAGGTACCTGGCCCACGTGAGCCCTACCAGAGGCACCAGACCGATGCGGCATTAGGGACCCACGTCTTGAGAACAACCTGTCCATGGACATGGCATGGCCAGGACGGACAGACCCACAGCCCAGCACCATCCAACCCAGCTGGTCCTGTGGTTCTCTCACCAGCACCATTTAACAGGGCTGCCGATGCCAAGCAGGAGTCACTGGCCTCTTCCCGAATGCTCCTGGTAGGAGCTTCTCACCCACCATTACCCCATCTGCAACCTGAGGAACCAGCCCTGGCCCTCACGTCTCGTTTGTGTTGTGTAATTGCATCTGGAAGCTTAACAACAGCCAGTCCCACATAATTAATATTCACTTCCTCTAACCTTCCCAGCAACTTGGGGCAGATCTCTGCACGTGCAGATGTGCCTGAAGGTCCCTCTTCAGCTTAAACATTTTATTTAGTCCAGCTGCAGCCCTCCCAACCCCTCCTTGCATTTCAGCCCAGATCTTCCTCGCCTAGAAAACCTCCTAAAACCACATTAGCGTTTCCTTAGAAGTTCAAATTTCCTTCTCCTGTGACTCCAGCCCCACCAACACCCCGCAGCAAGGACCCAGCACAGGTCACTGCAGGCTTGCGGATCACCACAAACTCCTGAAATCAGGTTCGGATGCTGCCAGCCAGGGACAGGAGGCAGGGCCGGCGTGGACAGGGTTCCTCTCCCAGCACCCAGTACCACGTCTGACGCGATGGCGAGGAGGACAGCACCAACCGGGCAGCAAAGCTGAGGCCAGACGGAGCCGCGATGGGTCACTCCCGTGCCAGCACGGTGGCCTCTGCCCTGCCTGCTCTTGGAGCATGATAAAAAACAATTAAATATTGGTACCGAGGAGGGAAGGAACTCTCTATTCCTCTAACTTCACACGAGTTGCTCAGGATTTTATTTTCCTTACTAGAACATCTATGCTGGATTCCTAGTAACATAAACCAGCCCAAGAAACACTTCCACTCAAAACAGCAGGTGCTTTCACATCACATCCCTGGTGACGAGATCATTTTAGAGTACACCAGCCAAGGCCTATAATACTGAAATTTCCCTTTTTCTAATATATTCTGCTAGCAGTTGGAGCAAGCTAGTCCATCTTCTCTGTAGTTGCTTCCTGGATGGTTTCACTTCATGATTTTCATGTTTACAAACACTTGGGCTTCCAGCAGGGCAAGGCAAGGTTTTATTATAAATAGCAAGATACTGAACCGCAGGAAAATGTCAAAGGCAGGAGGAAAAAAAAAAAAAATAAAGAGAGAGATTTCTCTTGAATCTGATTTTAGTTAGCCTTGAAGGTATTGAGTCCCCACAGCTCTGGGTGCTACAGACCCAGCCCAAACGGTGCGGGAGGGGACAGCGGTACCATGGGGGCATCAAACACCTCCTCCGAGGTGGCCAGTAGGCGAAATGCCCCCTCCCGCAGGGTCTGTGCTGCTGCCGACAGCCCTCTCCCTTTGCCCCAGGTGGGAAATGGAAGGAGCAGAGCTGGAAAACCTCCTCCTCCTCCTCCTCTTTGTGCACCAGGGGAAGGGGAATCCTGGCATCGCAGGAGCGAAGACAAGGCTGGGAAAGCAAACCGAAGGCCACCCCGTTCAGGTGCCTCCAGGACTGCTGGTGGGGTGGAAGGTTGAGGAAAAAGTCTCTCCGGGGCCACGCACACTGGAAAACTCATGTCTGCAGAGCAGAAAACTCCAGTTGCTTCTGAGTCTAAGGGCACTGGCAGCTCAGCCTCACCCACGGGTGATGCTCTCAAGGCACCGGGCTCCTCGATGCCCAAACCTGGGTGCCCATCGCGCTTCAGACAGGCTCCGCGTGGTGCCGAGGAGCGCTCGGGCTGCACGGCACAAGCTGCAAACCCCGACTCTCGGCAGGACAAGTCAGGACGTGAGGCAGCTGTCAATGCCTTCTAGTGCCTTTGTGCTCGCAGGAGGGAACGGAAGGATGGTGGAGGAAAATCCTTACAGAGGTGAACAGGCAAAATTCCTCAGGTGACACCTCACCTGGTTAAGCACATAGCCAGAGGCAAAGAGTTTCCAGAAAAGCAGATGCTGCCAGCAGCTCGGGCAGCAGGAGTTTATCAGATAAGGCTGTAGAAATAAGCTCCCAAACCACAAAAATGAGCCTTTTTTTTTTTTTTTAAGCGCCGACTTTCAGCCTAAATGACTATAATTAAGGATGTTACCTGTCAGCTCCTGAGGGCACCGAGGCTACAATATTCAGGCTTCGGAAAAAGCAACCTGTACAGCAGCTGTCCCATTCCTCTATCAGGTTATTTATCATACCCAGCACCCACCCAGATTTCTCACCAATTAGCTGTAATTCAAGGATTTAGGGGGAAATCCCCACCTCCCTGAGCCAGATGACTTCACGGGAAGTAAGGGGATGGAATGCCTTTTAAAAACCAAATAAATAAATAAATAAAACCAGGCACGCCAGCAGCGAGGCCGCAGGGCGTGGGTGGTGAGGCACACATCTCTCATCACGTGTGTCATCACATCCGAGGGCTCCCGCAGCGGTTTCAGGAGATTTTGTAGATTCCTTTTAATTCATACATTATGGAAGAGTCTCAGCCGGCGCGGTGCCACAGGCGCGTGTGCAGTGCTTGTTCATCTAACCATCGCTGCGCCTTGCGTCTCAGAAGTTACGTACAATTTCTAAAACACTCTGTAGGTAACACGATCGCGCGACGATTTACCGGGTTTTCTGTCAAAACGCCGTCTGGGGGGTTTCATCTTGGCTGACACCAGGTTCTCACCATCATCATCCCTTACCACAGGGGAAGAACGTACACCACCGGGCTGCCGCTGCCCCCAGCCAGCAAGGAAGGCTGCTATTCCTCAGCCTCTCCGAGGGAAAACCACCTCGGAGGACGGCCCGGCGGTGCCGGAGACCGGCACCACCCGCTGCCCGAAGACGCTCCGCCGAAGTTACCTCCTCCGGCCTCCCGCTTCCCCGGAGGCACCGGGGGAGGGAGGG
>JAVJGG010000085.1:40975491-41048969 GCA_035590195.1 Aviceda cuculoides
GGGGCTTTGTTGTTAATTACCAGGCGAGTGGGATCCTCCGCCACGCACCCCGAGGGACGTGTGCAGGCGCACGTTACAAATCACCGCTGCTCACGCTCCCCCATTTCTTTCCCTTTTTTTTTTTGGTAGTAAAGTAACTAGTTAAGAGTAGCCTATAAATAACTCTGCTTAAAAAAACTCACCTAATTTATGTATTCTGGGTCACTGAAGCCAAGTTTAACATGCAAATGTTCTCATCCCCAAACCCATTTCAAGAAGACCTTTTAAGGTTGTGTGGCCAAAATGGAGAGCATTAATCACACAGAAGAGCGCCTTCAACATGGTATTTGGGAGACACGGCAGCACCCAGCTGGCCTCCGAGCTTTGGGTGGCAGGTACCTACAGACCCAACCCAGAGGGAGAGCCAGCGACTAGTCATAATTGTTATTAAATTCAAACATTTAATTGGATCGAGAGTCTATTTTTTTGGCAGAAATCGGGAAAACCATGTGTGAAACATCCTTAAAGTCGCGTGAGGTTTAAAAACGTCCTGTTGCGTCAGATGGCGAGGGTGATGCCAAGCACCAATTCACGCTGGAGCGCGTACGTGGCACAGGCAGTGAGCGTGTTCGGGTCTGGCATGGCAGCGCTGGGGCCATCCGTCCTCCGCGGTTCCCTGCTGCGGTGCTGCCGGTGCCCTGCCTGCAGGCAGGCAGTCCAGCCTGGGTTTGTCCGTTCTTCCAAAGGGGGTAAAGGGAAAAGGGGAAGGAGGGAAACATCTGCAGCTGGTTAACTCCCGAGATTTTTGAAGTCGTTGCTATGCAGCTGTTCATCCGGAGGAGATTAGAGACCTGCACCGGAGGAGCAGGGGGAGGACATGCCTACTCTGCGGACTTAACAAGTCTTATCCAACATTTGTCTCTTTGGCAGCAGAGACTGAGTGCCGCCGAGGGTCACGATTTCAGTCCCAGGGTACTGAAAAACCGACACCGTGAGGCAGACAGAAAAGAGATCGGCGTAACTTGTCTGGAGCCAGGACACAGACTTGGGCTGAAATGTTTTAGGGGTCGTGGAGACACCCGCTTTTCTCCCATCTAAGCGTGCCCCTTGGGCTGGGAGACCCTGGCTCCTGGCCACAGCTTGGGAGGGATAAAATGGGAAAACGATCCATGGCAAACGGTAATACGGCTTATTTGGCCAAGATGATATTAACCTCTCTGGTTAAGTGTCTCTACCGGGTGCTCTCCATGTTACCGGCACAGATTAACTCAAGTTACACTCATGTTAACCCAGGGCAGCCGTGTTCGAGGCTGCAGCCCTTCTCCCCGCTCGGTCCCTGCTTGCCTCCCCAGGCTGCCAGCACTTGTGGTTGTGACTCATAAAATTAGTAACTGGGCAAAACGTGGTTTTCAAAATAATTCCAGCAAATGACAGGAGGGTGCAAGAGTTAAGCCCCGATCCTGGAAATGGATTATATTGGCAAAAGTTTTTACCAGTCGCACACCTGTAAGGTTAGGAGGGGGATGGCATTTGACATACTTTGCAGGGAGTAATTCTTTATTTGAGTCTATTTTAACACCGCCACCGCCCTAAGAAGCAAATATCTGCTGAGCAAAGCAGAGGAGCTGCCTCATTGGTTCCAGTCTGGCAGTGGCAGCTGCGGAAAGCTTTATTTATAGGATCTCACGGTGTGCCTGATTGATTAGGAAGATTTCTTTTCTTCAATGCGACGAGTGCATTGATAACATCTCGTGGGAGATGAGAGTGCTCCCCCTCCCATGTAGCCCACTGAATTTCCCAGTGCAGCACCAGTCCACGGTGCCTGGAGGGGCACGATGTGGGAGGCAGCCACCTCCCATCGCAAATTTGCCTGTTCTGGGTGGAATAAGGCTCTTTCAGCCACTGTGACCATTGTTCAGCCCACGCAGTTGACTCAGTTGACTCCCTGGTACTGCTTTTCTGTACTGCCAGACCTCGCAAATACCCGCCTGCCGCCCTATCTTCAAACGGTGGCGTTCTCTCATGAGGTTAACAAGAATACATGTGTTTGATGATTTTCTAAGTTTCCCCCCTTTTTTTTTAAACTCTCTTTTCCATGCAATTACAATCATTTTTAGTCTTATAGTAAGCCCTCTATGTTTCTAATTATATATGGAGAGTCTATTTCCACTCGACCCTTCACAAGAAGAAACCAGCTATTGTTATTCAAAACACATATGTAATTTATCTATTTTACAAGCCTACATCAAATAGGTTGCTTCTCCAATGCAATGAAAAACTTGAAATTCATATGAATTTTAAAGGGTGAAGAGTGTGAACACAAGCCCTTGTAGATGAAAGAACATGCTTTACAGTTATTTTATTCAGTGCAAAGGAGGTTTTAATACAAACAAGGCATGTTAAGTTTATTCTGAAAGAGAAATATATCGTAAAAATAAGATACTTACTACTTTCATTGGATGAATGCAAGGCTGCTTTAAAAGCCAATTTGCTTATTATCATAAGCTATTAAATTTATTTCATTTTACCATTTTGGCACCACTCTAACCCCATTCAAAAACGTGTTTCATGTGCTTGCTCTCTCTCATGCCAAACTGCAGAAGCTTTTTGGGTCATGGAAGGAGGAAGGTAAGGAGACAGCAAAGTCACAACCACCCTTGAGCTGTCTCCTTCTCCTGGCCTTCGCAGACATCCTCCAAATCCAGAAGTACGAGACCATCTCCGCCAGCTGGGTCTTCATCTCACCTCCCATTCAGCACCCTCACCTCCACCCTGAGCTCCCAAACCCGAAGCAGCCCCGCACAGGACACGCTGTCCCACGCAGGTATTGAGATAGAAGACCATGTAGACCATCTGCCCCGGCACACTGGGGAGCTCCTGGCACCAGTCAGTCCTCAGATAATTACTCAAGGCAGCAGCCAGTGATGGACTGAAGCACAGTTTGTAGCGGATGCTGACATTTGATCTGATATTTTTTAACCAAATGCTTGTGGATTGTAACTTTTTTAAAAGTTTGGATTTTTCCCAGCTTTGGAAGTCTGTCTTTCCTGCCAGGCTCATTGATTTAATCTCTCCTCTCCTCGAGGAGCCCCAGCCAGAGGATCTCCGGGTGGGCTAGTTCAGCTTGGGCTGCGTTTTAAGGGAAGAGGACAAAACCGCATTGTCAAAACCATTTCAACTTTGCGTTGAAACTGGATTGTATTCCTCATCGCAAACAGGTTTGCAGCTCATACCTGTGCAACCAGGAGCCCACTGAGAGGCGCAAACTAGACCCTTAATTGGTCCAAGGAAACTGTGCGTTTATCTTACAAGTCTGGCTGGGGTTTCTGTAGGGATTTCTCTTTGACTTCCATGCAGAGCTGACCGCTGTCATTATGCAGGTGGGGACTTGTCAGGGAAATGATGCTGACCTACCTGCCCCGAGATAGTACAGGAAAGCATAGTTTCCTCCAAACACAAAGAATTTATGCTTCCCACCACCCCTAAACAGGAAAAGGATTGCACTGAGATCAATGCACATTTCCTTTTCCCAGTACAAGCCCTCTGTAAGTATTTCTGGGTTTTGTCAACCCGTGGGCAGGAGAAAGGCTGTCAGCATTTGCCTGGAGTCTGCTTCGGACCCCAACACACACACACAAGTGAGCTCAGGCCTCCGAAACCCGATGGCCAACATATTCCCTGGCCCCTAAACCGACCATTTTTATTCAGGAGCTTTTTTTTACCCATTCCTCTTCTAGAAAAGTTTTCTGCCACGCATTTCGTGGGTCTGTCCTTGCTGAACTCGCTGTGGAGGTATTCTAATCTTTCATTACAAATAATGCATCTGCCAGCTTTTGCATAAGACGTAAGCCAAGTGCAATAGCTGTGGTTTCTTCTTCCCAAGCCTGCAGGAGCCAGAAGGGTCCCTGGCTTCATTCACATCACTGCCTTAATTCTGAGGCATCTTTAAAATATCCGCCCTGGTAAATATTCACCGTCCCAGGAAACACAGCTGTCCCCAAAGTGCCACAGCCCCACTCTGGCTCTGTCTGGGGGAGGAGGAGGAGGAGGAGGGAAGAGAGCCCACAAGCTGCCTCCATCTGGGACATCCCTCAGCAGCACCATTCCATGCACACCCCCCAGCTTCTCCCCACAGCTCAGGATGGGTGTTATACCATTTCCAAGGAAAAAAAGCCAACAAACCTGCTTTTTTTGGTGTGGAGGAGAGCCTGGTTCTGTCCTGCTTGCAGCACACAGATACCATGGTGACAGACACCTTCCAACATTACGAAAGCAAACAGGAACTCATGAATTCATGTTTTAAGGCCAAATTATATATAGGAGCAACACACGCGTGACATCTGTCGCTGTTTCCTATTAGTACCCTTTGCTTGATTAATTCCCCGCAGCCAGCCTAGCCCCCAGCTAGCGCTGGGAGGAACCGCTCACGCTTTCTTAGCTCTATTGGAGAGATTTAACTAACTCCTGTGCAAGGCAGCCCTGGCCTGCTGCCCGGCCAAGCCGTGCCGAGCCGTGCCAACCTCCCACGCACGTCTTGCAGCGTGTGGGAGAGAGCAGGACAAGCCACGCCAAGGTCCCACCACCAGCTACCGGAGGGACCGGGGACGACTGCGGGAGGAGGGAGCCACAACGTGGGGACGTTGGAGTATTGTCCTCATCGTGTTCAGCTGCAGTTGGTGTTACTTAGCTATTTTCCCAGGTGACGCTGAGAGTCCCAGATACAACCGAGCTGGCAGATTGGTGCCTCTAAAATAATTTCCGCAGCCATCAGAGTAGGCAGGAGAATGAAAAAAAGGTCAAATTTAAGCTCGAATGCTGCTGGGAAAAGGAACGTATCACTCATACAGAAGTGATGACTATAATGCTTTTATAAATATACCCGTGTGAGAGGTGCTATTCCCTCCCTCAGCTGCCCTCGGTGCCACCTGCCGCAGACGGTACCCGTGCGTCTGTCGTCTCCTGCTCACCCATGCAGCTGGGCACTGATGCTTTGGTTTATTTTTTTACCTGCCTTAACTTTTCTTACACTGAGCACAAGGTCTCACCTGTAAGACTTCCCCATCGCATAGGATTTCTGCTGTTCTGGAAGCAGCCGTGATCAAACCTAACTGGGGCTTCTTGCACCATCTTGTCCCAAGTGAAGGAGAAGAGGCTCCAGCACTCTCCCCACCCTGGGGTGCTGGGATGGGATTTTGCTCAGCACTTTGGTTTTGGGGAGCATTTGAGCCCCATTTAAGTGCTGTGTGACCCCTGGGGCTGGTAGCGTACATCCCCACCCAGTAAATAAAGCCGGAAAAGGAAGAAAAATAGATTGCTTTGGCTTGAGAGTAGCAGGAGAAGAGCCTCGTGATAAAAATGCTTGAAAACAGTCCACAGATCAGATCAGAAATTCTGCGATCCCTTCGGAAGGATAAATATTTTGGAAGAGTGGGTGCACATCCAGACCGCTGCCGCAGCTCCAGCTCCAGCCCTGTGCGGTGTGGTCCTCAACTCCTTCACAAACTTTTAAAAGCTCGAGCAGACAAATGCCCTTGTGTGCTGCTGACTCACCACATTCAGTATAAACTTGCATTGCATCTGGTATTTCAACATTTTTTTTTACCTATTTACTACTGCTTATTCATACATCAAGGGTCACCTCCTCTCTAAAAACCACAAATAACATCTTGCAGTCCCTGCACACTCAGATTATCCCTATCACAGGTCACAATCCCGATGGTTTGGCTTCGAGAGTTAGAAGCACAAGGATGCTGCATTGCTCCACGTTTCCCAGCCAGCCCTGTGCATCCCTGCAACTGAGACTCCAGCAACAAACCAAACACTCACTGCCCCTGAAACGCACAAAATAACGCCACTTCATTTAAAAATTAACAGGGTGGGACCCTGGCCTGCAGCCCGGCGGGGCGCAGACACGGGGTCTGGCCGGCAGCATCCCTCCCTTGGCATTGCTGGAGGACACGGCACGGGGCAGCTTAGGTGGCTGCAAGCAAAACCTTTGGGGGAACTGTTTTTGTACATTGCCATTTGGATTTGCAGGTTTAACTATTTAAATTTAGCAAATTAATCCTTTGCTTAATTTAGAGGGGGGATAAGGGGGAAGGGAAATTGCACGAGGCAGCAAGAGTCTGTGTGATCACGCTCTCATTAAAGCTCTTCTGCTGGCAATCGGAGGTGGAGGACAGGGATAACGGCAGCATCTCAAAACTAATCCCCTCTTAGGTCATGTTCACCTTTTTTGTCTCTGGCAGGCCCCAGTTCCCCATACCAGGATTCAATTTTTACAGCAAGAACAGCTGCTGGGACGGCTGGTGCCCTGCCAGGGTTTCCCCAGCTCCCTCGCTGAGGCTCGGAGAAGCCCAGGCCTCCCACAAGTCTTCCCCACGCCACTGGGGTCACAGCCCAATGGCCCTGTGGACACCGCTGTGGCAGTGTAAGGGCCGCAGAAACGGCCGCTGCTGGCGTCCTAACGCACCTGCAAAGACTGCTTCATCTCCTATCCTTTGTACAAATTGGAGAATAAAAAAGGTGGTCCTGCCCAAACTGGTTTTCCTCTAGATAATTTGCTACAGGGTGGAGGATGAATGAACCAAGTGGATGGAAAGGGGTGAGCTTTTTAAACAACCTTTCTTACACATCTAATTTAACTCTTTTTATATGCACCTCTGACCAAACGCAATGACAAATTCACATTCTGACATCTGGGGAATACTCAAAAAGATAACGGTGGGGAAGGTAGAAGAAAGGGCATACCTCTGTTTTCAGAGGCACTCACCACGCCTTTCTGCTTCTCAGCGGCTTATGAAGGAGAAAACAAAGAAGGAAAAAATCTCCTTAAATTAAATTTTTTTCTTGACCATTTTAATAGGGTAGGACAGAAAAGGGCTGAAATCTCTTGACATCTGTCATTCAGGAGACCAAAGCGGCCAGTCAGGTTAACTAATTTTATTCCCAAACCCTGTGAAATGTGCTGATACACACACCAGAGGGTTTATCACTGCTTTGGCAAGGTGGGGATTACCACCTGAATATATTTAAACTGAAATTACGCTGACATCAGTAGTAAGTGAATACCGCCTCATTGCTTTAACAAAGGCGCACTAAAGGAAATTACGAAAAAGTAGCCTTCAAGGAGTAAATGGGTTGCAATTAAGTTATTACCAGTCCAGTGCCGGCATTCCCCAAGGAATGCTCGGAATATGGTTATCTCCTTATGAAGAGTTCTGTTTATCCCTTCTCCTCCGACTCCTCCTGGTGTGGATGTCCACCTCCTCCACCCCACCCCACCCTGGCCACGCCCATCGCCTGCAGCATGGCACCACCCAACGCACCCCACTGTCCCGCTGTCCTCAGGGGGCACATGTGGCGTCTTGGGGACTGGGACTGGGAAGCTGAGATGGGCTGATGTGCTTGGTACCTTAGGAAACCTGATTATCATCCCTCCTCCTCCTCTCAAACAAGCCAGAAATATGTCTGCTATCCCATATTTTTCCAACCAGAACACGTTGCTGGGGTTCACCGACACTCGGGGAGGTTGTGAATTTCTCTTTCATTCTGTTATCCATCCTGCCAGGACTGCTTTCCCTGTGCCAGTTCCCGTCTAGAGGCACAGGAGGGCCAGTAAAACGCTTAGGGTAAACAAAAAGCAAGGTCAATAGAGATCCTCCTTATCTGTCAAAAGGCCTCTGGAATTTGGTGTAATCATCAAGGCTGTGGAAAAAAAAAAATGCCCTTTTATAAACTGGTTTCGCAGGCACGTGGGTAAAGAATGCAAGTACGGAAATAGCTGAAATATTTCAGATGCACGAGTCTGCATCTTAACATTTATGTTGGTTAGTCTAAACACATTAACTCACAAATTTCAACGTGTGCAGAGAAGGTCGTGCAGTGTTTCTGCACAGAAACCCCTCCTGCTCGCGACCCTTTGGGCATAACCGCTGCTGCCCTGCAGAGGTGTGGGGCGAGGGCGGCGGGAGCCAGGGGAGGAATCGGCCCCTTAATTAAGCTTCGATGAGGAGAGCGGTATCTGCCTTGGGGGCCTCTGGTTACTGTAGCTGGGGTTTGAAGGTAACTATTAACAAGACCAGGGAGGACAGCGCTCGGCTCCATCAGTACTGCAGCAGATTTCATCCCGGCTGGCTGAGCTGAAGCTGGTAACATTTAGAGCAAGAACCAATGTTCAGGAATTTCTCCCAACTTTCTGCTGCACTCCAGGCGATCCAGCCCACTGCCTGATTTAGGGCTGAGAATTTTTTTTTCTGGGACCGTAAATATCTGATAGTGAGTAATTTCTTGCCCAAACCTATGAAACGAGTGTCATAGGAAACGCCTTGGAAACATAAAGTTAGGATATTCCTCATGCAATCTTTTCCCAAGCGTAACGTTTACCAAGAAGTTTTACCACCCTTTCACCACTCTTTTCAGTTCAGTTCAGCTTGGGGGTGGATCCAGGTTACACATAAATAGGCCCAGCCTAAAGCAGCCAGAGCCTGGAATGCGGAGGGAACCTATGCACTGGGAGAAGGGAAGGTGGAATTACTGCTGAAAGCGGTATTGCCACAGGTGTCCTTCACAGGGTGGGATCGGGATCCATCGGTCTGCTCAATTACCAGTTCATTTTGAGCCTACAACTGCTGCCAATTGCCAGTGTCCAGTCAAGGGCAATTATCTTTTGTTATTTCTTTGTCCCTGCATCTTTACGAGCCATATGCATTTAGATGCAGTTCAGGTTTACAGGAGTACATACTGCTGCTTTGCTTTCCTCTAATGATTTATGATATGCTTAATACAGCCGTCCACAGCAATGCAATATTAACATAACAGCTCAATAAACAGACTAAGGATGAACTGTTCTTAGTTTGTTGGGTTTATTTTCGTCTAATTTTCAGGGACGAGACCGAACTCCCTGCACTGCCTTCTCCTCCACAGCTTTTCCTATCGTTTATCTCACTAAAGGCAGCACAGTGCTGGGTGGCACGGGGATACCACCCCCCCGGCCCCCTGCCTTTGCTCACCTTTCTGCTTCGGCTGACGAGAGCTGCCTTTGCAAGGGTATCGCTGAGACCACCCACCCATTTTTTGTGGTCTGGGGCAGAGCCAGCAGCCTCCCCCAGCATCTCCCTGCTGATATCCCCGAAACCTGGCTCGGGGTGCTGCGCGTGTGGGGCAGCCCCATAGCAGTAGGGACAATGCAGGAGCCCAAAGAGGCAGCAAAGGGCGTCAGAACCCACAGCTGCAGGGTCACGGCTTCCTTTCAAGCACCAAAGGAGAACTGCTTTGCAAAATATATGTGCGTGCATAACAGCCGCCTGTTAGAGGGCAATTTTCCGTTAGGAAGCTTTCCCTCCGTCATCCCTTGGGTTGCAGAAGACTAAACACATTGCAGATACGGAAAGGCCAGGAAAGCCTTATCTGTTATCACACCTCACAGCTCTGCACTCATTCAAAGGCTGATTGCTGGCTTTTTACCCACTTGGTTTTGCAAAACATACCAAAGAGCCAATGGCCATAGATTTCTGATGTACCACATTAGGAATCTGGTCACCCATCACTGAGAAGTATTTTGGTACTCATCTGTATTCAAAGTAAGAAACGTAACTTCAAAAAAACTCCAAACCCCCACAGGACACGCAAAACCAGGGAAAATAAAATATGTAACTACAGCAAATGTAGCTGTGAGGAAACAAGCTCTCTTCCCTGATGATGAATTATACTTCGCTTGCAACAGATGCAGCTCTTTATATTTGTTTTCTGCATAAATCTACATATTAGCCTGAAAGCAACTGTACGTGCTTTGTCTTGCCTTGGTTCCATCACTCACTGCTCTTTTCAGCTGGTTGCCTTCGAGTGCCAGGCTGGGGCCTCTGAGCGCAGCTTCACTCCGGCAAACAGCCCTGTTTCCTGGCTTTTCCAGCCCCAAAATTGCAACGAGGGAGCGAGAGGACGTAGACCATGTAGTGACCTTGCTGCAGGCGCTGCAGAGATTGCGACCTTTCTTCTTCCCTTGGCCACCAGTTCCTGCCGATGGGGATGGCATCTCCCCAGCCCTGAGCGATGGGCAGAGCCCTAGGGCTTATGGCACCCAAAAAAACGTGGAGGGACAGGCCGGGGTGGGTGCCATGCCTGCGTGACTCAGCGCCAGAGATGGGAGTTGCTGGGAGAGCCACGGGTCTTGTTCTGCAATTTGATTAATATCATCTCTAATTTATGGCGTGATGCCAACCGGACAGGCTTCCTTGGAGCTGGGATGACCAGCGAGGATGGCTGTTGGCATAATGCGGCCGTGGCGTGGCTGGCAGCAAATCCCCAGCGCAGATGGGCAACGGGTTTGCCCCAAGAGCCTTATTCCCTAAGAAAAGACGGAAGTGGGAGCATGCATGGGGTGCAGGTGGTGGAAGGAATATTCTGCAATCACAGCCAGAAAAGGTGAAAAGGATAGGTACCAAATATAATTATCTTATTAAATGTTGAGCCCATTTTTTCAGCTTTTCTTAATCTCGTTTAACGCTATTGGTGTCAAGTTAAATTATTTTTAATTGTTTTTACAAAATGCATCTGATGAATTTATGGTTTTCTCTATAGAATCTCCTGGAACATCATTCGCCGAGAGAATTTACTTTCCTCTCCTCTAAGGAGTCTTATTTAATATCTGTATGCTGGAAATCGAAGCGACGAAGCAAGTAAACAATTACTGCAGCGTATTGTTAATGAGAGCAGCCTTGTCCTACAGCCAAGGCGAGCATCCGTCCCCTCATAGGCAAGAGCCTTGCTGGTTTTGCTCCTTCCCAGGATCCTGTCTGTGCTTGCCGGCCTGAGCAGCTCCTGCTTTCCGGGAGCCTGTCCCCTCCCCTGGGGAAGGCTCAGGAGTAATCCTTACTGGTGCTGGTGGGAGGGAAGATGGCTCTGTCCCACCAAGGGGTTACTGGGTGGGCACTTGGGTAAAAGCCAGGTGAAGTGCAGGATGGATTTGAGGCTGAATTTAACAACTGAAACAAACCTCTGCCCATTTTACAGGGTGAAAGCATTGCCTATGGGCGGCTACGGGGCTTAGGAAAGCATGCAGGGAAGTCACCAGCACTGGGGACAGCAGAGAGGACGTGGGTGCCAACAGCCCCCGCTCCCCCTCGTCTTGTAAAGCTGTTTTCCATCGCAGAGGATGGATACAGAAACTCTTGCCAAAGGGGGTTTAAATAAGGCTGAGAAATGGTAAGCTCTCACAGGCAGGGCTGAAGGCTGGGGGGTTTTAAGGGTCCCAGGCCAGTGACACAGCCACCCTGCCTGGACGGGGCACCTGCTCAACTTCTCCCCTTGTGCGTGGCATCAGGCCAAAGCCATTTCCATGGCAGAAAGGCCTCCACCATTTGCAGGGACAGAGAAACGTGCATTTTTTTTTCTCCCATGGAACACCAAAAATTGAAAAGCTCTGCTTCTGAAAGCCCTCATTATGGAGCAGCAGGTCAGAGGGATGCTGCTGAACTCGGCACACAAATGCTGCGGTAGGACAGCAAAAAATAGAAAGCAAATTGCCATGACCTATTACTCTAGAGAAAAGATTTATTTCTGATACATGCACTATTTAAACAGAGGTATTGCTAGCTAGTCTCAGGCTGTAACCCACTTAGGCAAAGCTTCAGGCATAAAGCAATGTCACTGCCAGCTCCTGGCTGCTTACTCACCAGTGACACATTGGCACGACGCAGCAGGACGGAACAAGACTGATCTACATTATCACAGAGGGAACAACGTGGTACATATTAAAAGGCTGGATTATTGCTGCACAGGGATAATTTTGAGGTCTTTAGGCTATAGCTCTGGCAGGTCGCAGGCCGTTAGTGTGAGCTCTGGGATGGGAAAGCAGATCCTCACCAGTCTTGGGGACAGGGAGCCGGAGGCTGCAAGAAGATAAGCAGGGGACACCACCATGGCCAACACGTGCCATGTACACTCAACGGCATACTGCCTTCTGCCTAAGGTAATGGTGACAGGTAATACAGTCCTTTAACTTCATCTGAGTCCATGGGGCAAGAGAAGGTCTCCTGCCTGCAGCCATGAAGAGGATTATCACTGACATAAGCTCTCGGTATTCCCCAATCCAAGCCTTGTGATGCAGTGAAGAAAAAAACCCCTCTCATTATGATGGAGAGATGTTATTGCTGAAGACATCTCCCCCTAGTCCTATTCCCAGCAAGGCTTCAAGGTGTAGACTGAAAACCGAGGCACAGGTGCTGGTATTTTGGCTCAGCAATTGGCATTGGGGTTATGCTGTGTCTAATAGGAGAGGCTGGCTCCCAAAGAGAGGGCAGATTCAGTTCCCTACAGTCATTGCAGGATAATATCTTGAATAAACCAACTGCATCTATTTAAATGCCTTAATAAGCAACATACCAAGTGCAAGAGTTCAGATGTGGTAGATTTAATCCAGCTCTTGAGAGCTTTATCTGTTTATTTTACAGGACCCTTGCAAGGCAGAAACTCCATCTCCAGCTATTCCTAAACTGCAAAGTGGGTGGGTTGGGTATTTCTGACAGTGCTGCAAGAAAGCGTGGGACCAATGTTTGCATTCCTCTGCAAGAAAGCTGGGTAGCAAAGCTAAGGCACTGAAGTACCTTTCAGCAGGGTAAAGCCTCATCCTCCATTATAGGGAAGAAAAAAACCTGAAGTTAACTCCCAAGACCGACCCAGACCATATAAAATGTAGGGCAGCATCGCACATCACTGCCATGGATGTTTACGTCCCCATGGCCTGTGCTGCAGCCCTGGCACTGGCAACGGCCTCGTGCCACTGGTTTTCCCACTGGAACTGGAAGTCGGTGAAACGGAAAGTGAATAATCCTCTTAGCAGGGCTGGCGCCGGCTGCCGTCGCCTGCGCTGCGCTCCAATTAACACCAGCAGCTAAGCCTTGCTGGAGGTTTTGTTATTAATTACGTGAGGGAGGGAGAATTGAGCATGCTTAATGCGTGGCTGCTTGGGCTGGGAGAAAGGAGATGTCCTAAAATAACTCACAGGGCAAAAAAAAAATTAACGCCTTGAAAGTGGCACTGAATCAGCACCATCCCCGCGACAGAGGACGAACCCCTCCAGCCACCCTAGCATGGTAGTGACTGGTCCCCAGTGCCTCTGCTCGTGCTGGGGCTCACCACAGACACCACCATAAACCAGGGCCTGGGACACAATCCTCAGAGCCCAAAGCTGCTTTTACCTGGGGCCGGTGGGTCTGGAAATGGCCCCAGGGTGTTGCCTCTGCCCTGAGAGCCAGCAGTGTGATGGGAGCTTAGCTTGCGCTTTGCCCCCCAAACCGAATCCCTTTCCCATCCATGGCGTCAAACCCTCCACAAAATACAGCCCAAGCGTTGCTTCTATGTTGACCAGATTTTTAACTTGGAAGCTAACCCTTGTCACTTTTCCAAGTTGACATTTAATCTACAGTTATTCTTTCAAACAGAGGGTTGCAGAGTACTTCGATTTGTGTGAATGCGATTTCTGGTGTGTCGAAGTTGCACTGCTCTCAAAGGAAAATCTTGTTTGCTTCTTTTAAACACAGAATTCCATAGTTTTCAACTATTTTCCTTCTGGGAAAAAGCAAGAAGCCTCCCCCAAACAGGCACAGAGATTGGACTGGAGCCGTAGTGTCCTCCGCTCCCTCCCTCCAGCCCAGCCAGGGAGAGGGACCCATCACACCCAGCCTGGCTGGTCTCACCCTGCCCTGTGCCCCAGGCGCTCTTATCATTCTAGAATAACTCATTTATAAGTTTTAGCACACTTGATAGCTTTTCCATTTAACAGTGAAAACCCATAAGTAATGAATGTACTTAAGATAAAAGAGGCCAGCTATGTTAAATGGGGAATTGCTTCTGTAGGCACAAACCAGTGCTTTCCATTGGACTGCCAGAAAAAATGGTGTCTGTCTCTAAAGGGGCACAATACTTAAAAATAGCCTGCTTTGTCCCACATGCTTTTTAAGAGAGCTCAAGACTGTTACATGCCATAGGAGAAGATTTTTCCCTCTTCTGCTTTGGGTATTTTGCAGGTCTGGGGACAGATGTAAATGGGAATATTGCTGGCACCCAAGGAAGTGTAATTCTGACAGCCCTGGGTTTGCTACGGTGAAGAGGATCGCTCCAGGCTGCCCAGCTTTGACGACACAGATGCCCTGAGAGGATGGCTGAAGAAAGCACTTCTTTCCAGAAGCTGCTTTTCCCATATTTCCCATGCCTGGAGGCTTTGGGAGAAAAACCAGATCAATGCAGGAGGGCTGGCAGGCGTGCTTGCTTGGGGCAGGTCTGCCTGCAGCTCCTTGCGCAGGCAGCTTCCTCCCCTTATCACATTCGTGGAAACAAAAAGCGTGTAATTCTTACGTTGCAACACAATTGGAAAGAGATTAGTCTCAGAATGAGATTAGGGGAGCTATTAATTGAACGGGAATTAATAAGTGTGCAGCTCTTGGGTGCTGGGGGCTGGAGAAAATTAAAATAACTCTTGCGGGGTTGGGAGGAAAAACCCCCTTCAAGGCTGAGGCAGGACGGACAGACAGACAGCACATGACACTGGGCTCTTCCTATTTCAAGAGCACAAGCTTATTAGCGTGGTTGTATGCTCAGTGCTCCTCTGGATCCCATTTAAGGAGGTCAGAGGCAGAGGCGGACAGCAATAGCTGCCTACAGATCCAATTAGGAACGACTTTTATAGCCAGGTCCTTTTCGGTTTTGCCACGGTTATTAATGCCTCCATACAGACCTGGGGTGGATGGAGGAACGTCGCCCTTCTGCCCCAGACGCGGCTCCCTCGGGGCTGGAGCACGCTGAGCCGGGGGGAGCACGGCACCGTCTCCCTCTTCACCCTAGGCATGATATCCTTGGCAGTGGCATCGGTGGTCTGCCCCGGGGGCCCTCCAGCACACCCCCTAGGCATGCTAACCACAGCTGAGGAGCAACAGCCATCCCTTTCTGTAGCTCTCCTGCTCTAGAAAATGCTTGACAAACATCGGTTCCTCTGTGCCCTTATCTCTGGAAAAGGGGACAAAGCAGGAGCAGGGACAAGTCATGCTGTCAGGAGCCCGAGAAATGCCGTTTCGCCAGAATACACGGCAGGTTTGCAGAGACACAGGGCCAGAGCTCGGTTTTGCAGCCTCCACCCCTCGGGCTTTTGCCCAAATATAGCCCTGGAGCCCCCGAGTTTCTGCAGGTTGTGTGCACGCAGCTTTTCAGGGATCACACGTGGAGAGGAGTGATGTGCAGGCTGCTTCCTGAGGGTACACGTGATTTTTCAAGGCAGTAGGTAAGTACAGCATTGTTTCTGCTTCGTGCACAGCTCTGGCATGGCTCTGTCTCAAAGGGCTGTTTCCTCTCCTCCCTGCACAAGTTATTCTAATTTTCCCCGGTCGTGGAGGGCTGGCCATGCTAGGGGGTCCTGCTGGCTTCCCCGCAGCAGGCAGAGGCCAGCAGTGCATGGCACAGGCAGAATCATTTTCACCGTAAGTGAGATTGGAGCCATGTTTTCCAATCATGAATTTCACTCAAAATGGTCCATCCGTTACCGAGAGTGTGGTTATGTGAACACATCTTGTCTGAGTCATTAAAATGAATTAAATATCACTCCTATGGCTCTTGGCAGAGTGGCCAGCACTACCGATACGCAGGGTTTTCCCACGGGACCTCAAGGATTAATTCAGCTCCTGGTGAGAGGACCCAAATGCACACCTTGTCAAAACCTCTCTAAAACCAACCCAAAGGAAAGCAGGAGGGGGGCCGCCTGCCCAGCACCCCCCAAACCTGGGCTGGACACCCCCTCTCCCGGGCAGGGCTGGCTTCTCTGCTGCCCTCCCCGTGCCATCGATACAGTACGGATGGAGCGCAGCCGTGAGATACAGTGTATGCACCGAGTGGCTCCTTCCCTCCCGTGGCAGGGAAACAAGAGTTTCCCCCGGTGCAGAGCAGCATCTGAAGCCAGAGCCCCCCATAAGAGACACAGGGAGGGACCCCCAGAGCTGGGGCTGTGCTGCGGAGGGGCTGCACCCCCCGCCAGCCTCTGGGGACCCCCACAGACCCCAACCGTGGGCTCCCGCCTGCCTCCCCCTCCTCTCTGCACGCCTACCGCTGGGGCAGCTGCTTGTTTCAAGATGCTGAGTCACAAACACAGCCAAATGCCAAAAATCGCTGTATTATCTGCAGCTCCTTGCACTTGGGAATTGCAGGTGGATTTTTGCCTGTCCGAGCAGAACGTGTTGCAAGGACGTATCCAAGTCTCAAAAGGCTCCCATGAGGCAATTAGGTGCTTGCAAGGTCTCATTTACACCCACAAATAACCACAGCTTAAAAATTCTGCTGGAATAACTTCCTTTAAACAGTCTTGGCTGCCAGACACAAGCTAGCTTAAGGTCACACCAAGAAACCTGTCAACTGCCCTTGATATACGCTTTAAGAAAAAACCAGTCCACATAAAATTCATCAAGCAAATCAAGTAAGGTTAAAAATATTGACTTAGGATGAATCAGGATCTCTCTCAAGGATCCAGTAGCCGTTGTAGCTGTTGCTATTGCAGATTAATGTAAGACGCACCCACAAACATTTCAGGCTGCTGAATGGCAGAGTGGGAGTTGCAATACATTTGATTATGCAAAGCACTAGCTAATACATTTTGCTGCATGTCCCCTAACATCTTTGCAAGCTACCGAAAAGCATTAAGAGATGGGCTCAGGCAGAGCTGGGGCTCCGAAATCAGAAACACTGAAGTTCTTTACTATCCTTTAGCTTTCTCCCCAGTGCCTATAGAAATCCTGCTGTGTCTGAGCTCGCTCAGACAGGGTACGGGATTCTTTTTCACATGTACCCGCATTATACCGAAAGGGCTCAAGTCCCGATTTTCCTACAGCATTACAGTTTGCGACACTATCTGTAAGGTGGCGAGGCAGATGGGCAGTCGTGCTCTCAGACTGGGCATTATTTAAAGGGTCTGTCTCCTGAACTGTGTTTCTACAGAGGGGACAAAAAAAAAAGTAAAAAAAAAAAAAAAAGAGCGAGAGAGACCGGCCAGCGTGAAAGCATCCGATTTGCAATGTACTCACATTCATCTTCCACCTCGGGCTCCTCTTTCAAGCCATTTTGTGAGAGATCCCAGGCACTTGTCGGGCCAGGCAGAGCCCCGCGCTGGCTGCCTACGGCTTTGCTCCCTCCTTCCCCTGCCCGCCGGTGGCCATTCCTCCGGGACTTGCCAGTTGAGTTGAAAAATAGACTTCTAATTCATTTGGCATCAAAGATTCCGGCTTAACTCTTGCCAGCAGCTGTCATGTCCCACCGAAGGAGCTGCGGTGCCAATCGCTTCCAGTATAATCTCCTCTCCGAACGACTAGATGATGCTTTAACTTGTCTTAATGCTCTGGATGGATGGAGATCTCTGCAACGCCGGGAGAATATGATGCTGCTCTTTCCCAAAGCTTTCCCTTTCACATGCCTCGACCTTGCAAGGGAAATCCTGTCTCATTTGAATTATTCATAATACTTTCTGTTCTGCCAGCTCCAGCATACATTTTCAATCATTAATATGTCATGACTTTTTATCCTTTTGGACTTTTATCTTTCCTCCTACACGACTTGTCGCTTTCCAAATAATGCGATCGTGGCTATATTAATTAGCATTCATCTGATTTACTAAATAAAAAAATGTCTCCATCCTAATGCTAATGCACGCCCTTCCTGGTGGGAAATACCACTTGAACAGCTCCGGGAACAGGGATAGCGCCGGCTGGTTCTAGCTAAAGCAGTGCAAACCATGTTTGGAGCTCACGCTTTTGGCAGTGTTTCCCAGCTTGCAAGCCTGTCTGGTGACGGAAGGCAGGGTAGGCTTCCAGCATCATGAGAAAAAAACCCAAGGAAGGTAACCATGCTGTGAACTCTATAAAAGAGCTTGTTTCCATCCTTTTTAAGTAAAGCTGATGGTAAATCGTGGCATTCTTGATGATGGTGGCTGGGCCAGTCTCTTCTCCCTGCGGTGCTGCTGGGCGGGTGCATCCCCCGGCTCACACCAGGATCTGTCCCTGGAGCTTTGCCCAGTGATGCGGTTTGTGGTGATCCCAGACCTGTCCTGGAGTCTGGAAATGAATGAAACTGCCTGGAGGATCCTCACCCCTTCCGCCGGGAGCCCAGCCGGGACCCTGGGGTGCCTGATGCTTCGCCACAGCGGCCGAGCCCCCCGCTCCCCTTGGGTCCGATGCATCTGCTCTCTCCCACGGACAACACTTATTAATTGAAAGTCGGATGGAGCAATTAGCTGGTCACTGGGAGGCTAATGCTTCTCTCGATTCCCACTGCTTGACTCAAGGCTGGAAGAGCTGAAATTTCTGTCCTGTTAGCTGAAGAGCCAAATGACATTTCAGCAGCGGGGAACTCCTGCCAATAAAATTGCAGCCTGAACTCATCGCTTTCATTATACCTTAAATTATTTTCTGTACTTGAGGTGGGCTTATTGCTAAGTCTGGGCTGTGTATATGAAAGGAGAAGGGTGAAGGGCACCTGGCTGCTGCCCCAACCCTGGGCCCAGGCACCCCCAGCGTGAGATGCACGGGCTGCTGCAGCTCCAACCTAGCTGAAATAGGAACAGATATAATCTACCCATTGCAACTAAATTCCCTCATTTATGGATTTTACATAGGAACCCAAACTGGTTTTATAACACGAACCTGAACTATTCAGCATCACAGTGCCCAGGACAGACAGACACTTAAACCCTTGCAGCCTCCTGCTCCACAGACGGGTTTGTGGAGTTTTTCTACACTCCCAATTTAGTGCAAACATGTCTTATCCACAACCAACAGCCAATTTTGTGCAGCCAGAGGCAGCAGTGGGGGGGGAGCCAGCTGGGTGGCTGGGGCCAGGCGAGCACCTGTCCTCCCCGCAGCACCGTGCCTGACCTCTAGCTGGGACTGCTCTTCACCCTGCCAATACTGGCATGTCACATTTTACTTAAGCTATGCAAGTGCTAGCTGCCTGCTCCAGCCCATAATTATATGGCAAATTACTGCACATTTCTTAACAGCTAAATTATTGTGTTGTTTTGTTTTGTTTTTTAAAAAAAGAAGTGACTATTGTACTTACGCTGATTTCTACTATGGCTGAAAGTGTGAAGCTGCACTTTAGGATGGGCTGTCCTTGGCTCGAGCAGGAGCTGACTCCGGAGTCCAAAACTCCAGGAAACCATTTCTCAGAGTTTAGTGAGATTTTTGAAATCACTGATTGTGAACCAAGAGGTAATTTCTAACCAGCACTGGTTTTGCTGAAGCGATTAAAGGTGGGATGTGCATGTTGGGCATGTACAAACTGCAAAGCTTGCTCCCCCTACTGAAGTGTTTTAAACTTTAACCCTCCATCTAAAATCAAGTGGTAGTTGTGCTGGCTCATTTCTGTCTCTCTGGCACCGGCTCTATAAGATATTACATCTTTCAGTATTTGCTAGCATGCACCTTAATGCCTTTCACCGAATTTCCCAACAAATCACAGTGACCTACACTTAAAACAGTAGCAAGGTCCTTCCCTGGGCTGGCAGCTGCTACAGTGGTGGGGAGAGGCACGATCAGGGTACAAACCAGAGACACCAATATGGGATTAGGAGCTTGCGTAATAGGTTTCTGCTAATTCCTTAAGAGAGTGGAGCACAAACAAATACTACGTCTCTGCAGCTAAGAAGTTTTTCTTGATGCTGGTGCTGTCATCCTCTTCCCATGCCCATCCTTTGAATACATGTCAGCAAATGTTCCCGTTCCTCCAAATAATCGTTCTGAAGCTGCTACGAGCACGTTGCCTTCCTCGCTGCCTGCGCAGACCACAAAGCCAGTGCTGCCTGCGAGCCCATTGCGGTGCCTAAAGCAAGGAGGGAGCCATAGGCTGGGCAGGAGTTGCGGGCAGCAGAGCTGTAGCTGGGGGAAGAGGCTGTAGGAAAGTCTGGCCCAGCTCTGGTACACTTCTCCCCCCAGGGTTATGCGACTTCCATCAGAAAGGAGGAGCACCCTGCATCTCTCCCAGCTTGGTGCTGGGTGCGGCACTCTTTGTTGGGTCCAAAATACTGCATCCTCCTCCCCTGGGATGCTGCAGGCTCCTGAGCTAATCTCATAATGTAAATAACATACAACTGCCTTGTGGGAGACCACAAATTGTTTTCAGAGCCCGTGTCCTGAAGAAGCTATCGAGCACAGTCAGGGAGCTGCCAGGATGGAGAGCGGCAGCAGCCATTCCCTCCTGCGGCCGTGCGGCTCTGTGGAGCGGAGCAGTTGAGGGTTAGGAGCATGTCTTGTACGCTGCAAGAGGTAAGGAGATACTCAAGGTAACTAATTAAAAAAAAAAAAAAAAATCACGTGAGAAGTGCATGGATTCAGCAGCATGAATTGCCCCCGGACCCCTTGCTTCCCCCTCAGATGCTGGGGGAGTCCCATGTCTGCCACGTTCCACATAGCAAGGCCTGCAAACCCAAATGCTGCTGTGCTCAGGAGCCCCTCAGTTATAAGCCTACTTTGGGCAATAACTAAAAAAAAAAAAAAAAAGAAAAACAAAACAAAACAGGTAAACATTTCTACTCTTGTTAAGTTTTCTAACAAAGCAAGCAAGGAAGGCTGAGTTTCGGCTTCAGTGCCTCTCCGAAATGCAGCTCCCCCATGGAGAGCCCTTCGACGTCTGCCTTTCGCTGGCAGCTGCAGGGCTGTACGTGTGCTTTGCCGGGGCTGCTCCTGCCTCTGCAGCCCTGGGACGAGGCACTTGAGGCAGGCGCAGGAGCCTGGCTCCTTTATGTACCACAATTTCACCCTTGTGTTGTTGGATTTGCATTTGAAGCTGCTATTAACCGCCAGGGTAATGAGGAGCCTGTGCAAAATTTGGAATAGCAAAAGAGGATGAAAGTAACCCAAAGAAAGGCTGTGAATGCGCTGATTACGCCTGGCTGGGAAGCGCCGCGTTTGGGGCTGATGCCGCTTCCCGGGAGTGAGGCAGTGCTGTACCAACACAATTCCCCATCAGCAAAATGTTCAGGCATGGAGATATTTTAGGGCCGGGAGAGCTGCAACTCGGGCAAGATGCGTTGGGGAAAAGCCAACAGCATCCTTGGCCTGAGCACCGACACGTGCCTGGGCCTGGAAAGGTGTAGGGACACGGGGAACAGGGCATGGGAGAGGTGGAAATCTCTTCAGAGAGCTAGAGGTCACTGTGCGATAATGCTTGTTCACTTCTGCCATGCTAATGCAATTTTTTCACCCCAAGGCTCCCGTGTTAAAGCCAGCAGGGTGGGTCAGATGGTGGGATGCTGTGCCCTGCGCCCCAGGATGCTTCACCCCGCCACGGTCTCCTCTTCCTGCCATGGTCCTCGCCACCTCACCCAGGAAACACTCATCCTCAGGCCTCAGACTGGCAGTTCTTTCTCTTTCCCTTCCTCCTTCTTGCCACCTCAAACACAACCCAAAACTCCTCCATCTCCCCTCACTCTGTGGTCCCAGCACCTGATACCATGGTCCTCGCCCTCACCCAGCACCAAGGCTTTAGAGAAAGGCAAACCCAAAAGGTCTGGCTGTCATCTAGAAGACACCTGGGCAATACGTTTGGCCTGGCCTCTGCAAGAAGCGTCTTGTCTCTGCAACGTGGCATTTGGGTGGTTACTGCCTCTCGCTATCTCTGTGCTTGCTGCTCTTCACCGAAGAGGAGATGGGTGTCCTGAGGCTGGCTTGAAGGACACATCTGCTCCACAGAGCCTTTCCATCTCCTGTGCCATCCGTCCCTCACCTCTCACATGCAAAAGGGGGAAAAAAAGGGTGGCAGGAGGCAGCAGAAAGGTGTGGGGCTGCTGAGCCATCACCAGAACCAGGCTCAGCGGGTCCAGGACCTTGTACACCCAAGCGTACCACCGCGTGAGCATCTCTGGCCGCAGAAACCCAAACCCCATGTCATCGTTCAGGGGATGATCGCTGAAGGAAACCTGCATCGTATTTCAGTTTTCTTGAATCAAAGGGCTGCGCTAAGTCGACCTGGCATAAATTGATAGCTCGGAGGACTTGTCCTGAAGTAATCTGCATACATATTTCATGAAGTCACCTTTAAAACTGCTGAGTCGGCGGTGCTGGCCTGGCCGAGGGGAGGGCTGCAAGGGGGCACCCGTGTTTTGGGCTCCTTTGCCATGGGGACTGGTACACATGGCATCCCCCGAGCTGCAGGAGAAAGGCAGTGTGGCCCAGGCTCATCGCAGGGGACGTTGCTTGTGTGTCAAAGGGACAATAACCACAAGGAAGCCTGTCTGCTGGGATCGCATTTACCCCAGGGGCATTTTATGGCATTATCTGCAGAGCTACAGAAACCTTCTGTTAGAGAATTAAAATTTGGCCCGATTTGCACTCCTAAGTCACCCAGAAAGAAGTCATGATTTTTGCTAGAAACCATTTGAACTGCTGTTGTCCCCACCTGAATGAGGGGACACTGCCTGTTTTCCCGTTCCCGCAGCGCAACCAAGCTCAAGGCGGGAGGCTGAACCCACGGCATCCCCACGGCATCATCTGCTCCCGTCCTGCTGCAAGGACCCAGGTACCAGTGCCTGCTCCAGGGCTCCCACCAAACAGCCTCGCCAAACCAAGCTTCTCCAGGCCCCGTAAGGCAGAGCAGACCCGGCTGTTCTGCCCACCAAGCACCATCTGAAATCGCTTCTCAGCCTTTGCTGCTCACGTTTAAGGGAAGGAGGGGGACAGCAGACAGACAAAAAACCTCATCTCATCTCTCATTATAGCTGCCTTCCCAGCCTCTCTCCCTGTCACACGTGGTGTTGGCAAGAATGAGCAGCTACATAAAGTTCACAGGTTTCACGCAGTTCCTGCTGTTTTAATTAAATCCCACTGTCATTTTTATTTACTTAAAATTTTGCTTTTTCAGTTCGCTCGCTCAGCTCATGTTGTAACTATATAATTAGCACCAGCCATTATGCAGCTCCCCAGAGTTTTCAAAGTTGGCGGATTTTTTTCATCCATTTTAGGCTTTTAGAATCCAGTAATAATAATTTTGTAATTAAAAATACGTAATTTGCTCAGAATGTTTAGTTCAGCGCAGCTGTCTCCTTGGACAGCCATGGGCTCAACCCTGTTGAACTTTTTCCAGGTCAGTGGTGGAAGGCATGTTCTTCCCACACCTCTGTCTGTCAGACATTCGAGGGTTAACTCTGCTGTATACTTTTATTGCCATGTTTTATTTCATTATTACAAGTGTATTGTGAAATTTAATTGGCAGGTAGGTAGTAGAGCAGATTAAAATGCATTAACATTTATTGCAAGCTCTGTTTATATGCTTCCATTTATTTCTGCTTGACTGTGGTTCACAGTAGCCTGTTGGTTTTAGCGTGGCAGCCTTTTAAATATGCCACTATAATGGTGCTTAGTTTATTCCCTTGATGTACATTTGAAAGAGAGGTTTAACAGGCCTGATCTAAAATAAAACCCACTGAATTCAAAGAGACATGGGTAGCTTTAGGGCCAGATCCTTTAGGGACAGGTTTGCAGTTTTAAGACGAGGTTATGCCAACAGGTATCAGACATAGCCGCGATGCGCTTGGGACTGCCCAGGTCTAACTAGCCCGCTCCTGTAACTCTGGCTGGGAGCAGCTCCCATTCCCAGGAAGTTCAATGGCAACATGGACTGTGACAAACCGAGGCGTTCGCAGAGAAGCCCATCCATCGTGCTCTGTAGCCTGCAGGCAGGAACGAGCAAAAGGAACAAGAAGGGAGAGGAGCAGCACGTTTCCAGCCAAAAACCTGCTGGGAAGGGCTGGCTGGGAAGGAGCTCCTCTCCCAGAGAAAAGTGCTCCCCGGAGCGGACGTCCACACGGAACAAACAACAGGGATACCACGCAATACGCAGTCTGCTCTACCTCTGCACATCTGGATTTAAGCAGACGCGAAACGGCACAAACCAGACACTGCTCCCAATAGGAAAAGGTGTAAGCATCACCGCAGTGCTGGGCAGTGCCTCCATGCACCCCCCCCTCCCTGTCCCAGGCTGCGCTGCTCCAGGGTACCCATTGCTCCTGCGCACCCAGGGTACCCATCGCTCCCACCCTCTGCCGCCTTTCCTTCACCTATTTTCATAACATGTTTTTTTCTGCGGTGGTGGACCCCGTTTGAGGTTTCTAGCTTCAGTTTAACACAGCAGCCCAAGATGGCTGGAGAAAAGCTCCTCAAAAGACAGGTCAATTATTTGCTCAAGTTATTAGCTGGCGATAATGGCTTGGTATGAAAACTAATATTAAAGGCATTTAAAAAAAAATGCTTTGACCTGACAGAGTAATGGCTCCTTTATAACTCCTCTCTGTGGTTCATTAACCTGATAGACGGTGCCAATTGCTATGCATGCAGAATTGTGTGTTGTTTGAAGTGTGTTGCTCAGCCTGCAAAGCCTCTCGTGCTGCTACCTCTGCCTCCTCCTCCTCCCCTTCTGCTGGGGCTGCCTTGGCTGGCCAGTACTGGGCATGACCCCCTGGTACCAGCGAGTGCCCTTCAGTGCTTGTCCCATCCACTGGCCCCCAGTCCATAAAACAACAGAGACTGGGATAAAGCAGTTCCAGAAGAGTATAGCGTCAGCATGACTATTCAGGCAATAACAGCTCAATCATTCATTTTAATTAAACTCCAGGAGGTTGATAGACAGCAGTCACCTCTGAAAGATGGGTATCGCTTCATAACCCCTCTTTCAAATTGCCTTCCCCGAGGTTACACTCAAAAAGATCAGTCTAATTCCTGAAGCATAAAATATTTTAGGAATCTATTCAAACCTTGACATAGCAGGCTGCGATTAATCAGAAATTTGATTTTAAATGTCTTCTCAGAAAGAAATACAATTCTATGAAACAGCGTTTCTTCTTCCAAGAAAGTGAGAGAGCCGAAGCGATGGTGCAGCAGACCCCAGACCAGAGCTGCAGGCTAGAGGGGCCCCAAGCCCACCCCTGGGCTGGGAGGACACCATCCAGGCTGGAGCACCAAAACCTCAGTATTTTAGTCAGTCTGTGCAGGAGGCAGTGGAGTTTTTGGTCTTTCTTCACCATGCCATATCAAGGAATCACACCAGAGAAACCAGAGTAGCTCCTGGTAAATCACCATCCCTGCAGGGACTTGGGTGGAAAGTGGGACTGGAGTGAATGAAACCCATAAGCCCCTCTACTTGGAGTTGATGAATTAGCTACTTTTGAACCAGCTTAATTGCTCGCTTTAAAATTTGTGCCACAGCTCAGCACTACTCATCACTAAGGCCAAGAAGTGAAGATACATATGAAAGACATGGAAACACATTTCACAGGGTGTAACCTATATAGCAACGATACACACCCCGCCCCCCCCCGTTCCGTACACCGCCACAACCCCCGGGCCGTCTGCAGCCAACAGGGAGGCTCTGAAAGCCTTGCTGGGCAAGAACCAACATTTTAGGTCAAAGTCTTTGTGCTTCAGGGTTGCTGGGTGCCATGCTGCTGCCTGTATCACATCTTTAGAGCAGCCAGGAGGGATGGTGTGGAGTGGACCAAGTGTCAGGAGACGACAGCCTGCGGTAGCAGGAGGAGGGGAAAGCACGGGTCAGACAGCGGTGCCGGTGCTGCGGCGGGGAACCCAGGCCCTGAATTATACTCATCCCATTTATTTTCGCGTTATCTCTGTTTCAACCTCTGCCAGTGGGCAGGAGACTACGGCATGGTAACCACAGCTGACGCGCAGGGCAGCAGCATCGCCTCCCACGAGAGGAGGGATGCTCCCAGCACCCAGACTAAATTGCTACTTCTGTTTAGTTATAAAGACAAAGTCAGGCTTCCTACTAAAACAGTAATAAAGACCAATCCCAAACTAATGTAATCCTCTACTAGCAACCCCCCCCCCACCTATCTGATCGCAAGTGAAGTGCCAACAGCATTCAGGGATGCTTGAATACAAATGGGCTGGGGTTAAGCGTTTTCAGGCCTTGGGAGATTTAACTTATAAAGCCGTGTTTTATTTCTCCGAGCTGTTCTCAAGCTGGTTTCAAAATGTATGTGTCACTTCATTTTCACGTCTTTGTATTGCTTTGGGCTTTGAAATATCTTCTTTGCCAGCTGAAGCTGAGCTTACAGTAAGCCATCAATATCAACCATTCAGAATTAATGCCAAGAACTCCCAGCTAATATTTTCTTCATCAAAAGAGATCATTGGAGAAAGATCCTAATAATTCTTTGTCCTTTGTAACAGTATTAGGATGTAAAAGTATTAAAGAGCAATTACGTGTTATCTGGTATGTAAATGGCTATAATTTGAATTTATGAATAAAGTATACTTCTAATATGGCTAAAGTGCACAGCCCACTCAATTGTGCAGGTATTACAGAGCACTGGGGCTTGCACAGGATTTATCACAGCCAGTTTAAATGTTTGCATTATGGCAGGGACTGCCATCACAGGTTATGTTTTTCAGGAGCCCTGAGGGCTCCTGGGGGCTGGACGGGGCTGGTGCTCCCCTGGGAGACCTCCCAACAGGTCCCTACCCCCTTTGCTGCCACCAGCTATGCCCTGGCAGTGTAGCGTGGTGCATGGGCTATAAAAATAAAGGGGAAAACTGGTTCTCAAAGGCAAAATTGCCCTTTTAATACATTGCGGTCAAAATTTCTAAAGAGCTTTCTAGGATCATGGCTTTCTCTTTTTCCACAGCCTGTATGGGGTTTGAATTATTTGTGTTCGCACAATGTTGGCACCAAGATACTTCTCTATTATGCTACAAACTGGCTGAGCAAAAAATGAAAACCTAAACTGAAGAAAGGCAACAAAAAGCCCCCAAAGCCACATAGTTGGCTGATGGTCAGTCAGCAGCAGCCCAGGTCCTGCTCACCCCCATCCTGCAGGTCATCCTCCGCACCGCCCTGCTTCTGGCACTATAAATCATTGGAGAAAAAATTGGAAATATTTCCAGCAATGAGCAAATTACAGAAAGTTTAGAAACAGGGATTAATGTAAAAGCACCAATACTGGGCAGAGTTTGTACATCAATCTCTCTCCCCATCTCTATAGGCTCCACAGATGGCAGACGGGGGGGCAGGAAAGGGTCTCCCCTTTTCCAAGCCAACCCACTACTAAAGCATTCACAGATTAATTCGCTTCCGACCCTAACACTGAGGTGCCTGCTGCCTTTTTACATTTTGAGTTGTCATCATCTGCTTCTTCCTTGACGAAGCTTGGAAAGCTTACCCCCATCAGGGGGAAACATTCTCTTCGATAATGGTAAGCCTATTTTGAATGCTCAAATCCTCTTTCTTAATGGACTAAAAGGAAGCTTTTAAAGTTGCAACCACAGATGTTGGGATATTCTACTCCCTTACAGGAAATTCAGGCTGACACTCAGAGAGAGGGGATCCCAGGAGAGGTGTCCTTGGTACCCTGCTTCGAGTCTTTCATCTAGGTATATGTAAAATATGACGTACAGTTCTCAGATGCTCAGTTAACAAACCACTACCTGCAAGCCTCCTTCAGGAAAAGAAATGTTATATTAAAAGATATTTGCTCTACATTATCTTTTGCCATTGCAGTTGCTGAGGGATGCGCTGAAGCCTCAGGGGATTCCTTCTGGGAACAGATACAGGGCAAGACATTCCTTAAAGATTTTTAAAAAAGGTGGGGGAAATGTCATTCAAGAGAGAATTTTTCATTTGCAGGGATCAAAATACACCCTGATCAAACAACAAGCTACACTGAAGAAAACAAAACCCAGAATTTGGCATTCTAGGTCCATCTGCTGTTGAAAATATGGAAATATCATGAAAATATACTGGTTGCAAAGTATCTCCAGCACAGCCAGCTAGTGGGAAGCATCACCGAGCAAAGCAAGAGTGAAAACCATACTGAAAGTGTAGAATCAACAGTAAAAAATGGGGTGAAAGGGTCTTAAAAACCTAAAAAAGAAAAAAGAGAAAAATCGGTGTGGGTTGGCAGGGGTACAGAAGATAAACGGTAGGAGAGAGAAGCCCGAAAAGCAAAATAAGAAAAGATAAAGGGAAGAAATTGCACCAGCAGAAAAAAGGCCTGGGAAAGGTCCATGCAGTAGCAGAGTGACCAGAAAAACCACACCAATAGAGTAAAAAACCCAACCCCCAAACCAACAAAATTTTACTTTTTAACAGGGCAGCTGAGGGTACAGGGGCAGTATCAGACCAAGAGCTGTGGGATTCTGGGCTACTGCCTCACCCACCCTGCCCATCTCTCAGGCCTCTCTCTAAGCCCTGCAGCACTGCTTGGAAAAAGATATTAAAGAGAAAGTTAGTCCATTAATTATTAAATAGTGGGGGAGAATTAAAAATTGAAAGAAATGTTAGATAATTTAAAAAAAGAAAATAGAGCTGTGCTGCAGAGGGGGATGCTGGATTCAGAAAAAGCAGGAAAGGATGCTTCAGATCGGTAAATAATTAATATTGCATTTAATTTATTCATATTTCTTTACTTTACTAATGTTCCAGGGAGAAAAGAAGGGCTCAGAGGATGGGCCTGTGGAACTGTAGTCACAAGGAGAGGGGAGGGAAGGTGGGGAGCCTGGGAGAGCCCAGCAAAGCTCTGCCCACCAGTGGCACAGCTGCTTTTTCTCTCCTGCACTTCCAACGTTACAAGAGACATACGTTTCACTACAGTTTTCACATTAGAAGTGTACTTTGATCTCCATTTATATCAATGAGCTGTCTAAAAATCAGCCCTGTTAAAAGCCATCGTTAATTAAGCTATTCCTTGTGCCAAAGGCGACAGACGAGATGTGCCTTTCGCAGGGTCTCAAGCACGAGCAGGAGGAATTTATTCCCTGCTCCGGGCTTTTGGGTCTATACCATCACAGAGAGAAGTATTTTGAAAAGCTCCAGTCTCTCGCTGTTTCGGAGGGGGTACGGGAGCACAGCAGGGTGCCAAGGGGGTTCCCAGGATGCAGCCGGATGAGGATGGGGCATCACCAGTGCTACTGGTGGGTACCACTACACCAAGGACACCGGCGGGGTACTTTTCCTTTTTTCAGTGATTAAACGGGTGTGAATTAGCCTTGGGCATTATTTGCCCATCATCTGGAGGAGCAATAATGCCTGGCCCCCTCCATGCACAAGGTCTTGTTTGTCCGAGCAGGGCACCAAACCCCTGCACCGAGGGACAAAAGCCCGTGGGACAGCACAGGTCCCCACCTCCCGCTCCAGGGGATGCGCTGGCAGCCATCCTTCCCCTCCCAGGATTTATCTTCAGGTGAAACCAAGGAAAGAGCCACCACCAACCATCAATTTCTGATTTTCTCCCTGAACTTTGTCCAACTGTCTAAACTGAGTTTGGGGAGTAAAGGATTTTCCGCAGACACGCATAATTGGCATAATCAGCAAAGCCCTGTCTTTCGGCCCCTTAATTTGCAGTGTGATATGACGGCACTTTTTGGCAATAACTAAAGTGATCTATAGTCATGAGGATATAGTCCCCGGGTAGAGGGGAGATTTATGGCTCTGGCTATAACAGATATTTTACTCCTCAGCAGCAATAAAGGCATGGCTGAAAGCTCTACAAAATCAAAATAAATGCAGAGAATGAGGAAGTTTGTCAGGTAATAAAGGACGTTCTTTAAATCAATGGGGAATTTAAGGGAAAGGTGACTGGAGTTTTAGAGCAAGTGTTGCACAAGCCCAATAGCACCATGTAATTACTTCCAGCAATACCAACTTTTACCCTGGCTACAGTTAATGCTCTGTCTATTTTATAAGAGGTTTAAGCTTAATTAAAATGTTTTTACAGATTACATTATACAGTTTTGCAGATCTTTTGCTTACTCCATGACAAACAAATACCAGCTACTAAATTATACATGTTGGGTGAGCACGCGAGTATCAAAAGTGTCTGGACCAAATGCTGCTTCTGTAAAAAAAATCTCACAATTGGGTTACAAGAAAACAAGGCAAAGAATCACTACTGTAAAAGCCTGGGTTGATGCCTTGGGAATGATGTTTTCCATGCCAGCGGTCCATCCGCATGGAGCCTCTCCGAGCCAATGCACCGAGGGATGGGAGCTCCTCATGGCCAACGGACACATCAGGGAAAACCACCAGTGGTGCCAGTTCATCGGCTCTGGCGTTGGCAGCACTGGGAACCCTGATACCGGTTGGCTGCCACCCATGGATGCTATTTTCAACATTATGCTGCCTGACATTGCTGGGAGAAGGGTAACTGGTGCAGCACTGAAAACTGGGCTGGCACCTGATGGGCTGTGGGCTTGAAAAGCAAGAGCAAGGCACATGCATGCATAGCCCTCATCATCCCACCATTGCAGCGTGCTGGCAGCACCGTCGGGATGCGCATGTGCCTCCAGCTGAACAAATACACGATATTATTGCTCTACTGTAGTTGTCCCTATCTGCCATCCCTTCTTAATTTGCGTTTTCCTCTCAGACTTTGCCACAGCTACAACACAAAATATAAGCTGGGGAAGGCAACAAGTCTTCTCACCAGCTTTTGTACAGACTTAGGAGCCCTGACAAGCATTTGAAGGCCTGAGGTGACTTGGCAAGAAGAAGATGAGAAACCTAATGTATTCACCAAACCCAGAGAAAACTACAGAGAAGTAAAACACAACACTAAACTCCTAAACTGACCTTGCCTACCGGCTAGTAATGATGATGTTCTTACTATTACCCTTAATATAATATCCTTACTAACTGGTCTAAGCCAGTCACCTGGGTTCTTCAGTGATCAACCACAGGCAGACAGCCTGTTCTCACACAGCTAAACCCAAGGGAAAGGAATGCCTACCTCAGGGACAAACCATCCATTTCCTATCCGTTAGACAAAATGGTCCAGAGTAATCTTCTGTAATAGATTTCACAGCAAAGTTTCTAACTTCACACAATAACCTTGAATTGCAGAAAAATATATATGTATTAATATATCAGAAAGTGATGAAACTCAAACTATACCTACTATAATTTGTCCCTCTGAGTATAAATTTAAACCCTTTGCTCATTTGTTGAACCTAATCACAGACAAAATGCAAAATTTTACCTTGCTCTCCAGTGATTTCTTAGTGTTTGTCCCTACAAAAAGCAGGTGCTAGTTATAAGCTATATCCAAAAGATACCATTATTGTATATTAGAGTAAATACGATATATTCTTGTGTTTTCGGCAAGTGCAAATTGGCTGTCATTCATGAAGTACCAAATCACTGACACTGAACTCTTTTTCATAATATAGAAATGACTGTTTGAACCTCTTATGATGTTTTGCACTGGCAGCATGTAAGAAAATGTTATAAATGCGCCGGAGCCAGTTTCACAAAGTCTCTGGGTTCAGCAGCCAGCAGCACTGTTGGCAGGGCCGGAACTCAGCAGACTCCCCCCTCCGCTCCCCATCACGCCGGGGGACCTCAGCCAGCTAAGTCATTGCAGTGCCAAAATTGCAACAAAAATCAGTGCGTATGACTCACGGCAGCTCATGATACTCTGTCTTGTCAGCCATACACTAGCTAATTAATTCCTTAAGGGACCATGACATCAAGGTAATTTTTCCTACCTGTTAATTTAGAATCATCTGGTTGCTCGACACCACCCCAAATAAATGGGTTTGAGCCTTCCTGTCAGTAGAGACTGGCATCAACCAGAGCTAAGGCTCCCTAATATACCCTCCAACAAAATCTCCTCTCTCAGCCTCTTACAAGAGTTCAAGTCCTGCTTAGCTCTTGAACCATACGGGATGAGTCTTGAACCATACGGGACAGCCCAAGTGGAAGAGGCAAACGCTCAGCACCTGATAGAAGGGAGCCTCAGGACCCTTGCAGAAATGGCTTCTTACAGAAATGGTCTTGAAGCCACCTTGGAGCCAACTACTGCAGTCAAGACCTGGGCTCCCACCCCATGCGATGCTGGAGCACCCAGCATGCTCCACAGTCTCTCCCAGCTCCAGGGTGGTATCCCATGGGAGCACACTGGTACCTAGCACAGGTTTGATGAGGTTTGCTAAACATTTTTTGTGGAAAGCATTCACTGTAATTTAAAGTATTTCCTTTGCAGCTGGGATTCGTAAGGCATCAACAGACTTGTCATCAGAAATAAGATCCGCAATTTAATCCCTGGGATTAACCTTAATTTCCAAATTGCCACCTGTCCCACTCAGAGTCCGTGTTCCTCTGCACCCCCCGCACGCTCAGCTAATGAGTTCCCAGGCAGTACTTTATCAAAGAAACATGTCAGGGCCTTTCTGTTATTGCTTCTTGTTTTGCAGCGTTAGTGTTAGTTATTAAAGCAAAGCGTGTATTTTTTTTCCCCTTGACAGCAACCATCGAGGGCTGTCGGTAGCGGAAACCGGGGTAGGAACAGCTGGCGCACGTTTAATGGTGCATTGTTGCGCTGTTAACACAAAGCTGTTACATGCCTTGATAAACACATAACGGGCCTCACAAAATTAAAAGAAAATTAAAATGCAAACATTTACACAAGATATATTCCCCCTTTTTTTTTTTTTTTTTTTTTAAACACTCATTCACCTGCATCACAGGTGTAAGACAGCAGCTCACGCGACAAACCACAGCTTGCAGGGTCACGATGGTCGTGCCACCAGCTCATGGCTGGGCACGGTGGATGGGAGATAAAGGGACACCCATATGATCCCACTGGAGCACTGCTCTATTTGCAATTAAGCACGCAGCTGTAACGAGGCAGTACTCCTTACAGCAAGGGTGCTGCTCTTCCCAGCGCCATTACGGCAGGAGCTTGTGGCTTGGTGCTTGGGCAGCGTGGAGCGGAGAGGGCTGAAATGGGTTGCCCCCAATTAACAGGCAAGACAAGAAGGGTGAAATACATAATACAGATTCTTCCAAGTAAAAAAAAAAAAAAAAAAAATTACACTCCAGTCATCTTTGTGTAGATGGCTCCTTCATTAAACCTACACTGATTGCATCAGCTTGAGCCCTGCTTGGTGCGCACGAGAGGCAGGAACAAACCTTGGGAAGGGCCCATCCCAGGCAGGGAAGTCCAAGGGGCTCAGGGAAAGACGAGGGTAACAATATTTGGGCCCAGATGGCACCCAGCCAGGGATGCCTTCAGTCCCACAGCACGTGGCTTGGGGACTGCCCAACCTGCGGGACGTTTAGGGAATAAGCCAGCACTCAGTCCAAATTAAATAAGGGACAGGAATCTGGCTCCTGGAATCTGCTCTGCTACTCTAATTGTTATCACTGCCTTTGGGAATATTACCCCAAACAGAGAGAGAGGAGAGGAGGTTTTTCAGGAGCTGTTTCTACCATCTGATGGGCACTTTCCAAACCACCAGAACTCAGGTGATTTCGAGAAACAGTTTCCACCAGCATTTGTTCAAATGCATAAGCCTCACTAAGGATTTACCTCCATTTGTGTTTGCATTTAATTGCTGATTTTTTGTTTGTTTTTATTTTTATTTTGATAGCACAGCTATAAAGTAGGGCAAACATGTCCATCCAGGCACACGAGTGAGTCCCAGGACAGAAATTGTTTGGAGCCACCTCCCTTTTGGTAAGCAGAAAGCATCTCAAATGGATAATGCAAACACCTTAATTCTCTAACCAGGATAAAATCTGATGTTTTAAACTAATACTGGGAGACTAATTTGTCTAGACCAGAGCTATATGACTATCCAGGGACAGAGGTTGCTCCACTGATACGTTGATACAAGACCCGAAGAGCACACACAGGAAAGCGGCAGCAAACAGCGCCGTTCTCTACATTCCCACAGTAATTCCCGATATAATGAAGTGTGGAGTTGTTAAATGCATCGTTGCTTCTTTGTCAATGCTGCATATTCGGTGCAATAAATTGTGGCTTCCACAGATGAAACAGCATCGGTGTGTGCTGCAGTAACTCCCAGGTACAGCTTCCAAACGGGTCTATTTTCTACGCTGTTGAGCAAGAGCTGATAAAAGGAGCAACTTAATGGGAGGTGGAACAAACGCAGAGCTCTGAGAAGCTGTGGTCGACCCACACCTATCCACAGCAGCACCAGGAGAGCCGTTGGCAGCTCTGCCCATACCTAGCTGTGGTCACTCATCTCGGGAATTACACACCCCAAAAAAATCCCAATTTTTCATTCCTGACCAAACCTGGGCTTGGCTTGAATTCATCCTGGTAACGCGGTGGTTCTGATATGACAGATTATTTTCCCCTTTTCTAAAATCAAAGAGAGCTTTTAGTACTAATACTTCTAATTATATGTAGGTTATGTGTTATGCTTTCATGTGTTTTCTTCCAAAGAGGAAACTCTAATTTGTTTGCACAGCAACATGGATAATCTCCTTTGATCCATGGCAGCATGTGAGTAGGTCACTAAAATGATAACGTTTAATGAATTATCTCAAGAGGTAACTTATTTGGGTTTTGTACTCTGCTTCACTTGAATGCAGCATGAATTGCTGTAATACCACATACAGTTTCTGCTATTAAGCTTTGATATTTAGAGCTGATAACTGCTAATTCCATTTAAGCCTCCTCCGAATTCACCCGCTGGTAAGGAGGAGAAGCTTCATTCTGGCTACACCTCCCTGTCCCACTGCAGGTGGCATTTGCCAGCTCCTCATCCCAAGTTTTCAGAGCCTGGATGAGGCTCCGCAGCAGGAGGGCAGTCAGCTACCTCCTGTCCCCATCCCATCTCACGGCCACTTCATCCCCACCATCCCATGGCACCGGTGCGTGCTGCTTGCTTTTACTCAAAAGCCTAGCTTGCCTGAGAACGGTTACCAACATACCCTATCGCAGCTCCATACTAACCTGCGTCACTCCCATAAAACCCACTGGCGCAGGGGTAAAGTTAGTATTAATTAGTAAGCATCTACTCTAGCCACAGCACCCAAACATCCTTCTGCACACTGGTGTTCCCTACCTCAGAGTTATTCACCTGCTGGGATGGGAGCGGGACGGGAAAGGAGCCTGTCTCCAAGGGCAGCATCCCCTGGGATGCCATGCTGGGGCTGCCCAGCCCAACCACGATCGCGGCACTTCCATCCGCTGCAAGGGTGACCGCGAGATGGATGTGGACCGAGGAAACCACCAGCTGGAGTTTTAATGAGCACAATTCACTTTCTACCCTTAAATGCAAATCGAGCCCATTCTAACCTTCTTCCCTGGTGATCAAGCTAAAGTAAGTTCAGAGCAGCAAATAGACATGGATTTCTATTGCTGAACACACACGCAGATGAAAAAACAAACATACGTACATGAAAGCCCTTCGAAGATTCATCTTTTGCATTTGAAACGTGGACATGAGCCAGCATATCTTTTTCCTGCTCCTCGAAGTAACGGATGAAGCAAATCATCAGGGTTTTTGCTGGGGAGATGCTTGGGACTGCCCAGAAGCCTGCTGTGATGCTCCCCAGTAAACACAGCTTACGGAGCACATGGAAATAAGCATTATATCTTTGCTTTTTCAAGATGGATTTGGAAATGGTATCTTCTGAGGTCTCTCTGTCCAGTCTTTGGGAAGCTGCAAACCCCATTTAAATTAAAGGTTGTCACAGCAGTACTTGATGGCAGAGAATACTGCAGTCTTTGCCATCAGTTGTAAGCAATAGGGTGCCAGGGATGACTGTGGCAGCAATGACTGAATTAGTTAAAACTCACTCAAACCAAAGCCCATGTCCTACCACTAATACCAAGGTGGATGCCTCATCACTCGGCTTGTGTTTGTACAGAAGCCACTTTCCTCACACGCAGCTTGCTCACACTCTCTCCATTTCAGCTTTTATCTTTATGGACCAAGATGTTTCTTCAAATGACAGCTCCCATCCTACTTTGGTTTTGATTCATCTGCTGAGCAAAACATAATCCAAAACAATTGGGTTTCAGCATGACTGTACAACTCCTACAGAACATTATCTTGCCACGTTTCCATGGGGGTCAAGAGGGAAACACCAGTATGTTAGCCATTGGGTTTATAACTCTGCTTTGTTGTCTGAAATCACTGAAAATATGAGATGAAATTTGAAAGACACAGATTTTTAAGTTGGCGTCGTGGTTTAAACCCCGCTGACAACTAAGCACCACACAGCCGCTTGCTCACTTTCCCCCACCCAGTGGGATGGGGGAGAGAACCAGATAAAAAAGTAAAACTCATGGGTTGAGATAAGAACAGTTTAATAGGACAGAAAAGGAAGAAAATAATGATAATAATAATAATAAAGTGCCAATAATAACAATAAAAGAATTGGAATATACGAACCAAGTGATGCACAATGCAACTGCTCACCACTTGCCGAACGGTGCCCGGTTAGTTCCTGAGCAGCGATCTGCCCCCCCCAGCCAACTCACTCTACTTTATATACTGGGCATGGTGTCCCATGGTATGGAATACCCCTTAGGCCAGTTTGGGTCACCTGTCCTGGCTGTGTCCCCTCCCAACTCCTTGTGCCCCTCCAGCCTTCTTGCTGGCTGGGCTTGAGAAGCTGAAAACTTCTTGACTTGGTATAAACACTGCTTGGCAACAACTGAAAACATCAGTTTGTTATCAATGGTATTCTCATACTGAACCCAAACCATAGCACTATACCAGCTACTAGAAAGAAAATTAACTCTACCCCAGCCAAAACCAGGACAGTTGGCTGTTTATAAATGCGTTTAAATACAATTGGTCATTTAAACTATATTTTTCTTTCCTTACCACATGAGTCAATAGAGATGTGAGGAGAGAACAGGGTGCCTTCCTGCCAAACTTCCTCAGTATCTATGCTTTTTCCTATATATTAATTCTTAGTGTGCATTTTAGGAAGCCATCTCTGTTTTAGAAAGCAGTGCATGTCCAATTTCCTTTCATAAAGCCGTATCCCTGCAGCCACTGGGCAGGATCCCACCGTGACGCGCAGCTATCTCCATATGCTAAATCCTTTCTGTCCTAATGGCTTTCACACTATCCCTTCTATAGGCAAATTGCAAAGAAGATATATTGGGCTTAATAATCTATCTTTCCTTAAAATGTACATTATGAAGCATGCCTAGAGCTTGCAACTTAATTGAAAAAAGAAAGGAACAGCAAAAAACCAAAAACCATACCTCAGGTTTTTTAAGTAAATTGTAGAGTATAAGAGAAAGCCTCATATATACAATACTTAAACTTTTTGTACGTAGATCACTATAAAGTATTGCATTAATCCCCTCATGTGAGGTGTATATCCTATTAACTAAGACCAGGAGAATGTTTAATTAAAACTCTAACTTCAGCAAGTAGGAAACCATTTTTCTCATAAGATAATTAACAGGTACTAAAACTGCAGGGGAGTGGGGTGGGGGGGAAGAATAAATTTTAAGCCATACCTACAAGGAAAACAGTCTGAATTCACCTTCTTTATGACATTTATTCTTACTGCTGCTATGAGGTAGGTCAGTGTAATTAGGTCTGTTAGTGAGAAATTCTTGGAGCCATTTATTTTCGCCGAAGTTTTGAGAAGAGCCAACAGCTCTAGTCATGTGGCTGTTAAAGACACACCACAGGTAGTTCTGCTAAGACCAGAGTTCGTTTTCTCAATTACATCTTCCACAGTGTCATTTTGTCCTTTCCTCAGACTGCTGCAACTCAAAATTAACGGATTCCTTTTGTCTGAACGTGGAGGATATTGTCTTTGTTTTTTCCTCCCTGATTTCCAGCACCCATAGGACAAAGAAAGAAAAAAGAAAAAAGCCTGATTGCATTAGGCTTTTGGAAACTCTTGTTTTCCCTGCTAGCAAAACTCCCAGCAGGAAGACGTTACCATGACATGATTTTTTTGTTGCCAGTAGCTAATTCAAGTCCTTGGGACCAATTTTTCAGGGCACCAGTGACCCGATTTGCATGCTGGTCTTTGTCGTAGCTCTGGGAACTCAGAGCTTGCGGGTTCAGACCATCCCCTGTTGCACAGCAGCTGTGGATGCTACAGGTGAATGTGTGTGGAGCACAATGCAAGGACTAAGGGATATAAAAAAAGGTGTTAAGTTTTCAGAGGAATGGGTACAGAGGAAGACTTTCTGCTGGTCTCCCCAGCCAGCCAAGAAGATTTTGGGTCCAGTTCTCCATGAACTACTGGGGCCAGCTTTAGAAAGGCAAAAGCTTTGTGTGGAGCTCTTTGGCTAGTCCTCCTGCTTCATGGCCTTCCTTCAACTTGCTCAGTCACCTGCTTGGGAAGCAGGGGAAAAAAAAAAAACAAAAAAAACCAACTTCAAGAGCACCAGCTATCATTGCCTTTCTGAAAGAGCTGCACTGAAGAGCTCTTGGAAGGGAGGAGAGTTACAAGCGGCATCTGCTCAGTCCTACGTGACCCTACATCATGCGTCCCTTGGGCTGCTTGTCAGCAACACCTCCAGTTTGGGGGAACCCACAGGTCCCAGGCAGTGGGGAGCCACGGCCAGTGCCAGGACAGTGGCTGCCAGCGGAGAGCAGGATGAACTTCAAGCTGTCTGCCCGAGTGGTGCGTACAACCAGCGTCAAAGGGAAGACTAATGTATCCGTAAGACTGTCTTGGCTATACGTTAAAGGAGCGCAGGTGGTGTCTTTACTGTACCACAGCTCTCCCTTTCTCATTGAGCGAAGGAGACAGTTGATGTCTCCTGCGGGAGCCATCACCGCTGCTCCCTTCCACCCACCTCCAGTCTCCCAGGCAAGCTCTGGGCAGCCTGGAGAAGAACAGCGTGCTGGCAGAACAAGAGCCTCTGAGACTCGTAGTACTTCTAGCTTGCAGCTAATGAGTACATGAAAAAGCATTCAAGTCATGAAAAGGCCATTTAGGCTGGTAATAACCTACATCCCTGTTGAGCAGGACCTGGCTACGGATGCTCAGACAAGATCCATGCTGCAAAGGAAAATTCTTTATGGAGTTTCTAGGTTATTAACATAACAAAACCCCTAAGTTATCTAAGCAGCATATAGCCATGCAATTTTTCCACTACTGATGCATGTCCTATCATTAAATCCTCTTACATAATTTTGGGAACACAGCTCTTTTTTTTTTTTTTATTTTTCTTCCCCCCAGTGATTAAAACAGAGCAACTTTAAAAAACCCTGCTTCACAATAACCAGTTAACAACAAAAATAACGTTTAGATACATAGCTACTTCATACATGCATAGACTTCGTACAGGCAAAATATGCTCAGCTGGAGCCTGGAGGAGTACTGAATATTTAAAGGCAATAAAATTCTGATCCTGAAACTAATTTATTCTACAACCTATCTTGTATTTATCGGGATACTTAATCAGAAAGAAACAACCAATTTTAGATGATGTAAGTCTAATCAACAAGATTATAATCTAGTATAATAAAATTATCACATTCTAAGACACAAAAGAAATACCTACTGTAAATGCATATTCCCTTCTGTCCTAACGTTACAATAATCTATTCTTAGGTTTAGTCAGACAGATATATTTAGTTTGCTGGTGAACTCAGGTGATCAGTGAGCTCAACTGAACTGTAAAAAGTAGAGTCAGCAGATGCATTAATTTACATTTTTAAGGTAACATCACTCAGCATCACTGACAAAGCAAACCTACAGTTTTATTCATGACTCTTGGATAACTATTAATTGCAAGCTATAGTACTGTGCTTGGGTATGGACGGGGCTGTCGGTGCTTACTGCAGCGTGTTCTTGTGTAGCTGCTGTAACAAACACGAGCGGGATGGGAATGATGGTGGGTCCAGCTGAAACACCCTAAGGGAAAGCTTTGGGGCTAAGGGAAAGCTTTGAGGCAAAAAAAAAAACCCCAAACCAAACCTCTCTTCAGTGGAGGCCCTGCTAAAACTAGTGGTGTAAGGTGTAACTGCAAAAAGACTGCTTCAATAAGCAAAGCCAGCCAGATTTTCTGGAATATTTCTGGCAAAGCCAGGGGAAATGTGACTGTACAAATTACTGTAGCATTTTACCTGTGTTATCCAGGCAGAGTGGTTTTGTGTGTCTTTTGGTTTAGAAGAAATACTAAACAGGCTATGAAGACTTCAGTCCTTTCAGCTCACATAATTCACTGCTTTTTGAGGTGATCCACTGCTTTTGGAGGCACCATTGAACCGGCCATCCTTCTCCATTTCTTGTTCCCAGTCCTATGACAGTATTTTGTCCTCTCCATGTGCTATTCCCCGCAATACACCCGAGAGCAAACTAATTGCCTCTGGTTTGCTTTCCCTGTTACTTTGGAATAATTATCTGAGCTAAATTTTAAGATGCAAGTGAGAAAATGCCAGCATCAGAGAAGCTGCAGGCAAAGCTAATTGCTTGATCTGCTTATGTAGCTCTAATTTAAAACAGGAGTTGAATTTCTGGAAGCACTGCTTATTTCCTCAGAGGCATATCCATCAGCGGGGTGTGAGTAATTGCAACATGTAGAGACATTTTTACCCTTCTCCGTAGGTATAATTCTGTTAATGCAGGTGAGCAGGTGTTTCTGGGCATGCAGGAGAGACTGCAGCCATCCCCATCTGAATGGCAAATAAGTAAACTTATAGCATACCCTTCCCCTGCTGCAAAAATGCTTTCTTGGGACTTCATTTTTCAGAGAGATTAAAAACTCTGTTGAAACTGTTGTGTGACATCCCAGGGCCCCTTGAACCTGGGGGTTATTGCTCCACCACCTTGCTGCTCCCCATAGCAGCTCATCACGTACTACAGCCACAACTATGTTTTAAAAGGAAGAGGATAATAGTTAAAAATGCGCTTTTCAAGTAGATTCCTTAATTGCTATGGGTTCTGCAAACACCTAATCCCTCAGCCTGGGGTTTCTCACCCCAGGGAGCTACATCTCCTCCCAGCCAGGGCCCCGAATCCTCAGAGGCTTGGATCGATCCTGGCACCATCCAGGAGCGAGATGCAGGGAGCTGGCTACATCCCATGGCACACGGCTGGCCTCAGTGCATCCCAGGGTATGAATTATAGCCTATATTCCTTGGTGGACAAGCAATAATTATAATCTTATGACGCTTCTGATTTTTAGCTACATTTCTACCCCCCCCCCCCTTTTAAACCACTTGGATCACAAATATAAAGCCTCAAAAGCTATTCGCATGTTGGGTTTTTACTGAAATCCCACTGCAAGGACCCTATGAATGTATGTAAATATCCATGCAGGACAATTAAAATTAAAAGGTTGCATTTTCACAGTTTAATCAAACTGTAAAATTCATCAGTGGTATGGCTTATTCTACATTTCTGCTTACAGAGAAGTGAATGCAATTAAAACACTGCCCAAATTCATAATTGTTGAGCTAGTGTAATAAGCATGTACAAAAAGGGACCCTTGAGACGCACAGTTGAGCCCCAAATTGTTTGTTTTTTTTTTTTTTATTCGAGACGAGCCCTAGCATTGTAGGAGCACCGGGAACAGCAGCAGAGCTATCACAGGCAGGCTAATTACTTCAGCAAGACCTGCTCTATTTAAAAATAAATTAAAAAAAAAAACCAACACAAAACCAACCAGGTGCTATGATCAGATCTTGTGGCAATGTTTATCCTTTCCCTGGCAGTCCCTCACCAAGAGCTTTGCAGAGGACTGATGCCTGTGTTACGTGGCCCCATGAAAGGTACGGGGACAGGGCTTTACCCTAATAAAATCTCAGTGCAACTCAGGTATAAGAAAAAATTGCTGTGATCATTATTTTTCCTGTAGAGGTATTAGTAATAAAGAACAACAAAAATAAGCTAAGCGAACCCTTAATAGGATTGAACAGCTATAGAGAGATTTCAGCTCTGGCTTGAGTTACCAGTTCTGGGCAGCACAGGTACTTGCTAGCATTCAATGCAACACTTGCTCATGCCTACTTCTCCTAAACCTTGAAGCTTTATCCCCTATGAGATAGCCAACGTCCCCACATTCTGGGGAAGGTGGAGAGGAGGGGGGGAAAAAAAAAAAAAAAAAAAAAAAAGGTAAATGAGCTAATATTGAGGACAGACAGAATTAAAGAACTGGAATGCTACAACCATCAAAAGATACAAAATATGTTATCTAGACCTGATACCATAATACACATGTACAAGTTACTGATAAGATCTTCCAGAGACTCCAGGAAAAGCCCTAAACCAAAATGACTATGTAGAAAGAGCAGTTGTAGCTCAATGTGACTAAGACTTCTTTTATTCAATTTCTGCCTTTCTATATCTATTTATTGCAGGGAAACGTAATACCTGAATCACATTTCTCTGTAAGTACACTTCACAATAAGAGCACAGAGCAGGAAAGGCGAATTTTTCCAGTGTCTTCTGCCAAGTGTGTTTTGGATAGCACTTTCCCCATTCCTGGTGATGCCAGCCGAGCTCGCAGTGCCAGGTTAGATGCCAGTGGCTCACCACCACTCTCTGGCAGACAGACAGACACAGACGTGGCAGTGAAGCATTTCGTGAAGTTTATAGCTACATACTCCCTGCTGCCCACATTACATGTGACATTTCTTTGAGATAACCACTTCTTGGGTAGTTTTAACAATGATTTAACCGAGGTGCTTTTTCCTACTTCCTCTTCTGCCCCTGCCTTCCCATTCCCAGTGAATATTTTAGGCATGATGCATTTGGGTGCTTTCCTCCAGATTCAAGGGGTGAGCCACAGGTTCAGCCTAAGCAGGGTTATCCCTGCCAAGGATCACCCCCAAACAGGTCAGACCTCACTGCCTGCCGCCCTCCTGCCTTTTCCAACTGGCTTGGGTCTGGCATTTGCTGAATGCTACTTCATCCTGACCCCAGGATGAAGAGCAGGAGCAACATAATTGTCTGCCCAAGCAGGATGCCATGGGACCTCCTCACCCTGCAGAGGTGGTCAGAAGTTACTAATGACAATGTCCAATGGAGAATTTATCCTGTCTGACCTCCACTTACTTGCTCCAGGACATTTTGCATGGTAAGCCCTTTGCATTTATGGCTACTAACTCTCCCAGCATCAGTAAAGCCTGTTTGGAGAGGGAGAGCTTGTCCAGTGCTGCACAGAGGCTCTGGTTTGATTCTAAAGAGTAATTTAGACCTAGGAGCCCAGGTTGGTGCCCCTTGAAAGTCAAATGAAATTCAATACATTGGAGGAAAAAGCAGCGTGGTACATTTAAAAGAAAAAAGACCCCACGCTGCTACAGACCCGTTCAGCTTCCCTAGACAGCCTAACACAATCTGGTTCCTCTCTAAGGTCCCTAACCCAATCAACTCAACATTAGCAACAGACTTCAGTGGAACAGATACTGCAAATAAATACTGAGCAGTTACAAAATGTCAGAAGGCCACAGCTAGCTCTCAGGGTTTGATCGCTTCGCAGCAATGTCACCAAGCTCTCCTTCTGCTTTCAGGAGGACCTGTTTTCACGGTGTGCCATTTCCTGCCTTGCAGGGATGCCAGAGGCTTACACTGAATCTGAGTTAATATTATGACTAGAGATACGTACTACTTGCTTTTCAATAATAATTAAAAAAAAAACCCCAACCCCAAACAAACAACCAATCCTTTACCAAATACTTTTATATCAGGGGAAGAAAAAAAAAAAAAAAAGCTGAATCAGATAATTATGACAACACCACCTCACGGGAGAGGATTTTGGTCTTGGTTTTATAGGGATACAAAGTACAAGTGGTCCTTATCAGACACACAAAGCACGCAGCCAACCGGAGGTTTCCCACTTGCCCAGGCCACGTACAGACAGCTCTTCATGACCCCAAACCCCAGGTTCAGCATCATCCCTGCTCCCCTGTAAAGCAGCTTTCAAATGAGATGGGAGAGCAACTGCCTGCGCACCAGGGAGCTCCTGGACTATGCGTATCACTCCTCCCCAAAAAAGTCCAAAACTTTGTGCTGGAGAAGCTGTCCTATGTTTCCTGAAGGATCTTGCACTAGCATCCAAAAAAATCACTTTGCTCTATGACTGAGGGCCAGTTCTGATCTCAAAGTGCTTCTGCCTAAGGACAGATGCAATCCAGCAGAAGCAATACTTTGCTTTGATAATTTTTTTTTTTTTTTTTTTTGAAGCAACAATAACAATTTTGCATTTAGGTTATTGTCTGCATTTCAGGTCAGTGAGTTGACGTGCTGAGCAAGTTGGCGGAGAGCAGGGCTGGAAAGTGCACAGCCTTGGTGCCAGCAGAACCAAAGAAACCCACAGCATTAAGAGCTCCAAATTGAACACACAAGTTCTTAACTGGGGTGACACTATTTTTACTTTTTTTTTTTTTTTTTAAACCCCAAAATTCTGTTGGTGGCTTTTATTTTCCATCACATACACATTGCTAATACCTGGTCACAGTAGCAAGCCTATACCGTGGACACCTTGAACATGCACTAGTCCCATACCTGGACACAGAGTAAACAGATGGGCTTGGATAAATGAAAATCAATGAGCTAACAAAGGCTTCTCTCGTTCGATTGATCAAAGTCCCCAGACAACAGGCACAGCAGCATGCAAAATGGTGTTAACGTAGCACAAGTATAAATTGCACTCACAGGAAATACAGTAACGAAAACTAATAGCAGCACAAATGCAGTCCAGAACATCATTGATCGCAAAACATTAGATGACAGCATCAGATAATTTAATGAACAGTAAAGATCTTCTAAGAGCAGCAGCAGCCTGGTTAGCATTGCTTATTTTATCTCTGTACCATTTGAAGCTGCACGATGCTGTACATCTTGTTCAGCACATACATAACTACCATTGTTTAAACACTGATCTACGAACTATATTTGGGCTTATAAATTCTTATAGTATTTTACTAGTAAAATTTTTACATTATTTTCCCTACTAGCTATATCGCTGGGACTTCTTTACTACACAGCAGACGTTTCCTGCAGTATCGTGCAGTCACATCTACATATGTTGTCACTGAAAAGTCTCTTAAATAACATCTGTTGTGGTCTAAAACTGATGATCCATAGGTAAGAGCACATATGCTTATTTCCACTTTTAAAGGCCTGGTGCACTCCGGATGTTGGCTCTCTGAAGGAGGGGGCCAGGATGGGGTACAAGGGGTAGTTTGCACAGCATGTGTTGGTTCTTCAGGTTTGGACACTGGTGATTAGGTTTCACTGAATTAACCTCCACGTTCCTGCCCACCATTGCCATGTGTGGGTAAATAACTATTCGAGGTTTCTTTCCTATATATAAAATATTAGGCATCTACTGTAACACAGAAATAAGATTTCCCCCCAGAGTATCTTCTTTTTTTAGGGACTGTATCTTTCTCCAGCTGAAACCAATGGTTCATTTTTCTTTGACTTCAGTAAGAGCAACACCCAGCCTAGATATGCCTGTGAATTAGTATTGTAAGGAACATCCACACCATCACACAGCGATACATCAAAGACACCGGATTTCAAAATAACATTGACCTGCTCCAGAGATTTACAATCTTTGTTAAAATACATCTTCAGGGTATACACAGTAAAAGGACTAACAACTTAGTGCATTAGAAAATGTATAGGAGCATGTCAGAGCCAATGATAAGGTCTTCAAAAGTTACCTGAAGTTTTCATTTGCATCCCTGAGAGAACTGGCTGGTACAGAGGAACATGAGCTTGAAACCGTGATAAACTCAGGCCGAAAAAACCTGTGGATGAGCTCCTGGCAGTTCTCCTCAAGGCCAAATATTGACAACAGGCTAAAGAAAAATTCCTGCAGTTAGTTTTTATGAAGTCTGTTAGCAGTTGCAGAGGAACCTGCCGAAGAGCTGCACACAGATTGACCCCTTTGCCCACCAAGGTGCTTAGCCCCCACGGGCCGTGGGGCAGAGTCCCATGGACCTCTACGAAAGACGCAGGGACGGGGTTCAGCCTGGTGGGACACAGTGCTAGGTCCAATGGAAAAGTCTGACTGCGGATCTCCATCTTTAGCCCCCAAACGCCACATCTGCCTTTCTCTGCCCCATCTTTTCCCATGCATCGCCACCCGTCTCCATCCACCGCATTACAGCATTTGCCTCTTTTAAATCCCCAGCACTCTGTCACACCAGTTTGGAACACAACCCGCTGTTTTACAAAGGGCAGCCTATTTCCCAGTGAAAAGTTGCAGTTGTCTGTGGCAGTGAATATGCAAGCACCATTTTCTCTACAGCTGCACTTCGGGGAATGAAGAGTTAATGTTCTCATTTGCATGTCAGGCCCAAACACGACTATGGGTCCTTGTCTCACTTCTAAAATACAACAATTTATATTTCAAAGTATTGCTGACATGCACCCTTCTCTTCCTAGAAGATCCCTTTTCAGGGGGTCTGAGGGGTTGTACAGATTTGGTTCCCTAGCTCCTGTGCCTCTTAAAATGGCAATAATTATTTGTAGGCAAAGCCTCATCTCTTTCCAAAAAAACTGGAAACAGCAAAGAGATACACACTGTGCTGTTCCCCCACACTAAGGAGCCAAGAATGGTAAAAAGGGCAAAAGTGAACACGCGTTTCATTACCATTTTTTGATTAGCAGTTCCTGAGCCATAACCTCTAATGGCAGTAATTAACTCACTGAGCTCTAATAAAGGCTTTATAAAGCCCCTGATGCACGCCGGAGACTCAACACACAGGGCAGCACCATCACTACGCAGCTGCGAGTTTTAAGATGTTGTAAAGAATGTCAAGGAACAATAACTATGATTGAAGAGCTTGTTTGCAGGAACCGTTCAAATGCTCTCGTCATACTGTGAGCAACAACAAAAAAGGAGAAAACAGGCTTAATTGTCTTCATTATGCCTATCAGAAAGACAAGCTACTTGGGAAAGCAACATGCAGGCTCACATTGCCCAGGACTTCACTAAAATACTGAAGCTTGGTCTGCTTTAGTTTCCAGTTGTCACTGTGAGAAAAGGCATTTTCAGAGTATAGACAAACAGGGAATTTGGTACAACAGTTGCTTTTTGCCTTTTGGATGCACAAACATAATCCCCGTGTTATCAATTCCCATTGCCCCAGTATAATCTCTTCCCTAAGGACTTAATGTTTTAGGTTAAAGACAGGTTTGCTGCTTGTCACTACTTCTTTTTTCTTTTACTCCTAAGTTGCATGAAGTCAGGACTTGTGCTCTTGCACTTGAAGTTTTAAAGCCTTTTAGAGAGATCCTCTAAAAAAGAACAATACAGATATGGTATACTGCACCAGAGAGGACATAGAGCTTTCGCAGAAAGCAAGCTCCCAAATTGTTACTAGGAGAGTATTTGCTTAACATCAGAGAGTTGTACACATGAAACCAGAAACATTCATTAGAGTTACCATTTTTTTCCTGTACCCCCAGCGCATCAGATCCCCAAAGAGCACATGTGTGCTCACACTGGGGCTGGAAGGCAATCGTACAGTTCAGCTCCGCTGCATTGGAGTTACAAGTACAGATTTCAAAGGCGCTTTCACATTTCATCTCTCGCAAGATTTGCGGCCTATGAAGTCACAAACTGTTTCAGCTAAGTGCTTTAGGCAAGGCTGGACAGGCAGGATCCTGCCTGCACACCACCGCACGGCAAAGCTGCAGCCCCGAGCAGGGGGGTCCCACGGGCGCCCTGGCTGACGGTTGCGGCTCACCTCTCCTGCCAGCAGCTTGATGGGGAAAGTGAGTCCCCCAGCCACCGTTGGGGAAGGGTGCAAGCAAGGGGGTACTCCTTTCCAAAGACTTTTCTGGAGCTTCTTCACAAGGGGAGCTCCACAGGGGCTACAGATAGTCACGTCCTCCTCCCCAACAACCCCCTTCCTTCCCCAGCATCCCATCTCTGAGCAAGGACAAGGTTTGGGAAGGACAGCGCACAAACCGGTGTATCTACTGCTAGCAGCACCTGCTAGAGCAGCCAGTATTTATTTTCCCAGGTTAGGTCCCATTCCCAGAGGCTGGGGGATTTCCTCAGCTGCTGCACCGCCAGCACCTTCCACTCTCCACTACAGAGGTGCAGACCTTCCTTCCTTTGCCTCGGTTCCTCCTCATCAGGCACAGAAAACACAGCTCTGAACAGAAGGTTAATCCACACACAGGAACATAAAGCCATACCTGCAATTCCCAGAGACACACTCTTATTCCACAGGGTGAAGCCAGTGACCTTCCCCAGCCAGCCCAGCCTTTGGAGGTAGGCTCTCCCCCCGAGCTGCAGAATCACAGCCCCTCACAAGCAGCACTTCTCATCAAGCCTGCAGGCTCCTGCTACAGCACTTTGACCATCACAGCCCCAATCAACACCTCCATCACCGACACCACTAACCAGGTGGAGAAGTCTCTGCTCCAGCTGAGGAGCAGCTCATTAAACCCCCACCGCTATCCTGACAGAAAACAATTGCCTTTAAATGCTTTATAAAATCCAACAGGCTTCCCTATTAAAGCTGGTGCTCTGCTAAATCATTTCACCACTTAATAGCTCAAGGTTCAATCTCCACTTGACTTCTCTATTTACTATTTTCATGCTTTCTATTACTGAAGGCAGTGGTCTTAATTAAATGCAATTACACGTCTCCTGATTAAAAGCTACACATATCGTGTAAGAGACCAGCTCTTGAGTAGCACAAAGCAGCCCGGGGGGGGGATTGCAGCTGGGGGGCGGCACCCCCTCTCCCTCTGTGCCTTGCACACCCCGTTACACCCTCACCGTAACCAGGACATGTGCATCTGATGATCTGAACAGTCTTTCTTCAACATTTCTGAAAGATCTGATATTTGCTCCTCGGCTGTATAAATAGGCAAAACAGAGCTTCTCCCTCACCAGCCCTGCACCCCAAGAATCCAGCCAGCATCTCCATCCACTGCCTTTACCCCCCGAGGGTAACACTCCATCCAAGCAGCTAGAAATATTTGCTGCAAACCTTAAATGAGTTAATCATTTTCAGGAAAAAAAAAAAATCCCATTAAATATGTACTCAAAAGGAAGTTTTCTGAAGGCATTGCAACCCGTAAAGTAAAAAACTTGGCAAAACTCAGCTGTCAGCTCCCAGGCAGGGTCTCCAGGTCCTGCAGCTCTGTGATGCATCAGCTTGGAAACTGAGCAGCTGCTTAATTTAATTTGAAATGGGAGAGTTTTGAGGAGTAAAGAAGGGAGCAGTTTCAAAGTGGCTGTATACTGTTTTGACATGCAGTCCTTCCCTGGGGAAGGCTGGCAGGAACGCACATATTGCCCCTCTGAGGCTGCTAAAAAGATCAACAGGAAAGCAGCAGCTCTAAAAAAAAGTGGTATTTCTAGTCTTGAAGGGACTCTGATGGGAAAGGAAACCTCTGAGAAATACCTGTGAAAAGTTAAGCCTACCAGCCATCACACTGAAGTGAAAATATGGTATTGATTTGCTTTTTTAATGATTAATACCATAGGAATGGAGCAGTCTAATTTTCATTAATGCAAATTACAGTAAAGCAGTCTATAACTTTTTAATTGACCCACCATCTCAGTCAAACATAAAATGGCAGAGTAAATACCGACAGACCAACGTGCAGTTGCGTGGATGTGGCAGAGAGGAGTAGCACTGCGGGGTGAACGCGTCAGCTCTTCATCCACCTCCTCCTTCCTCCTCTTCCTCCCAGCCCGGGAGATGCTCACGAGCAGGTCCTACCTGCCACCAGCTCAGCGCTGCCTCCCCACCCGCGTGCGCCTGGAAGCTCAATATAATAAATATTTTATATTAATCAGGAGCCTTTTTTTATTCCAGGCATGGTACACTACTCATTAACGGTGTGCGTACGGGCAGAGTGTGTTAATTTATAGCTTGTTCCCTTAAGGAGAGTTAATATTGTACTTGAAGTGCCTCCCACTCTTGTTTAGGTCAGGGGGAACATCTCAAGTGAATGGTATTGATACAGCATGCCCAGGTATTGATACACTCGAGCATCAGCATGAGCTGACTGCATGAAGAATTCCCTGGAAAAATTCTCGACTGCCATTTTTATGGTCAACCATTAAAAGTGTTGACTGAAAACATTGTCATGGGCCATGGTAATTTAATAATATGTGGTAAACATAGAAGTTGTGGCTTGAAAATGTTTTTACATTTTCATTTTTTAAAAATTAAGCTCTCTTAAGAGCTTAAGCGGAAGTCTTGAAAATAAATAACACTATTTGCTCAAACTATGGAACACTTCGTTCACAGAGTTTGAGCTACTTCAGAAATATTCAACTCACATGACTGGGGCTTTGGAGGTGTTTGGTAACACTGTCCAATTTCCCCGTCCTCTCTGCAGAAACTCAGCCAAGCACTGTTCGACCAGAGGAACCAAGAGGAAATTAAATTTCAGTCCCTTTTGTGTCTTCCCTGTCAGAACAGAGGTACATTTGGAGATCTGATGGTACTGTTACTTTTTGCTATTGCAACAGCCACTGCAAACTTGTTTATGGCAAGGATAAGGAAGATTCACTGTCTTTACAATTTGTGACGCTTATGCTTGTGTGCTCTAGTCAAAGTATCTCTCACTGTACTTGAGCAACTAAAAAGAAGTAATGTGAAGATGGCCCAATGCCATTTAAAATTTCCCAGGAAGGCTACAGTCCATCAAAAATCTTCTCTCAGCACCACTTTCCACACATCAAGTTATTTTTCCTAGTGAAGAACTGTAGCCATAGCCCTCACCCAGGTGTTTTAGTGCAGCTGCATACGGGCAGCACATCTGTGCTAATAAATACTCCTTTGACAGATACTAGAAATCATTTGCGTGGCAGAATAGATGAAATATTAAGAAGAGGAAAAGGAAAGCAATTCACTGATACCATATAAAATAAAATTAAATGAACCCCCTTTAGTTCCTTGCACTAAAGCATCGAATAAGATGTTCAGGTTCACTGCTAGATCACATTATGTGGCCCAGAAATGCCAGGTAACATCTCCAAAATAATGATGGACCTGATCAGCAACTTTCTTTACTTCTCATCTTTTTGGCATCCACAGGATTATTTGTTTTCCCCTTTGTTTTTCTTAATGCTGCCAAACCCAAGCCTTAGTTGCCTCACTGAAAATAACTGTCCTCCGCAGGGAAGCTCCTAGTGCTCCATCAGACTTCACTATCAGAGTTATGCAAGCCACTGGGGCACACGCAAAATGTGAGGGGATCTGGCCAAACACCACGTAATATCTATTTTTTAGTCCTGGCAGGTCAGAGCACACCATCTCCAGTGGGCAGCATCCTCCCAGCTGCCTGCAGCAGGCAGGACTGGCACACAAACTGGCAATTTAATGGTCAGTTGACAGCGGAGATTTTCTGAGTATGGTACCCTGCCATTAAAATAGGGAGAAGTAAGCTGGAGAGTGTGATGCTCTGGTGTCACCTTATTATTTGAGCTTTCAGTAGAGGAAACCAGTTTCAGGTTTGTGCTGAATGGCTTCAGTAAAATGATTGCTATCATTTAAGTGATAAATAAAACTGGATAGCAGTGTATCTGAGGACATCCCTGAGTGCCACAGCCTTACCTGGGAAACTTATGTGAAAAGAAACTCAACAAACAATACCATATCTGATCAGAAAGATAAGTGGTCTTCATGGTAATGACTTTTTTATCACCGGAGTGGCAGGGGAAGAACAATTTACTTTACTGGTTTCCATTTCTCCATCTACTGTCAGACAAAATAGTGGGTGGACATAGAACCTTTTCAAAATACTTTAAATATATTTGAGTCCAACACTCTCTATTTTATTCATGGTAAGCATGATTTGCAGCTCTCTCAGTGTCAATTTTTTCTATTAATTGTTAATGAAACAGCCAGATCTCCTGGGGGCAGTGGGAGGTGTTATTTTCTAATTTTTCAAATCAAGAATATTGTAATAATCCCTCATTAATTCAATCATCTTTCTGTCAGATAACTGCTGTATAATTTAAGGGGTAAGGTTTTAAATAAAGATCCTGGCAAAACCATCAGGTTGATTTAATACATATCCTCCATCTAAGTGAAACTCATAACCCTTGAAAACAAATTAGTCTGAAAATTAAAGGTAGATGGCAATGGAAATGTCATAACTCTTCATATATATCTTCTTTTCTCTCTCTTTTTTTTTCTTTTTCTTTTTCTCTTCTTTGTTTTTATTTTTTACCATTTGGAAAGAAACACTGATCATGCTCCGTGTCTGCTTGTACAGTCCTTTGGGCTCCCTGGAAGCCGTCATTTCTGGCCTTGACAAGGAGAAGCAGCAGAACTCATCCAGTTTCAGTGCTGCTCCCCAGCACTCATTTCTGCTTGAGGAGCAGAAAGAGACGGCTCCAAATTCTGCTCCATCCTTGGCAAAATACTGTATAAACATCATTGACTAAATGCTTGTCTCCTGTTTACTGGCTCTGCCCAGAATTATTTGTGGAATTGTGCAAGCATTATTGGTCCAAATGTTGAAAAAATTGGATAGCACTGAAATGCAGTAAATGCCCTGGTTTTTTTGGGACACATCTTAAGCTATGTCAGCACTTAACACAGTGCTAATATTGGCTAACCTCTCTGAAAACATTATGCAGTTTCTTTAAATGAGTGTGACACTCGGTTCCCTCATTTTCCTGGCTGTCAGGTTATATCACTTAGGGAACACACTTCGGAGCCCCTTATCATGCAAACAGGAGTCATCTGCTTTACCTCTGCTTCACCTGGCCAGTTGGACATGGCCCCCCAGAGCCAAAAAGTCAGAGGCTGCTGTAAGATATCTCCTCCTGCTAGAAGAGGAGATATCTGAGTCAAGGTGAGCAAGGAAGTTTTCACTGTCTTTTTAAAAATGTTGCTACATCGAACCAAAGCATCTCTCTATAAACTGTTATTGGGGAATTTTATCAAGCCCAAGAGGAAATTTCTGCGCAAAACACACCATAGCAAATACTGCAATGATGTCTTTGCATCGTGTACCCTGCGCACGTGTCCCCAGCCCCAGGCTGCTCTGGCTTTCTGATGGATCTCAGTCTCTCACCCTCTTCTTTTCCCACACATGGGAGGTTTTGAATGGTCCCATTTCTGTGCTGGCACAAATCAACAGCAACATTTTCAAAACTAGACAGGTTTTGGTGATGGATTTTTGTTTTCTAGCCATCCCAAATTATTGCTACATGATCAAATTTGCAGCTTCTTATCTGTACCACCTCTGACAAAGACAACCACATCTTATTTTCCAGCTTAACCAGACAACCAATAATTAAAGCTGTCCTGCCTTAATCCTTCTTATTCAAAGGTCAGCATATCTCCTTGCACAACATCTCAAAAGAGCATTCCTTTCTAAAAACAAACAAACAAACAAAAAAACCCCCATTCAGTCCTTTGGGCTGAAGTTGGACAAGGTTAAATCATGGGGAAAGTGTCCACAGTGAAATCTGCCCTATTTGCCATGAGGATGTTTATTGGGAGAATGCAGAGGATGCCACCACGTGTTTTCCAGTGATGGAAATGATCACTTAATGCAATTCTATGCTTTCTTTTCCTGCAATTGCTGCAGGTGGTAAGAAAGAGCTCTTGGCTGTTTGAACCTGGCAGTTCACTCACCAGGATAATCATTTTAACTTGCTCCGTCAAACTGTTATTTGTAATTAGAACTACAAGTCAAGAGCTATAGATACTTAAAAAGAAATATATTTTCCTAATAGCTTCTTAGGTAGAAAGTAATAAAATGCTAATAGGTTGCAGAGAGGAATGCGGGGAAAACGAGTGTTATATTTGATACAGATGGAGACAAGCAGAAGAGAGAAGGACACCCTTGCTGGGACAGCCTTTCACCTTATGCCAGCCAGAACAAACCAGCCATGGTCTTGTTGGTCTTGACTGGTTGGTCAAAATACTCTAAATGAGTTCAGGGAAGTGAGCAGCAGCGGAGGCCATGGAAGAGCCAGCCCTCTCCTCCAGCACCTGATGGAGGACCTCCACCCACGCCCTCCACCTTACCTGGGAAATGCTGCTTTATTTCCACTTCTACAGCCAGCAGCTCTCCAAATAAAGTCTGTTGAATCTGGAGCAGACCTCCTGGGAAGTGCCATAAACCAGCAGCATGCAGGTTCACCTTCACTTGGCTTTAAGACAGGCTGTCTCAAGCACAAAGTGCAGCGAGCTTAACGAAATACTCATCTGAAAGCTAACTCTACCAGGCACGGAGGGGAAATGAGCTTTGAAATGGGACTTACAATTAGATCATTTTCTGGATGCACAGTAATTAGCATTCCCTGAGTCGCTAGGGCCCCAAAGTCTAATGAATTGGGTACTATCTCCCTTGGTGCCACAGAAATATGCATCTATCAGGGCACAGACAGGCTCAGACACTTATTTTTAAAAACACCTGCTGGCTGATACAGCACAAACTCCTTCACGTACACTGAGAGTTTTAAAGGACTTTAAAATTTCTCTGAAAACTGAGGGCTAAAAGAAATTATTAGGGAGAATAGGAGGTGTGTGGGACTGTGTATACATGCCTGTGCACGCAGGTGCATGTGTCCTCTGTGTGTCTTGAAGCTGCCACAATGTTATATATGGCACTGGGTTGGACAAGTTTTAACAATAAAAATAATAAAAAAAATATGTATTTGCCCTTATTTTACTAAATCTTACTTTAATCTCCTCCTTAATGTAGAAGTTTTTCTATGGAGTTTTACATTAGGAATTTCTTTTGAAGGTCTCACCAAGCTTTGTATATTACTTTCACACCAATCGTTGTGAACAATGTAAAGGCAACGCAGTAGGATCATCAAAGTCTGAGGGGCTCCAGCATCCTGGACTGTTATATATGATTTATCCAACTGACTTGAACTGTTCTGGCAGTCTCTTGCCATTATTAAGCAGGTGTGATTATTTTTTTTAATACTGGATTCTGTCAGCAGCTGCTTTAATCTGTTTTCATGTCTTAATAAGTGGTAATTGGAAATATCAACTGTTTTTCTCTCCTGTTCTCTTTTATAGAAATAAGTGTTGCAATGATGGGTTCAAAGAGACTCCATAGCTATTTCCCAGCTGTCATTTAACAAGCAATCTGGAAGATTTTAGGTCCTCTGGAGAACATGGTGAATACGGTCAGTCTCTGGCATCAGCCGTACTCCAGAGCCCTGCAAGTATTACCTCTTGTGATGAGTCTTGCTTCAGACTTTCATAGAGATATTTTTCAGGTATTAATATTTTTTAGGGTCATACAACTTATTGTAAGAGGTTTTTAATATTTCAGCTTATCTTTAAATTTCTCTTAAATCCTTTAGAAATGGAAGCAGGACTGAATACAACAGGCATTAAATGTCCTGCCTTCTCCTATTTCAGCTCTTGTTGTTATCATACATTGACAAAAGCCATTACAGCAAAATGTTGTGTACCCCACCTCTATTTTTCAATGCTCAGAATAGCTACTTGTGTCCTTGTAACTATTGCTGGCTGGTAGAGAGCAATGAAAGGCAGGTAATCAAGAAGTCTGGATCCATACATTGCCTTGAGGGCCTGATCAGGTTGCTGCTAACTCATTTATTCAGTAAATCTGTAATAATAGATAATAGCATCACATGGCAATCATAGAAAATAAATATATGGCCACAAAGGTTAAACTGAAGGCTGCTTCATTTGTATAAAATCATTGTTTTCGTGAAATGAGTAGCCGATTAAACTTTGAAGTAACAAAAATAATTCCTTGAAAAGCCTACATTGCTCTCTTAAGACTGATCTTTATTGGCGGAGGAGAGAGCATGTCCACTCTAATGGAACAATTTAAATGCATAACGGTTAAAATAAAGTCCTTAAAGTATGTCTCCACATTCCTTATGTTGACTAGTAAGACATTGCTTTTTCATAAAATACTGTATAACTGAGAGATATTTAAAGCAGAAAAAAAAAATTACACTGTCTATCTCAGGCTGGTCTATAACAATTTCCACACTTAAAGGCATGATTGATTGCATGAAAGGTAAAGCTAAAATGCACTTCACATAGCTTTGCAGATTTAAGCCTCCTTTCTGGTTTTCCTTATGCATATGTAACATTCCCAGGGAATCTACTGCAGGGTAGAATAAAGCAGCAGGGAACATGACAGAAGAGCAAAAATTAAAAATAAAAAAACCCAACAAAAAATCCCAATCCCCCCAAACCCCTACTAAGGTAAACCAAACCTCAGTATTGTACGTGCTCCCCGCCTTGCTCAGCCCAGGCTGCTGGAAGGAGGGACAGGAGGGTAAGTGCAACTCTTCCCACACAACTTGAGGAGTCCCTGGGGCCCAGGAGGCCGACCCTGCAGCTCAGTGGATGTGTTGGTGTCACTGCTGCCCCCAGCGTGACGTCATCTCACAGGGGCTCCCATGGGACAGAGCTCAGTGACTTGCGCTTTTCCTCCCTAGGGTTATCAGCAAGCTCAGAGTTGATGATTCATGGCAGAATAAATCAATTCTGGGGACTTTTCCTTGGATTTCATTTTAAGAAGGTTAAATAAATAAATCTACATTTAAGCAAATTTATTATCTGGCTAATGCATTGCAGTTTTACTCAGATGGAAAGTTAGAGCGATCAAATCAAAGTCACAGATAGGCTGGAAACAAATCAATGAATTAGAATGATCAGATCTTCATCAGCCATAAAAGAGACCTAAGGATGAGTTTGTGATGACAAAGAATTACCTTCTGTCAGGAGAATTGATGGAGGCTTCACCTTTCTACCAGTGTAGGACCCTGACTTAAATTAGGAAGGTGTCAGGTTGAAAATATCTTCAAAATTTTGCTTCAAATAAAATTACTTCAAATACAAGGCAAGGAAACTTCCGAGGGAAGACTGGAGATGAAAGGATTTGGCCAGTGGAGAAAAGAAGAGTGAGGTTCTTTCCCATCCCTGCAGGCAGGAAAGCCGGTACCTGCCTGCGTGAAGGGGACCAGCTTGCTGCCATCCGTTCCACGAAGGAAGGGACAAGATCTTTCCCCTGTGCTATGTTTTTGGTGCAGTGAGACCCCAGTAAGGACACTGATGTCCCAGTCACCGTGCACAGACACAGAAAAGCTGACAACAACAGGGGGGTTATTTGCACTTGTGACTTTTCTTTAAAAAACACAACTTATGTAGAAATGGGAAGTATCTAGTACAAAAGTACGCAGCATAGAGTTTTGTAGATATTAGACACTTGATTGTATCTATTAGACACTTAATTGTATCAGCAGCCCGCAGGCAGAGCCCACCCCAGGCTGCTGCTCACACTTGTGGTCAAAGGATGGCAAATCCCCTTAAAAACCAGCAAAAATAGTTGGGTTTGGGCGGGGTAGGTGGGAAATGCTCATAGACCATGTGGCACAAGTGGAGTCAGCCTCATCCTCCTTTGCCTCCAGCACACAACAAAATACACAGCAAAGTATAGCTGGATGGTGCCCCACTCCCTTGGGCTATCTTGGGGGAGGGGGTTGGGGCACTCCAGGAACTTGGGTTTGGTTGTAGGGTTTTTTTAACATCGTTCCGCTCAGATTAGTCAAGCTACACAAAGCCTTCTTTCTAAAAAGTTACCCAAAGAATACACATTTCACACATTTTCTATATAGTCAGATGCCTTCAGGCTAAACATTCTTGAATTAATTCTGTTACCTCTTTCCTGGCTGAACAATAATTTTTGCAGCAGTAGGGATGAGTCATCACTAGCTGTAGTTTATCTTCTGGAATATAGCGTGTACTGTACCTAAAACTGTGTGCACTGGAATGAAATCAGCTACTTACTGCAATATCTTTATTATAAAAAAAAAAAAAAAAGCCAAAGACAGGATCTATCTGTCATTCACATGCAACGTGTGGCACAAGCCCTTAATCTGCACCTTTTCTAATAAGAGGTTTGGTCTTACGTTTAACTATCTCTGTGTGCCGTATGTACAAATAAAGAGCAATGGTCTTGGGAGAAGAAACCCATAAGCTGGTGAGAAAAAGGTGGGAATAAAGGAGGAAACCCTGCTCTGGGTATTTACCCTTTTCCTGTGGGTGCCCCTGTGGGCACAGGGAGGCTCCGGGTGGCTTCACACCAAGCCGTGCCCTTGGGGTGACCATCCCCAGGGCCTTCTGGAGGAAAACCCTGGGAACCAGGTGTTCACGAAAAAGCACAGCCTCAGGGATAATATGGCTTTTTGTACATTCTCATGAGTTCTGATTTCCTCATTTCATCTCTAGTTGAAACACCTTAATTTAAGCTTCCCCCATTTTGTTAAATTAGCTTCCACATCCTAATTAACAGCTTCTGCACTTGAGAAATGTAGCGTCCTGTTTTAAGAGTAATGACTGTTTCCTATTCTAGGTTCCTGCCTAATTTGTTCTCTGCCAGAGACTTTAGAGATAGCAGCTTTTAATTACAGAAAAGGTAAGTCATCAATTTGTCTGTACCACCCCGTTAAAGGTTTCCTTCAGAAAAGTTATTGTTGTGACTTATTGCACCAAAGCAGAGATCTGCTGCTCCTCTTAATGGGATAACCAAGGGGCTGTGGCTACATGTAGCACTAGTTTTCTCACTAAACCCGTCTTCAAATTGGATCAAAAATTTATCTTTTCTTCAACAGCAGGTCTGCTAAAAAGTCTCTGTTATAAACGAGCATGTCACTCCCAAAGAAAATAAAGAATATTTCTGGGACCGCATCAGCTTCCCCCAAAATAAAGTGACAGCTTACAAGTCAAACACCATGATGACGGGCAAAAATGCAAAGCTTGAGAGAGCATCCGTGTGAGCTTAATGCTAGGAAAAGGCATGGAGTTCCTATTTTCAGAGACAAATTCCTTGAGAACAACTCCTATATATCTGATAGCTTGAAGGACACCTAAAAGCACAAACAGTGGGGGTGCCCAGGCTCTCCTGAACACCAGCAGCAACTCCTAGGGCTGCCTCATCAGGTTATAGGCAAGGTGGAATTTGGCCACCCTCCCCGTGGGGCTCGTGCTGGTGGGAAGATGCCATGAGGTTCATCCATGGGCTACAAAACCACCTTATTACTGCAGACTTCTGTGTGGTTGGTTTCTCTTATGTGTGGTATACTGTATTTTCTAGGAATAAATTTTTCCGAATCAGATTGTCCAAAAAATATTACCTGAGTGTTGTAATTCTCAAGTTACCTCTGTCAGGTTGATTAAGCAGTTCACGCTTGTAGTCCACAGGGCTCTGTTTTTATTTATTATTTTTTTTCCCCAGTGTCTGTGTTTAGGTAACACTTACTTTAGATATAATAGCACCTTCCAGTACTTGGCCACTCACAGTTAGATTTATCTTTCCATGCTCAGATTTCACTACTATGCTCCTTGCAAATGTGGGGAGTTAGAAAGCCACAGCTGAAACTGCCAGTTTTCTCCTCTAAAATTAAAAAGTAGGCTCTGGCTTTCATCAGCAGCATGACTTGAGGTAAATTAACTTTCACTTTGGCTTTTGATGGATGTATAATGAACTCTGCATTGTTCAGCTGGAAATCTTGGAGCTATTTTTCATTCCAAATGTCTTCTGAGCAGCACGTTTGACAGGTTATTAAGATTTTAGTATCACTGTGGAAACATTTTTCTAGGCTTCTTGGCTAGGATCAAGAGAGCTTCACTGCACCTTCTCCATCTCCACACCAGTCTGCTGATCTCCTAAACTAGCTGGTTTTCAAAATTCAGCTTTTTTAGGTTTCTCCACATAGGAAATATTTAACAAGCAACGATTTCCAATTCTGGTTTCTTTGTGCTAATCACCAAGCTGCACCGAGCAAGGCTTTCACATCATTTAATTTGGCTACTTAAGTGTTGGAAGTTTAGCTACTAGTCACTGGGAAAGGTCAGGTTTCTCTGAAGGATCACCGCATTACGGAGCCAGGGAGATGCTGGCTGGAGAGCATCTCCGGGAGCTCGGTTAGAGATCTGGACCCCACAGCACCCCTCTGCCAGGGCTGCATGGGAGCCGCTGGGCAGGAGCGAGGGCAAGGGGTGGGACGGCAGACGGATGCTGGATGCTCCTGACTGCAGCTCTCTGGCCTATAAGGAGAGATTTGTATTATCTGAATTACTCAAACCTCTTCTGCTTGTGCACTATTTCCATTAATCTCACTTCTGTAAAGGTTTTCATGATTTGCAATTTTCCAAGCAATTTGCAGAACGCATTTCAGCCTACTGAAAGGACATCGCAGGCAAATGTTTTCCTTTTTTTGGTGTACTATGACTTCAGTGCTTATGTACTAAAGACAAAACTTTTCAACTTTGAAATAATCAATCACAAGGAAAATAGTGAAATATTTTGTGAACAGAACCTAAAGAAAAGGTTAAAATCTTCATATAACAAATGTATTCAAACAGATTAAAATCCCAGCCTCCCTAAAGTCCATGCAACCATCAATCTCTGCTTCTCCTACGTACTTCAATTTTTTTTTTTAATTAGCACAAGGTGAGCCCTAAGGGAGGCAGGGAAAAGAAAGGCAGGTATTGGATGAGAAATGGGCTCCAAACGCAGTTTCCGTGTTTCCAAAGACTGCACCTGGCAAACGAATTCCAGAGTTCTTCAGAAAGCGCAATCCGATGACACGTAATATCACCTTCTTGAGCAATAATGACAAGACAGATGCTTTTTGCTCACTCTGTTCTGATACAACAGTTTCACGGTGTCCGAGTCATCTTGTCAGCCTGCTCAACTCCAGAGAGATTTTATTGGTGTATAGTGCCACGGATTCATGCCCTGTATTTCAGAACTTTATGAAAGAGGGAAAAAAGGGGCCCAACATTTTTATGAAAAAACAGCATTTGGCCAACTTAGAAATTAGTTAGCATCAGCCACAAAGCTACCATGAAATTAGCACTGGATGTAGGGTTTTCTTGGTGTCTAAGCTCCAATCCTAACCAGCCTTACCTCAGTACCGGTCAGTGCTATAATTTTTGAACTCAGCAGCTTGGATTAAACTGGTATGGCTGGGTGTACTTCTAAACTCCAGGACAGGGACAAGTAAAGAGAGTCATATATTAGGAAAGCTAACTCTTCATTTCTGTCTTGCAAAATCTTCACTATGAAAGGCCACATGGAACTTTCTATTCCAGGGTCAGAATTTTTTTTTTTTTTATTTTTTTTTTTATTAACACTGATGAAATGCCTTCAAAACAGAAGTTATGAAGGAAGTTGAATAAGTTTCTCATTAGTATTTGAATATCTTGTTAGTTTGAAGGTCCAAAGTTATTAAATAGAAAGTATTTTCAAATAAAGAATATTTCTAGAATTATTCTTGCTCAATTTCTTTATTAGCTTTTCCCTCCTGAAATGGGAACAAGAAATCCTATTCGCACAGAGGACGAACAGGGAAGGTGTCTGAGATTTGAGGGTCATTTGAATACATATAACTCCACATTCAAACCTTGCCAGCTACGGTGATGAACATTAAAATATAATAGCTTTGCTTTTAACAACCCTGATTCCTCTCTCACCAGTAGATCTGTTGTTTGCACCAGGATACTTGATGGACAAATTAGATTGTCATATTTTCTGACTTTTTTTCCCCCAAATGATATAAATCAGCATTTTATGAATGAAAAATCCCAACTGCCAGCTGTTAAAAATCTGCTTCAAGGCTATGCTATCTGGGTCATTTTATTTCATGACTCTGGTGCCACCAACAATAAATAAAGTTGTTACTGCACAACTAAGGATATTTTAGGCTTTCTCAAAATGAACTGTTAAAATAAGCTGGTAACTGTTTAAAGCAAGTGGGCAGCATCCTTTCCCCATCAGCCTTGGCCTGTCTTTTGAACTGTATGTACATCGTTAATTAACACTGTGATGACCACAGTCCAGCAAACTTGGTAAGTGAGCAACTGGCCAACTGCGATAAAGATGAACGATGGCACATTTGGAAATGTACTTGTACAGCTCAAGTCTGGTGCCTTTACCAAAGCTCAGAGGACACTATTACATGAGCCTTGGTGTGTCCTAGACCCTCTTGGAGCATCAGTCACAAAACACATGTCCATTAAAACTTGGATGAGATGAGTCTTTCATGGCTTGTTGAAGAATTATTTACACACAAGCGAGCTGGCATATTCCTACTGTATGTAAAAACTCGTGCTCACACTTAAGTGTTTTCCCTACAGCTGATGTTCCCTACAACATCCTGTGCCAGCCTGAGATGGGCAGTTTGTTGCAAAGCTTCAGATCTGAGAGAATAGATTTTCTGAAGATTGTGCACATCAGAGCACACATTTATCTCCCTGCCTAATTTACATGTACAGTTATTATTTGTGTGGGCAGCAGAAGCCACTGTGCATGTGGATGATTAATGAAATGTGTAAAAAACCTCATGCATTTGGTTGCTATGAATGTCGCACAATCCTAATAATTTTGTGCATAATTTGTGTCCAAAGCACATTTTTTCCCTCACGCAGTAACACCCTTTAAAAGCCAGTTTGAGTACTGGGAAACTGTCCCCATCCCTTCTAACTTCATGTAATATTGAGATCAAGATAGCAAAACACAAAAGAACAATTTCTTACTAATAATATCCCTAATGTTCTGTTTAGTTTGGGTTCTGGTAAACAGTCACTGATTATATTACATATTAGGCTAATGAAGAGCAAGATGCTATTTCCATGCTTGTCCTGAGCTGGCACAATATTACCCAAGAGAAAAGGCAGAGATCCTTTCCTGGTGCATGTGACCCTCCAAAACTGGAACTCGTTGTCACTAAAATAATTGATGCACAACACTTCTTGACATGTCTGGTCTTAATTAAAGCATATTTCAATTAAAAAGGGAGAACAATTTTAAGGAAATCTTTCTGCCAGATGGTGATCCCTAATTTACCTCAAATGTGTTGGATGCAGCATGAGTTGTTCCTGATCAGCTGAGGTTGATCTGATGTGTAAAATAACGCTTTTGATATGAAAAATGTGTTGAAATGACCCCATGAAATGACCAGGTGGGTCTTTTCTTCCATTGATATCTGAGCTATTTAAGAATTAATGGGAAATCTGGCTTTATTCTAAGACTATGATTGTGGAGAAGAACCACTACTAATTCAACAACCAGGGATGCTGCAAGTACTCCACGAGTGCTGTGGCTGCAGGTAGCTATTGAGTCCCTAAACCAGCTCCCTATCCTCTCCTCACCTGCAAATTGGCAGAGAATTCATTATCTTCCAAAAAAAATTTAATATTTTCAAGGAAACATCTTAAACACAACTCCAGCTTTTTCTACTGTTAAGACTCCTAAGAAAAAACAAATATAGAACATATTTTGTCCTACTTTATGTTTCTACGTCAAAGCGATTCGTACAAATACTATGCCTGGCCTGTGGAGTTCACAAATTCAGATCCTGCAAAACAATTTTCAAAACCTAATTGGAAAATCTGTGCTACAATACGGGTTAATATTAGATGTCTCCTTTCACTTTTATGTACTTTCATTTCTGTCAGCTCTTAATTTGGCATGCTTATTGATGGTGAATGAATTGACTACACCATACTGAAACAGCAAATCATGCATACAGTAAACATTAATATCTCCAGCATGTAAAATACCCCTTACACACCAGTGAAATACATGTTTTATAAATTAAACTGAGAATGCAACCATGATTTGGCACTACATTAGCAGATTATGAATTGCAATTTATTGCAGTGGCTGAATGCCAGTCCAAAAACCCCCAAGTCTTGGATCACCTTCAGCACCCTTCAGACTTTCCCTCTGCTCTGCTGGGTGCCATGTGTAGATTACCACTTTTTGGATTATAATAATTTATTTTTTTTTAAAATTCTGGGGATTTAAGTTTATTCTAGTGCCAGAACTGGTGGTGCTGCTGCGGCAATGGTCCAGGATGCCATGACTGCTGGGGAGGCTACAAATCCCTTTGCTGCTCTGGTCAATCTGGACCTGAGAATTGGGCAGGATTAAGGATCATTAGATTACATGGAACCTCACTGCAGTCACTGCATAAACTCCTTCTAATTTAAGAAGTTTTTACATTAAGGTGTAAATAATCCTAAACCAGATCTGGCCACATCAGTATTTTAGGAGTGGAGAAAGAGAACACAGAGATGTGGAAACGGGACTGAGCTGTGAGTGGATAAAGCATTGTTGCCTTTTATCTTTCCTGCAGTTGTTATTTCTTTCTATGACTATCAATAAAACTTTACCTTAGCAGTAACTCACAGGAGACGTAACTGATAGGAAAGTAGATTCTCTGATATCTTGATATTTGCTGCTGCAATATTATATGAAAGGTTAGCTGGTATCTGAGACCCCCCTCCTACCCACTGGGTCGCTGTGAGTAGACTCATGGAGGCAGTTTTATGATCAGGGCATTGTTAACTACCTGACACATTAATTCCACGGTATTTACAATGACCCTCGGAGCCTTAATATTTCACCAGCTCTATTGGAAAGAAATGACTTTTCTCAAAAGCCCGATTCAATGGCACTTGCCCGGCAAAGCAGAAAGTCCCTGCAGGCCAGGCGGCATTTTAAGATTTCCAGCTCACATTTCATAGTGTAAAGTTCATCCTCTTACACACCAGCCATGGCAATACTTGGGAGCTAACATAGCTAAATACCTCTTTACATACTACTGTATTTCTTAGAGGGCAAGGTTTTCAGTTTCAAAACCTTTTTTAATTTGCATTTCAAAGTAGCTATAAAATATGAATTCCAGTGCAAAGCATTAGCATAAAGCCATTCAGTATTATATATTCTGTCAAAAGTGCCAAGAAAAATTCCACAACTATTGCATTTCCATCTGGCAACATCTTCCTACCCTGAATATTTGCATAAAATATTTCCGCAATAAAGAAAAATTATGAAACATAAACTCTTTACATTATTTCCAAACAGACAACTTCTTCACAATCGTACAAGCCAAGGAACCCTGCTATTGCAAACAAATTCCCTCTTTTCCAACTATTTCAGAATAGTTTCAGAAGAACACTCCCGACCCTGTCTTTCACTTAAATGTCTAGGTAGATTTTTAAATTTATAAGATTTTTGGTTTTTAAACCAATAAGAAATCACTGAAGAGAGGCTCAACAACCTGCTCCTTTTCACTGCTCTTTGTGTGCTCAGTTCTACCTCCATTTGCAGCTTAGGCTTGCCAAATTATTGAAGTAAGTTGGTGCACAGCATCATTTTTCCCCCCTGGTATTTAATCTGTTGAATTAGCCCTGAATTTTCACTGGTACATCTTTGCAAGTTAACATTTAACCTGGCATTACCCTGTCTCACAGAATTAGACTTTAAATACTGTATTTCCAGCTTTCTTCCAGATCTTGGGCAGCAGAGAAGAAAGTTATCATGCAGCTGCAGCAAAACATACAGTAAAATAAAAAAGAAAAATAGGTGGGACTAAGTTAGGGTCAGATCTTTGATCAAGCTGGGAATTATAGTAAGACACTGAGCTAAATTCTGCATCTGAGCTACAGTGAGGCTGATAGGGAGAGTGGGCAAGGAGAGCAGAGTGCGTTAGATGCCCATTTGTCACCGTGGCTTTCCCATAGATTTGGATACATCTGTGACATCCTCTTCCACACATGATAAATCAGTTTGTAAAGATGTATTCCTGAAAGGAGAGGGTGCTCCAGGCATTTGAGTATTAAAACTCTTGATCCAACATTTCACATGGAGAAGATTGTACAGCTGTTTGCTACCATCGTCTGTTAAAATAATTTGTAGAAGATACCACCATATTATACTCTGTAATAACTCTTTAGCCCAGTAGTGATATGGGTATGATGTTTGTAATAGTGGAGATGAAACCCACGTTAAAACAAGGTAAATAACTTAGGCATGCTATTTTTTTCTTTTCACTTCACTGTCTGGGAATGGTATTCACAGCAGTTCTGTTCAGAGCTTATTTCAGCAAAAAGGTCATGTGTGTTTCAGTCACAGAAATGAGGAAGTTTAATGCAAAGCGTATTTTCTTTCTTTAAACATGCACATTTATCTAATCCTTTCCATGATTATGTGTCAACCTTCTAAGAAAAGGAGGAAGAAAATGCAAAAAAAAGTATGTTTGTTTTGCACATGTCCATGCAGGTTATATGGAATAAGGAAAATTCTTGCTCATGCGATTATAAATTACTTCTCATTTACAAAAATACTGCTGTTAAAATATAGCTACATTTCTCAACCATTTACAGCAAGGTTCATTCTCAAAAACTTATGCACTTTTCATGCTTTAAATGAAGTTCAACAGAGATTAAACTTCTCTCAGGCACAAGCTGTTATTTAACCAAGTAAATAAACAACACCCTGCGACACCCTCCCCAGCTCCTTCAAGGGTGCCCTGGTTAACACCAAGTGCCTGAACTCAGCATAGCGTGGCAGGCTGGGACTGCAGAGGACAGCCTATGTTTAAAGCACAAAGGAGCACCAAAAGAGCCAACACTATAAGGGTTCACTTTTAGAGAGTAATCGATCCAGAATACGCAGTCAACAGCACTGCAGCAAAACCGCTGGGGGAATCAGAAACACAGCTTGTCCCCACTGGTTTTGCTGCTCGGTGACTAAGGAACATGCTAAACTACACCTTACACAGGGTAAACCACCAGCTATAATCCTAAACTTAGACTCAAGTTCCTTTTTAGTCCTAATTAAAGGGAAAAAAAGAAGAAAAACATGATAAAAATTACTTTTAACTCAACCGTATATAGAGTCTAGACTTGCACAAAAGAATTATATATATAAAAAAAAAATCCCTCTTTGAAGAGCCACAGTTTGAGAATAAACCAAGATGCGCAGGCTGAAATAAACCTGCCCAGACATGATTCACTGAGGCATGTTTTAAGCGAGTGCTTTCTGCAACCCTACCTCTCTTTTAATATAGCTTTATGCTCATGTTGATGTAATAAAACATTATTTAGAGCGAGGATTATGTGTCCAGAAAGAGATTCCACAAATTCTCAAGACCTTTTACATTGTTGGCATCAACGATTCAAGCACACAAGAGTTACTCTGTACAGCAAAGGCTTAAGACAAACAACAGTGATGCTGTAGAAGACCCAAATAATGCCCTTCAGTGATGCTGGAAAATATATTCATTGAAAGCCAAAGGCACTGACATTTTTTTTTTTTCTTCATAGCAAGAGGGATTCAGTAACAGCCTCTAATTTCTTTGGCATGATTATACAGAATCTCATGTTGTGCACGCCCTCTAATGCATGAAATAATGCTTTTCTGTTTAAGACAGTCATGTCTAAAACAGGGGCATGGCAGAAATATACTCCCAAAGACAAGGACAGTTGAAGGGACTTCTATACCACATGCAGTGTTTGGGAGCAAAGGTCCGTGCTTATCCTAAAGGCTCTGAGGGAAATTAAGTATGAACATTTAAAATTAAAATATCTCTTCATTGACAAAATGTGAACATTCTTAATTTTCTGGATCATTAAACCTCCTCCTGGAAAGTGAGTTAAGAAACTTTGGGATATATTTACAGCATCAGGTTGGATTTGGGGATGTCTAATAATGTGGTGATTCAAGCTCACATTTGCAGGAGATCAGTGTCCTCACAAAAGCTTCTCCAGGAGGGAAAGGTCACAATTCGTGCACAAAGTACCAGTTGCCCAATTCCCTTTCATTTGGGATAAGGATCAGCAAAGGATCTGTTTCATTAGAAGAGAATGAAGGAGTTCTTGCAGATATACTTAACAACTAAGTATATCAGGATTAAATGTGTTGGATGGAAATAGAGAAAAGGAAAACACAAGCTGGGATTTGTACAGGTAAAATCTAAGCTCTTCTGAGCCTCACTGATTCTTACCATGCTGTCTTAGAGAAGATTTATGTCTCCATCAAGTGGGTTCTTTTTTTTCGCAGAGATTCAGAAAGCTCAGAAATGGGAAGGGGCAGATAGATGTCCAGAGCTGCCCAACAACAACTAATGTAACTCCACCCCATGAAGATAATTTTAAAATTATTTCAGAAGAAGAATCTAGAAAATTTCTTACCAGCAGGAAGAGAAACATTAAAATGGGCACCAAGTGGGCAAGAAGCCATGCCAGGATTTCCAGTGTTGCTGTTCACAGCATTTTGCCAGTCTTTGGCAGAGAAGCCATGGTCATAATTTTAATTGCTTTGTATGCCAACAAATACAGCTCTGGACTAAAACTGCTGAATTCTCCGTGGCACCGCCATGTTGCATTTCAATTTCCTTTGAGGTAGAAAGTCTGTTTCTGAAATTTGGCTTCAAGATTTAATCTTTGGGTTTTTCAGTCCAAGTTTGCAAAATTAAACACAAGAGACAATACAAATCACAAGCACTCTGGGCAGCTCAGGAATGTTTGCAGCAAGTGTTTACAGGAGGGTAAACAGCACTGTGGTGTTTGAAAATACCATTAATTTAGCATGTAAAATATTATGACATGCTAATCTAGTTATATTTCATGATTGCACTTACTTCGTGTAAAAATAAAGTTACAGGGAAGGATTTTATTCTTGCATGCAAAACCTTCTCTTCCTTTCCATCCCTGAACTGCTCTTTAGAACAAGATGCTCCTTTTGCTCCTCACTAAAATGCTAATATTTTATCCAATAGGCAGTATGATATCTAAGACTTCTGGACACTATCATAATCATATATAGTAATAACATTATATTCTTCTTAGCTCCTCAGAGTACCAAAGTAATTTTATTATTTTGAAGATGGTTTGAAAGCATCTTAACTACACCTTTATTGAAGCAACATAAATGTCTTTAAAGCTATCTTGGTGCAAATGTATCAAGAATACTCTTGAAATTCCTTGTTACACCTTGTACCTGAAAATCTATTTGAAACATATTCTACTGTATTGAATTTCTGTCTGAAACAGCTGATTTAGGCAGCTGATAGAGTATGGCAGGTGCCCCATTCATTGTGTTATCATTTTATACAGTCTGTCCATAAAACCCCCAAGAGAAGGATGTACTGTCTGTCCATGAAAAATAATCCACTGTCTGTGGCTTATGGGAACAGCAATAGAATTTTAAATACCTTGGAAAGACTAAAGCTTGGCCATTTACATTATTCTAGCAGCATTTTTCTAGCTGAATGGCCATATTCAGTCTCACAATGAGAGGAGTAATGCAATTAAACCAGCACCATAATGAGGAACTGGAAACATGGGTTTTAGTTTGAAAAACAAAAGCTTCTAAATTTTAAAATAATGAAGCAACTTGACTGTTGCACATGATGGGAAGAATGCATTATTAGACACAGCAGTAAAATGTCAGATATATTATACTACAGCAATATTCTACAGTTCACCTATGACTCTTTTGATACCCTGTACTCATGTATTTCCTAATGTTAACAGCTGAGACCCCCACCATTTTTGCTCCCCTCCAAAAAATTGCCCTGTCCAACAGGAGGAAAAATGTTTAATCAAATGCCTCCTCAGAAGGGGCAATTGGAGCAATCCAGGCATGCCCTAAGTAAGGCTGGCTCATGAGCACGTGGGCTGGGAGCCGGCACGGCTAGCTCGGCAGGCGGGAGGGCTCTGCAAATGGCATGGGGTGCAAGTGAGAGAGTAAGATGTTAAGAAGGACAAAACCATCCAGAACGGGCAAAATAAAGTCTAAAATGTCAGAAGCCAGCACTGAAGAAAAGTTTAAGCCAGAGTCAGGCGGGGTAAGGACACGACTGGTACATTGGCAAAGCTCTGGCCACAGCTCAGCTCCTCGGGGAGGAAACCAGAGGAGTTTGTGCCATCAGTCCCAGCATGGTTTTAGGTAGCCTGGCAATGATAAACAAAATATTATTGAATAAAGGAGCACGAGACGAGAACAAAGGAATGGGAAACCCCTTCAAAATTTACTGTTACTTGGGTAGGACAGTGGAAGTTTGGGGATGTCAAGCGGAGGAGGCTCATAATGGCTGTTACTTTAGAGGCAAGGGAGAAAGAGTCACAGAAATGGAAAAGAAGGGATTTTCTTCCCCCTAGTACAAGCTGCTCCCACTCCATGCTCAGTGAACATCTGTTTGTTGGCCTCGCCATAGGGAAAGTGTAAGAGGAAAATGGTCAAAAGCAATTAGTGGCAACACAAAAAATCCCAAGGACAAATAAAGTTGTGAAAGAAGAGCAATTGCCCCTGCAGAGCAAAAAAAGAACCCAATCAGAACCTGTTCCTGTTGCAGTCACGGATTAGACAAAACTGAATATAGTATAGAATAAAATATATGTATATAATATATAGAGAGAATAAGAAATCAGGTTGTTTGGAGGACCCAACCCCACTCTAGATGCGCAAATATTTTCAAAGACTTTTACCCAGGGAAAAGCAGCAACATTCCCTTGGCTCTACGCGCTGAAAAAATGGGTTTCATATGCAGTAGACAACCAAGTGATACAATCAAACAAAACATGGAAGTAATTAATAATAGAGAATAAAAACTAAAGGTTCATTAGATCTCTCTGAAGGCCTGGCAGGCCTTTAGCAGGGTGGCTTTGCTAAAAAATGCTGTTATCAGAGACAAGGCTTGGAGAAAATATGAAGACCTGAATAAATATAACACATGAATCTCCATCCATTAGAGTAAAAGTTACTAAGACATGCTCCAAAAGATTTCAACAAGAAAAGGTTGGTTTTATGTCCTGTCCTGTTCTTTTTTATTGAAGTCCTGGAACAGTCACATCAATGCAACTAATCAAAAAAAGCCCCAACATCTTACTAAAACAGTAGTGAGTTCTATTCATAAATAAAAAATGAAAGTGCTGTCTCTGGATGGTGCAATGTTACTGGCTGCCACCTCACTCATACTTTTAAAGAAATCCTATGAATTCAAGGCTGTAACACTAATTATCTTAAATCAATCCAAGAATCCATGACTAGAAAGACACATACGAGCTTCCTTGGTCCAAACAAATGAGATCATTGGGAACAATACTTCTTCAACTACATAGAGTTAATTTCTTTTGTTATTTCAAGATGGAGAATTCCCCCCTCTGCTTTCCCCTCCACACAGCCGATTCCCCGGGGGTGCCACATCCCTCATGGACCCCACATACTTGGGGCTGTCCCCCCGCTTTCCACGTTGGGAAGCTGCTTCATATACATGGTATATCCATGGTACAGAGCACATGGGGTGCTTAAATCTGTGCTATTTAAACCCACATGATCTGCGACAATACGTCCCTGACAAGGGTTTCCAAATGTAGATAATTAGGCGATAATTCCATATCCAATATCCACAGTATCACTTCTCAAACAAAACAATGACCAAATACATCAGAAAATTGTGTCTTAATCCATTTGAGTAAAAAAATTATTACCTCAGTGAAGGATCCACTCACAAACCTATTACCATTAGCACCCAGTTGTGGAAGAACTCATTTTGGAAACTATTCTCTCCTGCACATTAGTGGCACAGAGAAATAATATATGATCATTTTTAATAGAAAAACTGACAGACAGTCTGGATCAAGCTGATTTTATAAAGTAATTTGTTCTTGGAATTTGACCAAAGGAAAAATGGATAGATAACATTAAGAGGTCAACCAACCAAATAGTAATTTACACTTAACAAATTCAACTTATGACTGAGATTTGATAATTCCTGCATGGAAAGTTCATGTATCATCTTAATGTTAAAATTAAGACCTTTTCAAGAGTACTCAAGGCTTCTAAAATGCTGTTCACAGCAAGTCAATTTGGGTTTCGTTATGCTGTGCTGGGGACAGCTGATCACATAGCTTCCTCATTCTGCTGCTCGGCGCGGTGTTTATTTGGTGTGTTGAGGAGCAGTGCTGGAGGGGTGCTGAGCTGCTGGGCAGCAGGCAGAGCTGCCAAAACTGCCTCTCAAAAAGCAGTGCCCATGTGGTCTGGGCTCTCCTCTGCCATGCGCAGAGCAGATGGGAAATAAATCACTAACAAAGAGGCACTTCTCTGCTGCTCCAGTTTGGGCTCTTTGCTAAAATTCTAATGGCTTTTTTTCCCAATATGAAATAATTCACTACTTTGAGAGAAATTGCCTAAGAAAATAAGGGCTTTTGCCTTAAATGTATTCCTTTGCCAGAATTGTTCAGCATGTTCTCCCCCCTAAAATGTCAAATACATCTTACTAATGAACTTTAGCTGACCCTAAGAAGTCATTTCATATGCGTAAGCAGTAGAGCTGGCTCAAAAAATGTAGTTGTTGAAATAGATTTAGAATCTCCCAAAGACCAGGACAATGTTTGCTATTTGGTTGCTTAAATTCATAGCAGTGAGAGAAATAGCTAAAATAGTTAGTATTTATTCAGGTAAAAATATACTTTTTCCAGTATATTTGATCTAAAAATTAATTTTATAAGCAGAAATAAATACTTCCTACTTTGGGAGGATATAAACTGAATGTATTTGGAAAGATGCACTGTTCTGTAACAGACACCATTAAAGCAACGCTGCCACATTTCAGTGTCAATATAACCACTAATATAATTTAATGGATCTGGCTCTGGCTATTTCAATAGGGCTTTTGCTACATACTAATAAGTTTCTATTACATGTATTTTATATATTTAATTCCTTCTGGTCCTTCTAATCATGACTGTATTCTCTGTTACTTAGATTTCTTACATTTTTTCCCCCTTTTTGGTAACATCAGAATATAATTAATTCCAGTGAGTGAACTTAATTGCCTCAGGGAAAACCTGTGGTTGGAAAACTCACAGTCTCAAATAATGCAGAGTTGGAGACATACCACCATGTACTCGTCCTACACGATTGATAGATGGAAAAATTAAACAGCAACAGCAGTTGCTAGAAAGAAAAAACAGTCTGCAATCTTATCTTCTCTGTAGTAATTTTTACCTAGCACTGGAGGAATACCATAGCAGATCCCATCTCGGAGCTGTGCATGACATGACAAAAGCAGTTGTGGCCAAGGGGGTGGTAGGGATAAATGGACACGTTACCTGCAAGATGCTGCCAAGTCAGAGCAAATCGCAGAGAAGCTCTGCTTAGCTTTTAGATTTTCTTCTTTCCCATTCAAAAGCCATTCTCATTTTCTGCACTGCTCAAATCTATGTCTCTGTAAATTTGCTTATCTGACCTCTGTCTTCTGCACACGTGGGGGAGGGATGATGGCAACAGGTCCCTATACTTTGGATTTGCCAGTGCCTGTTCTTCCCCAACGCATCCTAGGAACCAGGATTAATGTGCTCTGCTGTATTCTCTCTTCATCCATGCTCAGCTCTCAGACTGTCACCAACACCCAGGGTACAAAGCTGGGATCCCAGAGAGTCTCATTAGCAACTCTACATATTTTAGTATATTTTAGCTGCACACCCTAAACAGCAGGAAAAGACCTGTTTTTTTTCAGGCCTAAAGAAAAAAAAATCAGATATTTTCAACTGGAGAGGGATCACTCCCCAAGGAGGTTGCAAATACCATCATCAGGACTCACTGGTCACAGAGCATACAGCGCTTATTGGCGCTCGTGGCATGCTACCCCAGCTGCCAGCACATGCGCTTGCTGGCAAATAACTGCCGAGCAATGCAGCCCCCCTCCAGCTCTAGCCCTGTTCTACATGAGAAGAAAAACATTGAGAAATAAAAGAACAGATGTATAGAACATCTTATAAAATGTTTCAGTGTGATTTTGGGGGGTGCTCCTCACACAAATGAAATTCTGGATTTTCAAGATGTTGCCACAGAGCTGGTGAGAAACCCTCCAAGAACTTTCTGTAATGATCCGATTCTGCTCTGCACCCATCTGCTTCATTAACCATTAAAAGTCTTCATTACTATTTGTCCTGGTTTCAGCTGGGATAGAGTTAATTGTCTTCCTAGTAGCTGGTACAGTGCTGTGTTTTGAGTTCAGT